>MU827787.1:1384717-1758202 GCA_029204205.1 Desmophyllum pertusum | reverse complement strand
CATTTATGCCCCGAATCGAATTGGCGTCGATATATTAAAAGCGACATCAACGGTAAACTCTTGTTTGTATCGAAAGTATTTTATTATCAATAGATTTGATTTCAATGTAGATGTATCGGGATTATCAAGAACAGTTCTCTCCCGAGCGACAACAGCCTTGACATGCGAGCAAAATCGAAAGCGGAAAAAGTGAAACACTGCAGTCTGTTTCGGAACTTAAAATGTCCGAAAAATCCCAGCGCTTTCTATTTAACCAAAGTTTCCCAGATTCTTGTTCAGAAATCCAATGAAATGGAAAAAGTTTCGGGGAAAAAATCCGAAGTTTGAGCTTACCTTTTTGATGGAATTTCATATCGAAATTTTTGTGTTGCTATGCGTGTCTCGGGTCCAGTCTCCCAGCCGTGTGTAAGCTTCACGTGAAACAAAGATGGCGGCGAGGGAACACTTGATACAGCTACAGACATGCATTTAGTGAGAGCGCGTAACCCAGACACTTAGATTTTTTTTTAGATTTTTTTTTTTGTGCTGATGAGAACCCTGAGAGGTTGAAAGTTTTTGACATTAGTCCGTAACTTTTTCACGCTCCAAACTGTTGAAAAGACATAAATTTAGAAGGAAAAAAGAAAAAGAAAAAACAAAAAGGTATAGCTGGGATCGAACCCGGGTCGATCGTATATCAAGCGTTACTCATGTCCACATGACCACCGGAACACTGGTCACCAATTTCTGGATTTTTTAGTATATATGTTATCCTTACAATTATATAAGAGCTAACCATTCTCGGGGATAATCAGTGCTATAGTAGGCTAACCGGGGCGCAATTCTCGGGCTAATCAGTGCTATAGCTAACCAGGGCGCTATTCTCGGGTCTAATCAGTGCGATATAATAGTCGTTCCCAGTGCTTTTGGAGCTGGGTGACGCGCTGTCTCTAGTGGCATGTCAGCTACAGCAAGTCATTTAATGAGAATACTCACCATTGGGCCACTTATGTAGCAACCACACAGGTCAATAACCCCTTGCGTGACCCAGGGAAGGGCTCTGTAAATATTCACCAAACTCCAAAGGAACAGCTGGTGGTATTGCACTGGCTTCTTCAGATGGAGTTTTGTACTATTCTATGTGTATTAATTTTATTCGTTGATATTTATGCTTTAGGTAAGCTTATAAATTTAGTTTTTCTTCATTTTCAGGAATAAATCAACTCTAGCTTCTGATCTTCATTTCTGGTTCTTGCATGGCTGACTTTTTTACATGAAATTTCATGTGAGGTAAGAAGTACATAAAATATCAAATTTAATTATAAAAATTACAATTTCCTCGGTTGTGATTGGTTGAAAAAACTCCTATTTTCCACTAATTTGCTTTGCCAAGTTGTTATCGGACAGTTTGTTATCGGACAGTTTAATATTAAAGCCAATCACATTTAAAGTTCTAGTTTAAATCAACCAATCACAGCCTTGGTTAAAATAACCATAGCAAGAGTATGAACACTCTCTCTGCAAAATGGATAATTTTTTCCCCTTCCCCTTGTCCCTTGAACAATGACCGTATTGGAGAAGGCAATGATGATTTTGTTTATCCTATGGCATAAATGTTTTTTGCCAAGAAACCAGACGAGTTCTTTTATGGATATCTTGACAAGTTCAGATGAATTTCAGCCCTCCACTACATCGTCTTTAAACTGCAAACGGAGGCAAACATCCAGCCGACTTCGGTGAAAATCCGCCATTGTTCGACAAAACACAACAACAACAATGCAAGTTAGTAGACCAGTCTCGTTTCCAACTTGTGTCGGATGAAGAAATTTCGGAAATAAATGAAACGGAAGCCTCCTAAAACACAGCTCGAGCAACCAAAACATGGGCACAATGGTGTAAAGCGAGAAACATTGATGTCAACAATCCAGCTCGACAAAAACATGTGCGGCTGTCACTTCTCCATCTGCTCCATAAACAAGTCATTTGCCAATGCACAGTTCGGGGCCAGCTCCATCAAATCCAGGAGCTGTCGCAGCTGTGATGAAAGAGAATGTCTGACCATCAGATAGTTCTAATCCAGTCAGTGAGTTTGTTCCTTCGAGAATCCAGCACCATTAAGCTTTATGCCGTCTTTGCACAGCATGGCTACGAAACAGAATATCTCTCGGCACCATTTCAAGTTTACAACAACTGCGTGTTCAACACGAACAACATCAACCGAAGACCCGAAAAGCCAAGGAGGTGAAGAATCATTGACTCTGACTCCGATTAGTTTACAGACTTTACAGCTTCGAGTCAGCTTGTAAAAATATTGTACTTTGAAAGAAAAACTGCCTCGCTGAGCGTTCGTTCAACGAAATTTTGATAAGTTGTTCTGCGCAGTTCTCGCATGGTTGCGTATTTGATTGACACAAAGATTTATTTTTCGCGAGTTACTTAGCAACCGACAATCTCGCTATTTATAGAGCGAAAAAGAAAAAAAGAAAAACTTGACCCGTTGACATAATTTCCCTTCTTTTAACACTTCTCCTTTCCTCAGAAATTGTAATTTTTATGATTAATTGGTAATAAGACTCCGTGTCGTCCAATTCTGTCTGTAATCATACTCGTGATAAACAAATCGGACTCCCGCGAAGCGCGGTCGTCCGATTTTGTTATCACTCGTATGATTACAGACCGAATTGGACTCCACTCAGTCCTATTACCATTACTTATTGGGTATGAAATTAAAACATTTAAAATCATGACAACATTTTTATCTCGTGTAACCATGGGTTACACGAGATTTTGGATTACGGTGTTTCGGTCACTCTGTCTTCAACATTTTTGTTAGCTAATTAAGGACCATATCTGTCATCTAAATTGATCGTTTTGATATAACAAATATTTGGATTCGTCTGTTCTTGCACACATGCTACGTATGCACGTATACTGTGTTTTTGCTTTCTGAAATTTTAAGGCAATTAGTTCTAGTTCGATTATTCACGACTGTTAGGTCAGACCAAGTTATTTATTAGGTTAAGAATCTAGTAATAATTAGAAAGAAGTGAGAAAACTTGCTGAGATCTCCTGCCAACCATATGTTAATGACATTAATGAGAGAATTGTAACAAGCAATGGGGCAAAACAAACTCAAACTCAATAATTCAGTGGTCTGGTAGTAATTTTAATCAAGGAAATGTGAGGCAGGATAAATTTTTTTGTATTTTATTTATTTGATTCAACGAGTGATTAGAAAACGAAAAGATGGTCACAAACTCTGTTAAATAAGGTGAAAAAACAAGGTAATGATAATATAAATATTCAGAGTTACATGGGATGTGCATCTCACTTAGAGTTCCAGAACAGGCTAGTATACACGTTTAAAACTTAGATACACGATGCGACGAGATATTTATAGTTTAAATTTCCAAAGAAAGGCATAGCTTATATTGTTTTGACAAATATATAACATTCATGTTTTTTTACTCTGTGGAAAAAAACTCAATATTTTTATTAATTTGTGCCACTATATCTCTGCAAATATTTCAACTTTCAATGGTATCTTTACCACAACTGTACTGCCTGGTTACTTTTGGAGGAATTCCCATTTTTCTTACCTGCTTGCGTATCTCTTATAGTTGACAATATTAAAGCAGTTTAGGCCATATTGTGCCAACAATTTTGCCAGCCTTTCAAAATAATGGCCAGAGAAGGCATTCCTTGCCAGATTTGTTATTTTGTTTGGAACAAATACGCCAAATTGCTCAATTTGTTCCAGAAAATGTGTTTTAGAATATGACCTAGGGTTTTAGAACGTGTTACAAGCGTGTTACGGAGTACTCAACGATGCAACAAGATATTTAGGACTTGAAGTCATAGTAATGTACTGTTCTAGATTAATTATTCACGGCTGTTTTAATTAGCTCTGTAAGTGTAGAAGCACATACTTTTCTGAAAAACGAGGTCGGTACACTTCGAAGTTTACAAGCACATTACGAAGTTCTACAGAGTCACTACACGATGCGACGAGATATTTTGGAGTTTAAGAAAACCACAACGGCAACGGCAACGAGAACGTCGCTAACAAAAGGTTTAATTAGCAGTACAATTAATCTACACGTAAGGTTTTCATCTTGGTACAGGCTTAACCGTCCTCTGCAAAACAACAGCGTGAAATGACCTAATTTTTTGTTTTCTGGAGAACGAGAACTGCAACTATGAATTTGTCATGTTTTTATTTGTAATTGATTCGGCAGCTTTACATATTCAGCTGAGGATGTCTCTCGCTGACACTAATCCCGAGATTCTCAATTAAAATAAAAACTATGTTTTTTAATCAACGTTGTCCTCGGCGTAACTGTCGTGGGATCTTAAACTCCCAATTTAGGACTTGAAGCGCGTACTGTTCGATGCGACGAGATATATATAGCAAGCGTTTTAGCGATTTCACCGATATTGATGTACAGAATTATGTTATGTATTTGAAGTACTTTATGTTCGTTATGAAGCAATTTTTCTTGTTATTTGCAGTTTAGCCGATGTTATGAACTGACTAGAGTGTCTTCAATTTACGAGTTAAAGTGTATAAGCGTACGTGTTACGGAGTACTATACGATGCGACGAGATATTTAGGACTGATCGATGTTATGAACTGACTCTGAGTGTGTCCTTAATTTACGAGTTAAAGTGTGCAAACGTGTTATGGAGTACTATACTGTTGTATGTTGATTATTCAACCCTTTCAGCTTCTGACTTAGAGTTAAGGAACAGGCTAATATGAATACTGAAAAATTAACATACGAACATACTATGCTATGAGATATCCAGGACTTGAAAAGCAAGAGCTACGTGTTACGGAGTCATATTGTTAATAATAGTAACGCTAAAAAATTAGTACACTGAGGATGCGACGAGAAGAAGTACGAGATATAGCAAGCGTTTTAGCGATTTCACCGATGTACAGCCGGAATTATGTTATGTATTTGAAGTATTTGATGTTCGTTATGAAGCAATTTTTCTAGCTTATAGTTGTTATTTGCATTTTAGCCGATGTTTTGAACTGACTAAGAGTGTCTTGAATTTACGAGTTACTGATGCGTGTTGTAGAAATTAGCGGGACTGACTTGGGTTCAAGAGCCGTATACTTCGTTAATCAGTTGGGAATCGTTGAATTACTGGGAGTCAGTGTTGTCTTGTGTAGTTACTGAAAGTAAGAAACATAACAAAAATTAGTGGACTGAATTTCTGAAATTTTAAAGCTGTTTTTTGTTCAGAGAGTTTTTCTTACCTTGTTTCCCTTTTTACGGTTTTCTTGAGCTGACGTAAAGACGTTTTCTTACTTTCGTCCAGTAACTACACAAGACAAAACTGACTCTCAGTAATTCAACGATTCCCAATGAACGAAGTTTGACTCAACTCTTGAACCCAAGTCAATCTCGCTGATTTCTACAACACGCATCAGTAACACGTAAATTGAAGACACTCTAGTCAGTTCATAACATCGGCTGGTACATGCGTGCAGTTATGTGAACTGGGCCTTAGATCCCTGAAATATTGCCATAAATAAAAAGATTAAGATAACCTAACCGTGGCTAAGTTAACCCTTTAAACCCCAGTAGATATCAGCATCAAAGTTCTCCTTATGATATCGATACATGATCAAAAATACAGCTCATGAGAATTAACGAAATGATCACCAAATATCAAATGCATTGATATTAAGAAAGTTCTCCCAACAAATTAACTGAGAAATATATAGGAACCAATAAAGGGAATTTAATTTAAAAACATTAGCGATCACGGCAGAGTTCATAACCAGTCAACAGCTTTTCATCAGCAAAAGCTGACACAAAATATTGTGTCGTTGATTTTGAGCCCTCAGTTCAAAGAGATTAAAATTCAACAACCAATAGCCTTTCATTTCTAAATCTTGTGCAAATATTTTGTTTCATTATTAGTAAATTCCCGAGGTCAGCTCATGGGCCACAAAACGACCGAACCAGAACTGAAAACTGCAGTTCGCATATACGGCATGATAACAGAACGTAAGTTAATTTCTTCTGTATTTAAAAGCTAATAGCCTTGACCAAGAAAGTAGAGTTTCCATTTCAAAGACCCGTATGTGATTTTTAACCACATAAATTTTGAACAGACTTTTCGAATGTCCATGTTGCGAAAAAGATCAGAAACTACATGCAATAGATATCACCCTGCTAAAGATAGTTTTGAATATCACGCAAACCTCGGGCAAAGGTCTGTTGTCCAGATGTTTTGATGACTTTTATAGCGTGACTGGCGTGAAGCAAGAAAGCTTGAGCAAGTGAGGAGAATTTAAATCCTGAGCTTAGCAATAAAATACTTTAGAAACGTATCTTTATAATATTTCCACTAGCAAGAACCTTAACCAAGGAAGAATAACTTTTATTTCAAAGACGTGTATGTGAGTTTAAAGCCAGAAATGGCTCTTGCTGTACATACATTTTAAACAGACTTTTCACACTATCTAACAATGGAGCAGAAGAAGCTATTGACCTGTGCGTCCAATGTTGTTTATGCTGTAATCTTAGCGCGTTATTCGATCCCAGCGGGGAATCGGCTTCCAGTTTCACGATCACGCAAACTGCAGACTTTAGCGTGACTGGCGTGACTATTAAAGCTTTTCAACTAGGAAATCAATTATTAACTTTGCCGCTGCCCGGTTTTAAGTTATACATTAACTTCTTGTTAAATATGGAAATATCATAAAGATAGGTTTTAAAGTATTTCATTGCTAAGCTCGGGATTCAATGCAAATTGTCAAAGGAATGAACCGAAGCACTTGACGTCAGTTACACAATCGGCATAACGGCTAAATCAACTCTTCAAGCGATGGCCAGGATGGCTCGTGCCCCGGTCAGCACACGAAACGATAGCGGTTCAACTATAACACTGTCCAACGTCTTCTCGTAGGGGTAAAATTAAAATAGGCTGCTTAAATTTTATCTGCTTTCTTGCTTGGCGAAAAACCTCAAGAAAGTACAGTAGTCACGCCAGTCACGCTAAAGTCTGCAGTTTGCGCAATGGAATAGAAGATCGGCGCAAACAATCCTCTCGTCTGTGATTACAACGTACAACCTGAAATGACCTGCACATTGCGTGAATGACGAAATGGCCGTCTTTATCTTATTTCTGCCTAAACCTCTGTTGACAATTTCTGTGTAGCAAGTTTGAACTCATAAACGCATTTTTGAAATGGAATACTCTCTTCAAGTAAAACTCAATACGCCTTTAAACTTTAGTCAGGCAAAAGTTCATTACCCATTGGCTGAGTGGGGACCTGGGTGAGCTTGACACCAAAAAAAAAAAAAAACTTCGACTGAATTATGACCCGGTTAATTATTACTTTCCAATAAAATCATAACACGAATAACATTACAGCGCTATCTTACCTTTCGTGGAAATTCTATTAGAATTTCAGACTGCCGGGTATCTAGTTTTTTTAAAACACTTCCCGGCTGCCGGGTATCTAGACGCAATTAAAATATAAACAGCATATCGGATCTGAGAAGATCTGTAGTTTATTTGATTCGATGTTTGTGTGGTCATTTTTTCTGATTTAAAGTAATATTATGTGACGGAGCCAAGATGATTTCGAGGACAAAAATTGAAGGATTGCAATGTCATTGGTTTGTTTGCAAGGAAATGAATCAAAATATTCTTGACCCCGGAGGTCTTGAGAATAAAATATTTTTATTCCAGAGCTCTTGAGATCCGAATGCAATACATCTTTATCTTGAGTCAACAAACGGAAGGGTCTGGGGTCGAGATAGAGGCACTCACATTTGGTCTTCACGAATATACTTTACCTCGGTGGACAAGTGTTGTACGGAGTCTACCAGTGTACAGATCGCGGTTCGAAAACGAAAGCAGAAGAGTAATAAACTTGTACGTAATAAACTTGGCGTGGAAGACAAATTAAAGCGAACTGGTCAACAAACCGAAGGCTCTACTTGACTGACAATGTGCTCAGTTATCAGTTGCGCAACAGAGTAGTCATGTAATATAACGTAAACTCATTATCCGGCTGTTTTACGCGGAATAAAAATAGTTTGTCTTATTGTAGTTATTTGATGTTTATGTGGTCATTTCTCTGATTTAAAGTAATATTATGTGATGCTGGGAGGACGATTTCGACGCAAAATTGTTTTGTTTGAATGAGACAAAATATTATTCACTCCAGAGCTCTTGAGAACAAAATATTCATTCAACAGGCATTCTTTCCTTCTTCGGCAGGAAAACTTTCTCACGTCTCCTGTAATAATAAAACGTTCAATCAATGATCTCAGCAATTTCATTGCTCTTTTCAAATGTTCGAGACTAAATTCTAGAAAAACTGAAAATCAATATTTCCCAACAGTGGTAAAGTGACCTATTATAAACCTCAAAAATACCCGGCAACACGCTATTAATTTTGTGCTCTGCAGTGATAAACGGGTGTTAAGTTCAGCTCGGCTCCAGTTAAGAGCAGTTCAAGGGTGCCCAGAAATACTTACTCCCCTGGGGGCGGATCTACGATTGAATGCCAGAAAGGAAGACAATTAATCTAAGTCATCGGAAATGCGATTTCCAGCAATTTGAAGGGCAATTTGAAGTTTTTTATTTGCTATGAGTTCGTCACAATCATCTTGCGCTAACTAGAAACAATTAAAAAAAAAAAAGAACAAGATTATGATTATGCCAAAAAATTGACAATAATCGAGATGGATTTTTTTTTTCTTTATTTGATGTACTCATGCATCACAAGCTTATTAGATGCTGTATTAAACAGAAATCATGCTTCCTCAAAAATTGGATCAACAAGCCAGCATGATCCCGGGGTTGTTGTTCTGCAAAGGTCTTAACTAAAGCAGTGTCGTAATCCTCGAGCTTATCGTAGAGAACGTGGCGCGACATATGCAAAGAACGTGAGTTAGCGGTTAATTTATCGCATACGCAGATAGGCTCAAGCATAAGCGGTAATAAAGGAGAAATTATGACCAGAACGTGCACTCAGTTTAGCTAATTTATGAAACCTTTCTGTTTTTATGTCCATTTGTGCCCCGTTTGACTTTTACTTAAAAATGCTTGCTCCCTTTTGCAGATACATATTGTACACATGTACTTGTATAACTGCATGATCAGATGTAAGAGATAACCTGTGAATCCACGATCACCGAGTGTCGGCTGAGTATTGTAGTTTGTGCGCGATAAAATTTCAAAGATTATTTTGTCAAGTTCACTCGATCCTGCTTCAGACAGTAGGTCAGGATTTTCTGTCAATTTAGTAGTCGACAAGGGTCTCGTGGCTATGGGGCGCCAAATGTGACAAAAAAGATCATTACCCTTGTGATAAATCGTTCCTTGAAATATATATCACAACTCGTGATAAATACATTACTTTGCTTAATATATATATCACAACTTGTGATATATATATAAGCTTACGTTTCACAAGCAAAATATATTTTTTTTGTCTGTGATATACATTACGCAAGAAGACTGGGTACGAAAGAAGTAGGGGATGCCTGGTAATTTTTAGCTATCATCATGGCGGACGCTGAAGACAGCATCGAGACTTTTATACACAATATACCGAGGCAGATTTCAGAAGCTCGTCGCCAAATGTTTTGCAATAACATTAATGTTATAGAATTCATCCAGCGGCGTCTGGAAGACAGTATGTTAGTGCTGAATATTCTCTACCAGCGTTGTGTTGATGCTCAGCTTCAGAACGATCTGAGTACATTGATGACGGAAGTGCAGTTTTGGCATCAACGTTATGATGATCTGTGGATGAGGTATGGAAATGCTTCTTCTCAGCTGTGTTTTTCTTGCCTAAGAGAAGAAAGTGGTGAGAGAGGAAGGCCACGATATCGCCTTCCAGAAAACGCCCTACAAGACCTACATCGGATTCATCGAAGGTGGAGAGTAGTTGCGGTCATGAGTAGTCATGAGTACGGCTTATCGGTGGCTTCTACCAGAGGACCAAGAAGTATTTACACTGAAATAACTCAAAACGACAGTGATAAGGAAATTCCACATGAAAATAAATGTACAACAAATTGCCATTTAAAGTAAAAGTGTTTCACTCTCTGAATAACTATAAAATAGACTACCAAAAAGAGATTTCTTTTCTGGGTATTAAGAAATGCCAGAATTTTCATAATTTAAGGACAGAAAGAAGAATGCGTTACTAAATCAAGCAAATCAAAAGACAGATTTCCAGAAAGAAAACTTACTATCCAGTATGTGCGATAAAGAAAGCAACCAATTTCAACCGAAAGCTATTTTTTTACAATTAAATTCACCCCATTTTTAAATCGTACAGGTGTTGCTAGATGCGGTAATTATTGCTGGTTAACGGTGGGGGTGAAGGCTAGATTTCTAGATAAATAAATCCGAAAAAGGTTGAAAATATAATTTTCGACAAAACTAAAGAAAAGTGAGCATTATTTATCGAATGGAATGATTCTTGATCACGCCAGCAGGATATAAAAAATACTTCACTACCTGTAATGTGTTACTAGCTGTAGAAATTTCACCACTAACCTCTTCCTGTAGTTTAAAAGCTATACGTGATGTTTGGGCACGTAACAAAATCCAGCCTCCATCTTGTCCATGTTGACTTCTTTTACACAGTAAACGATTGGCTGGTTAATGGCACATCGACACCGAAAACAGCTCACATTTCGTCCGAGACTATGGAAAAACTCTGAAGATCACATCCTTGGAATAATCTCCAAATGTATTTCTTCTTCAGCGAGAAATTCGCCTACAAACTCTAGTACTAATTAGTAAACAATCGACATTGAACGTTCATCAGACCATAACGACGCATGCGCATACAAATTTCCCTCGTGCTCATATTGTTACACGAGATACTAAGCCCTTTTGGGCACTTTGATTTATCTTAGATTAAATCCTGGCTGGGTGGGGATCCCATATAAAAGTACAGTAACTGCGGTGATTGTCGGAAATTTTGAAAGGAATGACCCAAAAATGTACCAGAATCTCCCTAATTGTGGGTCTGACTCAAATTCATTTTCACCTCTAAGCGGTAGTGCCAATTCTAAATCAAAACTTTAAGTTCTTATCCTATTGTTTCCACCTTGAATACCCTAAGAGGTACCAAGATAAAGCTAATGCTAGTCATTTTAGCTTTAAACACCCTAAGCATTATGCCACAAATTTTATCCCCTAAAAGGTACGACGATCTTCCCCATCACTTTTATATGGGAGTCCCCTCCCTAGGCCTGGGGCTTAAATGATTCATAACACAAGATCAATAACATTCTCTCTTTGCGCGTTCAAAATCGACCCAAAAAATTCCATGTTGATAGCTTTTAACTTATTGCAGTTGGTTGTTATTTGGTTTAAATTATCACGCCCAAATAATAACCAATCAGAGACTCTACATGGATCTCTGTAGAGCTACGTACACCATCAGATGCATGAGTATGGATTTTTTTGTGTCAAGTCTCAGACGTCTCTTGAGTGGGAAAGAACTGCGCATTTGGAGAGAGATGGCAGCTGTTATATATTCAGGCCATTACTGTAACAATTATTCCACGAAATTGAGTCGTACATTAACTCATAGCCGAGTTGGCTATGAGTTCATGTACAACGAGGTTGAGTGGAATAATTGTTTTATAATATATTCACCACATGATATTGCAATAATTAAAAATTACTGGGGAATAAACGGAAGGAAAAAACAGAGGAAAAATGGGATATTTATTATTTTGAAAAACATAAACTCGTAATTAGCGGGCTTCCCAAATAAGGTAGTAATGGTACATTGCCTCATATGCCTTGAGTAGGCAACCAATCAGATTGTCCAAAATTGCAATATCCTGTGGCGAGTATATTAATTAACTTGTGATTTCATTTCAGACTGGGTACAAAATACTTTTGAAGGGAATCTTAAGTGCATGATGTCTTTGTCAAGAAACTAAAAGGTAACTATTTAAAATATTAGAAACCAGTAAGTTAAAAGTACAGTTGAACCCTGCTATCTCAAACTCTCACAGGAAATGATAAACAGTTTGAAATAGTGGGGAGTTTGAGAGACTGAAAAACAAGGGCAAGGGGAATGGGTTTGAGTTCGAGATAGTGGGGTATTCGAGATAACCGAGTTCGAGCTAACAAGGAGGTTCAACTGTATATAATAATCTCATGGTAATGCACTGGAACTACAAGCCTGTAATAATGAAGCACTTTATTAATTATGCAACAACACACTTTGGTGCCTTTAGTAGAACTTATAGTACACACGTGTATATTAATTGCCAGTGTGTTCCCAGCAACTGATTGCAACAGGAACTGAATGGGGGTTTGCTAGTGCCCACTAGCGCTATTCATATTTGATGTTTTTGCAAGTGTGCAATAATTATTGTTAACTAAATTTGACAACGATCTTCAAAATTAAGTTATTGGCAAACACATTTCAAAATACTATCTGCATTTAATTTATTAGCACTGGTCCGGGATGTCACAGGGCACTGATTGCATAATTATTCCAATACAATATTATAGCCAGTAAACTGCTGTATTCAACTTGAGGTCAAAACCTTTCTCTTAACACATTGACACCTAAACCAACCGTAACCGGCCAAGAGGAGACCACGGATTTGTACATACCACTTTTGATGTCATCACTTTTCATGCCAGAGGATGTCTTTGATATTCTACTGATAGAGTAGGAAGATGTCTAACAAAAAAAAGTTCACTTTCCCCAGCGTTTAGGTGGAAACTTTTCCATCGTGAACAAAGGCGACTGAAAGGCCAACAAAACCACAAAATAAAATGAGAGAAAAAGGAGAGAAAGAACGGCAAAAAAAAGAAAAAAGAAAAGAGTTTAAGCCTGAAGTCTGATGTGAAATTTTGATTTCTGTGCATGCCGATGGAAAATATTAAATAATATTGCTTTGATCGCAGTAGAAGGGGATGTAAACTGTTGAGATAGCGGCCAGAAATAGGCATCTGGGATGTTAGATTGCCATTTTTGGAAAAAGCCCAGGTGTCAATGGGTTAAAGTTCTAACAGGCTGTTGTATGTTTGTATTATGTTTGATATGGGGTAATTATTTTAGGGTTTGAAGAAGTTGAATTGAATGATTATACAGTCATAATAATTGTGGTAACCTTTTTACTGGTAACTTTTCTTGCAGCAACATTTGCATGAATATTAATGGTTGATCACAATGTCTGGAGCTGAAGACAAAAGTAGTATCAGTTTAAAGGGTGGTAATGGTGACCCACCTGAGCTCGATATCAATATTCCTAAGTTGTGTGACCTTCCAGCAACTGCAAAGCAACCAAGCCTGCCTATAGACATTCTTTTACTGACTGTTGAAGACTGTGAGTTCTTAGGTTGTCATGCACACTTGAGAAATTCATTTAGATGGTATTTTGATGGTCTTGGTTATGTTTACTTTGGCACTGCGAGTGACGATCAAGATGAGAATGTTAAAGTGGCATTGATGAGATGTCATGAAGGTTCCATTGGTCCTGGTAGTTCTGTGATTGCCGTGAAAAATGCTGTCTCTGTACTAAAGCCCAAGGCAGTCATTTCTGTGGGACATTGTAGTGGTCTGAACCATGAGAAAACTAGACTGGGAGACGTTGTAGTTTCTGCGAAGCTAACAACATATGCCTCGAAGGAAGTTGTTGGTGACGAAGAACAATCCATTGGCACAAGAAGTCTTGTGAGCCGACGTTTTCTTGGACTCATTAGACATGTGGCTGAAGGCTGGAAGGCACCTTTGAAAATCCCTGAAGTACGAGATGTGAAAATACACAACAATGGGGAGTTTTTGAGTGGTCCAGAGAAGATTAGTTCTGATAAGCGACGTAAAGAACTGGTAGATTTACATCCTCAAGCGACTGCAATTGAAATGGAGGGAGAAGGTAATCTTAAAAGATTGGTGCATGTTTTATTATACAATACACCCTATTAGAGAACTGAAAACTGCTGCTATTAATAAGAATAGAAATGTGCATATACACATTTACATAGCCTGATGCCATCACAAAGAGAGTTTGGGAGGTAGACTACGGGTAGTCCCTCATTTTTGTCAGGGATTGAGTGGTCAAGCGTGCGCAAATCACCTCCCGCGAGAAGAAGCGACGCGTCCCTCATTTTCCTCGCCGCCTTGCGTCAAGTCTCTTCGCGGGAGTTGATTTCCACACACTTTGTGTGCGCTCGCCCGCTCGATCCTTGAGAAAATTGAGTGACTACTCGTAGTCTGTTTGGGAGGTTTTTCTCCCAGACACACCAAGTGTATTAATATTAAGGCCATTTTCTCAGCCTACTCCAGATCTATTCCCTGCATGGCATGGCTTTTTCACTGTTGTCATTTTGCCAGATAACATCACCAAATGGCTTTGCGATTTTTGATTTTGCAACAAAACAAGAAAGGATGCCTTTGTCTGTACTACTCAGTAGGCTGTGGCTTTTCTTTTATTTTAAAAATAGGTGAGAACTGAGAAGTGTAATGTGACATCACACCCATGTTTACATATACCAATGCAAAACACCTACTACAGTACCCATCCAATCAGAACATGCAATTATAGAAAGCTATAATTTTATTAAACATTTAAGAGCCTATACATATCAACTTGCAAAATATTATCGTCAGACCACAGTTACAAAATGAAGCAGCATTTTCCCTTTATTCTTCTGGCTTAGTACAGGTGCATTGCAAGTACTTTGTTGGGTAGCAATTTTAGTAAAAATACATCTTTCTATTGCAGGTCTCTTTTCCGCCGCATTTGATGATGGTATCGAATGGCTTCTCGTTAAAGGTATTGCCGATTTTGCAGATGGCAACGAATCTTCGACTGTTACCTGGGGATCTTTTGCCAGTGTCATAGCAGCGTCTGTTGTTTTCAATTTTCTGAAGGATCTCAATGTTTTCAGAAAATGGCCCCATTACCAAGGTGATGACAATTATATGGAAGAAAATTTGTAATAAATAGATTTATATTTAATATTTTCACTATTTGACTTATTCATTGACAAGGATGACCAACATGATAAGCATTAATAAGAATGACAATAGCAATATATAGTTGTTATAGAAGTGGTAAGACATTTTAACATATAGCATCCCTTCCAGGGGGAGTAGCAATACCTCACAGGCCTCTTCGTGCTATGATATATGGAAACTGGGATAACCTCCGCAAGCTGTTTATAGGTCACTTGTCCCATAGAAATGCCTTGCTCGAACTACATACACACAGTCATGTACTGCACTTACGATTTATGATCATTGACCTCACAACTGGGGAAAGGTACAATGATTAACTACACTGACGCACAAAGTCAACAATGTTGACATGTTTTCCTCATTACTGAAATTCTCTTTTTGTTTTTCATGTAAAGAAGAAAAAGGTAACATCGAGGATAAACTTGGAGAGGTGGAAGGTATGTTTGAAAATTGCCTGAGCCAACTCAAATGCTTTAATGTAGTTATGAACGTGATGAAAAATTGGCAGGAATCAGTCTCATTTAGAAAACGATCTGGCGATAATATCCGGGGTTGGGGGTGGGTGAGGGCACTTAAAGCTTGGGTGGGGTGGTGCCACTGAGATCTTCAAATCCACATAATCTGTTCATTTTGCTACCCTCTTTAAGACAAGACAACTAATTTAAAATGTCATTTCGTTTTTGTTTCGTTTCTGTTATAAATCTAGCACCAAATGCCTTGTCAAAAGTAATTTTTCTTCTGACAATGACTGCACACATCCCTGTTCAAAATTTCCAGCAAAAAGTCTCCAGACAGATGCCCGGTTAAGACGCTAAATAGTGAAAATGTATACCCTAAAAATGTACCCTGTTTAGGTGAAATATAGCCCTGATAATAGCAAAACCACAATGGCAAACCAATGAGGAGTGCTGGATCTAAATTTTGTAGACCTGGATCAATGAAATACTTGAGATATTAAACAATAACTAACGGCAAGGAAAATTCTGGAAAGGAGATAACAAAATATACAGAAGTAAATATAATATACAAATTTGCCAAATTTGTGTATCATATTTAGTAGTAAAATTACGGTTCTGTATATTTTGTTATCTCTTTTCTCGAATTTTTCTTGCCTTAAGGATCAGTTTGCCGTATATTGAATATAGCCATCGCTAAGAGCAAAAGTACAGCTAACCTTCGTCATTATTTTACTTTTCGGTACAATGAAATCTCATTTTTAGTTCACAAGCATGTCACGATACCCCTTTCATAGTATAGCAAGCTGAGTTGAGTCTCATCCTTGCACATTCATAGAATTAGACTGGAAGCAGTCCCTCTCTTCTACTAGAACTGAAATCTTTAACAAGATTTTAAAAACGGTTGTGTTCCTCAGGAAACATCAAAGACAAACTTGAGCAGGTGGAAAATCAAGTGAAAAACCTGAGCGAAAAGATGGATAATTTGAAGGAACCAAATGAAACAAGCCGAGATGAAGGTCAGTTCTTTTTATTAAACAGGAAAGCTATCCGTCTACAAAATAAAATAAAACAATGAAAGCCGCAAAATAGAAAAGTAGAAACGCAAGGTTGATAAGGCGGTCAGTTCTGAAAGATAACGCGTGAAAGAAAAAGGTTTTGTGTGGGCGCAATTAATTAATCATATCAATAACAGAAATTGGTTCTTAATTAACACGCCCTTCTTTTCACCAAATTGGAGCACGAGCAGCTTAGGTGCAGACTCGTACCCAGTCGTTACTTACCACTGATTCACATTCGCAAAGGAAATTAGGAAGACAAAGAGCGCAAGAGGTTTTTTCCTTGATGCACCACGTGCGTTCAGCGCGAATAAGAGAAGCAACTGGGTACAAGTCTGGCTTAGGTGATCAATAGCAATATGTCTAATAAAAATAAAAAAATGTGCTGTGCACTTGGTTGGGTTCCTTCTTGTGACTGAATATTCCTTCTTTATATTCCCAAAACATTTTCAATCTAACTTTTTTCCTATAATATTTTAATAGAGATGATTAATGAGTTGTTAACAGGTTTCACTTTCACTCAATTTTGTTATACAGTAGAATCCCGTTTTCTCGAACCCTCGATTTCTCAAAAACCCCAATCTGACTCAAACCAAAATTTGTTTTCCTGGGATTTGTTTCACTGTGACAGAACTTTGTGTCGTCCAATTCAGTCAGTTATCATACTCGTGATTAAACAGATCGGACTCCAGCTGCATGCACGCTCATCCAATTTTGTTTATGACGTTTATTATTACAGACTGAATTGGACTCCACTCAGTCCTTTGCCATCATTCATTTATTTATTTTTAAAGTTATCACCATAGCAGGATTAGCGGATTATAATCAGCTCGACAAACCCACTCAACCCTCACGATAGTGTACTCAGTGCAAAGTCTGCACTAAAAATGAGGAAAGCTCATAGCATTGATAGCACAATGCACTTGAGGCTAATTCCGGCGGGGGAAAAAATTATCTTGTTATTTTGTCAATATAGTGAAGAAGTGTTGATCATCTTCTGGGAGCTGGTCTGTTTCCTGTATGATTGTCGCTTTCTATATCATGCATTGCTTCCTTTAAATTTTGAGAAACAAATGTAGCTCCGGCAGTGTGGGCCAGCTTTGGCCCGAGAACGGCTCTTTACCTTTACGATCCAACTAATAAACAGCCGCTATTTTGACCAAGAAAATCAAAAAGTTACATTGTTCTTACCTAAATTATGACTTAATAGAAACAATTTAAACAACATTACTGTGCCAGTATTGCGTTTAATCACGAGTTAATTTTGATTTTCAGAAAGATCCAGTAACCTTAAAAGAAAGTCGAATACTTTGATGATACCTTCTGTTGAAAAGAAACCCAGGATGGAAGGTAAGATCTGCTGATATTTTCTGGGATATGTGGTCAGATGTTGCTGTACAAGTTTGGTTTAAATCCTGTTTTATAATGGGTTGGCTGGCTTTTTGCGTGCCAGTTTATGAACAAGGAGACTTGTCAAGTAAAAACTTGTCAACTAGCAAAACTTGCTCGTGTGTACGGCTCAAGAAGGAAAACTTGTCAAGGAATTACAAAATCTATGATGTTTTGGGATATTCCGCTGCACAAAGAGTATTGCGGCTTCAAAGAAAAACTTGTTAGGGAAGCTTTTTTATTCGTTCACACAATCAAATAAAAATTGTCAAGGAAACGTTGCTCGTGTGTAATGAGCTTTTCTGATGAACTGTATTTTACCGTGATGTCAAATGCATAATGTTTTCTTGAGAAAATCCCAAATTATTTCCCATTTCTGAATGCCGCATTGATCTAGGGTATAATTGACAGTTTTCTTTTCTTTAACTGATTTATAAATGTCCCGATTTTAAGTCGCCCAACTTTAGATGTCTAGACAGACCTGGTATTATACTTGAAATGACTTGTTTTAAAAAAGTGTATTTTACTTCTAGCTGCTTTTGATCCAGCTGAGCTTATTGATGAAATTCGCCAACTCTACAAACGCCGCGAGGGATGGCTCGCACCGTTTCCTTGGTGTGAAGAGTTTCACTTTCGCCTTGATGATATTTATACCAGACTCAAAATGGTCAGCAGGAAGAAAACGGAAGGAACAGTCACAGCCAACATTGTTAGCATGTCTGATATCTTCGAACCACATGAAGAATCTTCACAACCAAGAACAGTGTTAATTGAGGGGAAGCCTGGTATGGGAAAAACAACTTTGTGTAAAAAGCTTCTATATGACTGGGCTACAAGAAAACAAGAAGCAGAAGGTCGCTTTCCACAGTTCGAAACAGTGTTGTTGCTGAAGTGCCATGATGTCGCTGAATCTGCAGACCTATGGGAGGCCATTGATGATCAACTTCTGCCTCCAGATGTTGAAGAAGATGTGAGAGAGAGTTTCTTTAACTTCATTCGCAACAATCAGTCTAATGTTTTGCTGGTACTTGATGGATTGGATGAGGTTCCCGATAGTAAACTGCCAATGTTTTCAGACATCATTCATGGTATAGTACTTCCAAGATGTCGCTTGGTTGTTACGGCACGACACGAGGCTGGAATCAAGGGTAGAATACACTGTGACACCCTGCTGGAGATTGAAGGATTTACCGAAGAAGATGCTGAAAGGTTTATCGTGAAGTACTTCAGAACCAGAGAGGACTCAGGTGAGGAATTGGCCCAAAAGCTCTTGACAAAGCTTCGTCACGATAAAAAACTGAAAGAAATGGCAGCAAATCCTCTCAACACTGCACTTCTTTGCCTCATTTGTGAAGAATATCGAGGTATTTTTCCAGAAAATAGAACCAAACTGTACCTGGAAATGATAGAGTGTGTCCTGAGAAGATACATAAAAAAGAAAGGATTATCAGAAGACAGTGAGGACCTCATTGACGCTTACAAAACTCAGTTAAAACACCTTGGCTGGATAGCGTTGAATGGCTTGATTGAAGACAAATTGGACTTTGAGGAAAGTGAACTTGGAAATCATAAAAGTGACTTACCAGGCTTTGGATTTCTGTCAGTTCAGCCCGGAGGCAGCAAACTAAGACCGCGCCGACATTATGCCTTTTTACACAACAGTTTCCAAGAAATGTTTGCAGCATTCTATCTGTGCTGTCAGCTTCTCAACAAAGAAATCAGTCCAGACAGCGTAGCTGCTGACCATCTCCATCAGCTTATAACAAAAGAGGTGCTTCCATTTGTATGTGGCATGCTTGCAGCACGATGTGAGGAGGAAACAGCATTGGCCCTCATCAAGAGTCTAACAGCACAAGTGAACCAGGACGACATAGATAACAATAATTTGTTGACTCTTGTATTCAAGTGTATTATAGAATGTAAAAAAGACAACAGCGATTTTCACCTAAAATTGGTAGGTGTGATTGGCTCGTTTCTTAAAACTTTTCAAACTGTTAGTCTCGAAAATTCAGGAATATATGATGCTGACGTTGTTGTTCTTGCTGACACTCTTAAATACAATACAACAGTGACAGAGTTGGATTTGTCTGACAATAACATTGGTGATCCTGGTGCTGCTGCGCTAGCTGATGCTCTGAAATGCAATAACACGCTGATTGAGTTGGATTTGTCTGACAACAACATTGATGATCCTGGTGCTGCTGCGCTAGCTGATGCTCTGAAATACAATAACACGCTGATTGAGTTGGATTTGTTTGACAACAACATTGATGATCCTGGTGCTGCTGCGCTAGCTGATGCTCTGAAATACAATAACACGCTGATTGAGTTGGATTTGTCTGACAACAACATTGATGATCCTGGTGCTGCTGCGCTAGCTGATGCTCTGAAATGGAATAACACGCTGACAGTGTTGTATTTGTCTCACAATAACATTGGTGCTCCTGGTGCTGCTGCGCTAGCTGATGCTCTGAAATGCAATAACACGCTGACAGTGTTGTATTTGTCTCACAATAACATTGGTGCTCCTGGTGCTGCTGCGCTAGCTGATGCTCTGAAATGCAATAACACGCTGATTGAGTTGGATTTGTCTGACAACAACATTGATGATCCTGGTGCTGCTGCGCTAGCTGATGCTCTGAAATGCAATAACACGCTGACAGTGTTGTATTTGTCTCACAATAACATTGATGATCCTGGTGCTGCTGCGCTAGCTGATGCTCTGAAATGCAATAACACGCTGACAGTGTTGTATTTGTCTCACAATAACATTGGTGCTCCTGGTGCTGCTGCGCTAGGTGATGCTCTGAAATGCAATAACACGCTGATTGAGTTGAATTTGTCTGACAATAACATTGGTGATCTTGGTGCTGCTGCGCTAACTGATGCTCGACTGAAATACAATAACACGCTGACAGTGTTGAATTTGTATGATAATAACATTGGTGATCCTGGTGCTGCTGCTCTACCTGCTGCTGTTAAAGGTAATATTTCTCTCTTTTTGTGAGCATTGATGTATATGATATATGGTCCAATACCACATATTTTAGAATGTAGATACGCTGATTGCATTACTTGGATTTCTTTCTAGCCACTAGAAAATCCAAGGAAAGAATTATATTTTTATTGATCGCAACCATCATACAAGCTTCAAAATTTTGTCATTTTCTCAATCAGTACACAATGGCTGTATTTATCTTGTCAGATGAAAAGACTCGTGCATTGACAGATAAAGATTTTGTGAGAGAGACTGGATGGTAGAAAATTATGGAGCTTTAGCAACCTGAAACATGACGATGGTTCAGAATCTCGTAATAATTATCAAAATCTAATCAGTGAGTCTGTCAGTATCAGAATAATATTCATCCAGCTGAATATGTACTGTAAGTCAGCATTCAAATAAAAAAAATAAAAAATTCCGGCACCTTGGTGGTTTTTATACAAAAATGTGCAGATTTTGTTGTTGTTTTGCAGAAGACAGCTAAGAAATGTATATGGATAACACACGTGCATAGCTATTGTACTGCTCAGGTTAAAATGATTGTTTAAGCCTGGTTTTCACTAGCGACGCAAGCGCAAGCATAAGCACACGCACTAGAGCCCTTATTTCGCCGTGAAAACGGGCTTGACGCAAGCATAAGCACAAGCACAAGGATCAAAATGTTTTGATCCTTGTGCTTATGCTTGCGTCGCACATGAAAACGGAACATAACACAAGCATAAGGAAAAAGCAGTGATTTTGATATGATTTTGAAGGAATATTTGAACAAAACAAAGGTTAGTTCAGAAAATTATCTCCGAAAGTCATTTGTGAGTTATTGTGCTTATTTTGCTTGCCTTGATTCTACGAATCTTGCTGGTTAAAAACGTCGTTGCTGTGAAAATTGTTCGTTTCGTTTTCAAGCGAAAATAACATTTTTCGAGCTTTCAGTCAATGAGTAAAACCAGAAGCTTATCACCTAGAAGCGTATAGGTTCGATTCAATGCGTGGGTTTTTTCCCGACCAATCAAAATTAACTTCCTTATATGGAATGGCAGATGCGGTTTAACGCCCGTGTTCGCGCGCGGGATTTTTTCCGGGAATATTTTTATTCGTCGAGGCGCGTAAAAGTGCGTACTGCGTAGTCGATTTTCTGGGAATCTTGTCTGCAATTCTGAGAATCAACCAGCTTTAATAAAGTATATATACACACTCATTACATATCATTCTAGCAAAAAATATCAAACATCAACACCACAGTTTAAAAAGCAAGTGTTTTATTGTGTACTACAACTTCATGATACGATATTTTCTAGCCACAAAATTTCGAAAAATTACGAGTGGAAAATTCGCTTGCCGCAAGACAAATTTAAAGCGACAAGCTCACTAAATACGGCTAAATAAAAGACAAATCGGTAAAACGTTAATATTAGTATATGTTAATCAACCTTTTAAAGTGTTAAAGGTGGTTTTTGGGTCGGAACCGAAGAACTGCTCTCAAAGCGCAAGCAAATGCATGAAAAAATGCAATTTCTTCCCCGCGTGATCGACAACAATCTCAAAAACTTAGCACAAAAACATTGTACAATCGTTACCCACGAGAAAAAAAACCCACATTTTTGGATAAGGAAAGCTATCTGGTTTTTCTGAAGCGATACTGTCGATAGTTTTGATCGAAATAACGGTTGTTTTCTTGTTGGGAAAAGTCTTATAGGATTATAGCTACTGGAAGCGGTTGTTTTGAAATTAATAACTCAGTTTGACAGCGAAAGAAAGCTATGCGAACACAAATCCTCAGCTACAAGCTCGTGAAATAAATGAATCATCGACTTATATAATTCAGTTGTACACTAACTAGACAGGTTAAACAACCCATTTCAAGCTTAAGAGGTTGTCGGCTCTCAAACCTTGCTCTTTATATATAAACCAAACTTGTAAACAACAATAATAATTATCATCCGCGTGTTAGATCG
Organism: Desmophyllum pertusum; assembly: GCA_029204205.1. Taxonomy (NCBI): domain Eukaryota; kingdom Metazoa; phylum Cnidaria; class Anthozoa; order Scleractinia; family Caryophylliidae; genus Desmophyllum; species Desmophyllum pertusum. Next base: position 1,735,376 of record MU827787.1, on the reverse strand, counting down.
ATCTAGAACTCGTTAAAAACACAACGACACCTTTTTACAAATTCGTTTGCAGTGAAATACTCCACATTTCTAGGTAACTGAATAGCTTTCTATTTTGTTAAAGCGATACTGTCGCTATTTTGACTGTAAGTTTTAAAATTATCTTTCTCAGAAAAAGAGAACTTGAAAACAACCACATTATTACCGCACGCTATTTCTGTCGACAAACACGCTAAGTAAACACCAAAACATATCTACAAAAATACTCATAATTTTCGGATAAAGGAGTAGTTTTCTTGTTTCCTCGTTTGATACTGCCGTTATTTTGACTGTAATAATGTCCTCTTGCTCAAAAAATCTGCAAAAAGATTTACTTGCGGTTCTTTGAAATCAACAACTGTTGACAGCGATCAAAAACATAACACAAGATCCTTACCCGGCGATGGCATTTCCTCTACTGTATCTCACATATCCCGGCTAGCTGGCTAGCTCCTCAACTCGTACCACATGCGGGTCTTTTTCTTTCCGAAAATATAAAATCAAAGACATCCTGAAGCACAGCGTATTTAGAGTATCCCGAGAGAACTTTTAAATAAATCGAAAAAATTGTCACTTTCCCTATTATGCATTTCACCGATTCAAACTCATTGGGACAAGTCGAAATAGACCTTCAAGGTTTCTGTCAACTCACCGGGAACTCTTCCAAATAATACTTCGACACTTAGCGCTTTCCCAGCATTACAAATGTCATAATATTTTCTTCGGGCGAAAATTTTCCTAGCGAAGCCGCCATTACAGATGTAGTTCTCGCGAGGAGCCGCGAGGAGCGCGAAAATCCTAGTTTCCATATAAGGGCAAAATTGATTCAGCGATTCTGATTGGTCGGGAAAAAAACCCACGCATTGTCCCAAACATATAAAGAGAAGTTACACGCTTCTAGGTGATAAGCTTCTGGTAAAACAAATAGATTCATGTTTTCCGTCAGTCAAATGCACAAAAACGTGGTTTTAACAATAATCAAATCTTGCTGGTGAATATTTCGTTCTTGTGCTTGTGCTTGTGCTTGTGCTTGTGCTTGTGCTTGGGCTTAATTTAGTGACTCAATACATGTAGTTCATTCCACGTCTGTCAAGATAAATACGGCCAATAAATATATTAGAGCACACTGGCAAAAATAAACAAGTTGCAATTACCATTGAACAAAAATTTTGCCTACAAATGGAACTACATGCATGTAGTGACCATGTGGAAAGAGTTTTTATTTGTAATAAAATTCACTTTATTATAAGAATTTTATGGGAACTGGAAAGAAGAATTTGTATGCTGAAGATGCTTGGACTTTTTTTAAAGATTGTCTTGATAATGTACAGAAGACAAGTTACAATTTTAAGAAATAACACAACACTTTTGATTTTGAAAAACATGTTTCGACAGACCACTGTCTTCATCAGTAAATACTGAACACAAATTTACAAAGTTTAATTTATAACAAAATAAAGCTAATGGGAATTGCTAATGACAAAACTATTTAACAATTTTGAAGGGTTGAAAGTAAAACTATCGGATGTGACGATTTGGCCTTCCATTCCAAATTGCTCAGAATCAGCTGAATTTTTTCCATGTAGCCAAATCAATTAATAGAAAAACATAATGACCTATATAATTTATAACTTTTCCATACATTGAAATGGCGGACTATTTGTTAAGATAGCCTCAAATCAATATTGAATAATGATTAGAAAACTATTAAAGTACGTACATACTCACATACATAAACGACTACATAAACTGTAATTTATAAGCTCCGAGGACGGCAGTGTGAGCCAGTTTTGGCCGGAGTGTTGCTTTTTACGATTCAACTTAATACAAAACCGCTATTTTGACAAAGAAAACAAAACAATAATTGTTCTTACCTAAAAAGTGTGAGTTCATAGAAACAATTTAACAACATTACGGTGCCAGTATTGCATTTAATCACAAGTTAATTTTGATTCTCAGAAACCTCCAGAGTCAAACATGAGCAGATGGAAATTGAAACTGCAGACATGAAAAGAAAGTTGGATACTTCGACGATACCTACTGTTGAAAAGAAACCCTGGATGGAAGGTAAGATCTGCATATCCTGTGGTGAGATGTTGTACAAGTTTGGTTTAAATCCTGTTTTATAATGGTTGGAGCTATAACGTAGTTACTAAAATTAATAAGGAATGATGTAGAACGATCTAAAACGACTTAACATGCGTATATACCTAAAGTGATCTAAACAATATTTAGAATCACTCATAATGTAAAAAAAATGTAAAAAATGACTTTGAACCAGCAGTACAACGGCCTAAAACAGCCTACATTAGAAAAACGGCCTACATTAGCCCTGAATAAAACAACTTTCAGTGAACTAAAAAAGGGATCCACAGAGTGCTTATCTGTGTAAAGGGTCAAATGGGGAAGATTTCCTTGAAAAAAAAATGAATGACAGATGGTGACTCGAATACCCATGAAGGTTTCCGAAAGTTTCCGATGATTACTAGATGGCTTCTGTAGATTACCGGAGGTTTTAAAAGCGGTCGTCTATAAATATCGCCTAAAACGTTTCATATTGAGAAAAAAAATCGAAAATCCTCAAACTTGGCTAACCGGGCGGTGGCCGGTTTGTAATTTGCTCGAGTTTTTATGGCTACTGCGCTATTGCGCAAGTAGCCGCCATTAATGCCGTCGTCGAAGCATTCTTTGTAACATTCCCGTGTAACACTTTTTTTGTAACAATTCTTTGTAAAATTCCTGTGTATTCATTACTGAACATGATATGGCATTGTTCGATTGTTCCGCGGCTTCATTGACGGTGGTGACTCAAGTGCAAAAAAATGTTTAAAAAGAAGATTGGCCTATTTAGTTAGCTCTGTGGAGAGAAATTGCGTTGCAAAATAAATATGAAAGACAAGTTTATTTTTAAAAGCTTTTATTTTCGGTAGGAGGTGTATTTCTTTGACAACTACTAGCAGGGTCGCGTTTGATTGAGCCACATTCTTGAAGCTTTTGTCGAGAAGCCGCTGGTCTTTTAGAGTCCTTCCGTGACAATTCATTTGTTTGAATTTGTAATCGTTATCAAGTTTCCTGAAATAAAGATAATAAATATTATAAGTTGCTAAAACGGGAATAGGTTAAATTAAGATATTTACTAAGAAGGACGAAGGATTTTTTCTAGTTAGTTATGTTAATGTGGGAGCTGTATTTTGTTTGGCTAGGCTTCAAGGCACCTCTGGCTTCAAGGAGACTTACGTTTAAGCCTCGCACGCGAGGGTTGAAGCCGCAAAAAGAAGACGGCAAGCTACAGTACTTTATAGTTTACTGGAGCAGAGTATCGCTGAATGACCTTATAATTTTGTTATGTTAACGTGAATCGTGCTATGTACTTTAATTACCTTTTGAAAATAGTCACAGCTTCAGCTGTTTAAAGGGTGATGAAACAGTATCATTACAATTAGTTTTACAAAACGAGCAATTGATAAAAAGACAAGAAGTTAATGTATAACTTAAAACCGGGCAGCGGCAAAGTTAATAATTGATTTCCAAGTTGAAAGGCTGTTAGTCACGCCAGTCACGCTAAAGTCTGCAGTTTGCGTGAAACTGGAAGCCGATTCCTCGCTGGGATCGAATAACGCGCTAAGTCAACGCGCTAATAACACAGCCAGATTACGGCATAAACGACATTGGACGCACAGGTCAATAGCTTCTTCTGCTCCATTGTTTACAGTTGTTTTCACATAACTTTACCGCGCGATGTTGCGAAGTTCGTTGGGAAATTGGGTACTAGGCTACGAAACTAGCCAATTACGTTGCGAATCACACAATCAAATTGGGAACTTCAGAACGTAGTTCGCAATTTCGCTCTGACCAAAGTTCGTAAATTCGAAGTTGAGATACGAAGTACAAGTACGGGAAACACAGTAATATTCTCTGAGCTCAATAGTTTTAGTCGAGATTTATCAGAAAAAAAGTTGGCTATATTAAACTGCCTAGTCTTGTCAGGCAATATTTCGTCACGAAATGTTTGAAAGATTTCAATTACGATGCGCTGCGATGCGACGAGCTGTCAAACTTCTGGTATGAATTTGAACACCGTAAAAAATATTTGTGGAACACATGTAAATACGAAAATGCTTGTCTACTATGCATTGAACCTAATGATAATCATGTGCGTTTGTATTTACGGTAGGGAAATGCAAGAAACACACTAACTCAGTATTTGTAATGTATTTTGCTGGTGATAAATCGATATTTGCAACTACAGTACACCACAATGTATTAATAAATGAAGTTCTTTCCTTTAATTTTGAGAAACCGAAGTCTACTCTGATACCACTGGAAAGAAAATCTCAATTATATTTCACAAATTCCGGTCATTCGTGCTTCGATCCACACTTTTAACGCCCCTAAGGGTACCCCCCCCCCCCCCCCCCCAAAATAAAAGGCATGATGTAATCCCATCAGGCCCCGGGAGCACAAACCATTTGCTCCCAGAATTCCCCGCAGCTTTATCCGCTTGTGCTTCGATCTGCTACCCTGGTCCCAGAGGTTTTCTTTCTTATCTTCTTCTGAACTCGATCGAAGCGATCGAAGCAAACAGGTAAGTATTTTCGCTCGCTAATAGAGCCCTTATTTCTTTGCCGTTTTGTTCTTTTACTAAAAATTCACTTGCAGGAATCAAATGTACGGTGTTTTATTTCACCAACGGAGTTTATCGAATACGATGTCTTCGCATCGCAAACGTATATAAAGTCACGTTCGTCTTCTCATATTTCGCGCCATTCGCGCGATGTTGACTCGCCATCCTCACCCAAACGTCGTCCCTTCATCGGACAATAACAACTCTTCTATGTTGGATTCCATTCTGAAATCACTTCAGATTATTCAAGGTGATGTTTCAAACTGCAACAGCCGTATGACTCTTTTGGAGTCCCACCTCAACAAGAAACGTCTCACGAGCCAGAACGCGTTGCTGTGATGAGCTCTGAAGACCTCACGTTCGAATCATTAATCTCTGAAGAAGAGGCTGCTAAGCCATTAACCGAGGCTACAAAGCCACCAAATGACACCTCGAGTACAACAGCCGATCGAGTCGACGATATAATACAGGCTCGAACCTTCCTCTGCATGTTATGACCCCGACGCTTCAGTCGCATCCTGGAAACCCTCCAAGGTTTTTTCGTCCTTCTTGGAAAATAATTTCCGAAGGAAACTTTCTTATGACAAGGTTTTGAATATTTTGAAACCAACAGTAGTGTTCCATCTGATCTGTGGACGCTTTAGCGTCACCTACCCTTGATACGATGATCATCAACTAGATCTCAAACTCCCAAACCAAGAAATACGTTTCAAGAACGTTTTCTACTCAGCGTTCGTTAGTTAACGCCTCTGGCCCTCTTTAATTTGCTGTCTACATGATGCACTGGAATAATAATAACAATAAAATAAATAAATAAATAAAAACCTATTGATTATCTCAAGTTTATGCTTGAGCAGGCTTTAGGCTTTATGCCTCGTTTACTCTTCTACTATCAGTTGTCAGTACTGATTAAGAAGTTTTTTGGCAGTCATGAATAATGCCAAAGTTAATTTAGGGGACCTCCCTTATAAAATACAAACTTTATTAACACTCCCCAATGGGGATTTTTCGGTGTTAATTGTCTAATATTACAATCTCTTTATCCAATGCTAAGAAAATGTTGTTTGGGGAGGACTTTCCCTCTCTTGCCTCAAAGCAGGCTGACCTGTCACATGGCCTTTGTAAAAACAAGGCACCAATTTCCCTAAAGACCTGGGTCAGGCAAACTTTGTGTTTCTAGAACTTTCTTGTTGGATGGCCATTTTGGTAGCCCCCTTGAATCTCAGGCTCTTCAAATTCTGCTTATACAAAGCCTGATGGACCTCCTTCAATTACAATTGTAAACTAACTCTGTACTCCCAATCTCAAGCAGAACTAACCTGCTGGATACACAATTTACATAAGGTCAATGGCAGCCCTGTTACTCTGGCCCAATTTAACAATAGTTGGGGTGTCACATGTCGGGGCAAGTCCACCAACGGCAGATGCTCCATTCACGAATCAAGCCAACTCCATTTGGTGGTTTATGTAAACAACAAGGGAGGCACTCACTCAGATCCTCTGATATGTTTTGCATTAGAGATGTGGACCCAGTGTCTTCACATGGACATTCTGATTTGAACTCAGCATTTCCCTGGGAAGGAAAATACTATAGCTTACAGATAGTCTCATATCTCCCTCAACTCCAGCAACTGTTGACTCTATCCAACAAATTAATAATCACCCCTTCTTACAAATTGCTACATGGATTTCTTTGCCAGTCTCCTAACAGCACAACTGCTCCAGTACATAAGTTGGGGACCAGGAGCCTGTGATATGCATGCCCTAACTCACTTCACTGAAGTCTCTGATGGGTTATGCTTTCCCTCCTTTCAATCTCATTTCAGTAGTTCTCAACAAGGTAATTTAGGAAAATACAGATCGCGTGCTTGTAGCACCAATAATTTAAATGGCAAGCTGATGCTGTTGAGTCTTCTAGTCAGTAACCCTGTGTTACTACCACACAGTCCACACCTCCTGCAGACCCACACCTGCATCAGGACATGTGTCACATCTCCAGCAGTAGTACTAACAAACAGAGGGCTATCCTGAACAGGTTACCAGACTGCTCCTCTCAACAACTCGGTATTTCACTAGAGTAGCTGGTGTGCTGAAGGGCAAATTAATCCTGCCTTAATCCTGCTTTCAAAGATTCTTGAATTTCTAGCAAAGGCTTTTTTCAGATGGCTTGGAGTACTGCTCCATAAATGTACTACGTTCAGCTATTACCCTCGACACATTCTATGATTTACAACTTCCATGCTGGTTAACACTGTCATATCACCACTGACATGAAGGGACTAAACTCCCACCCTCCAAAACCAAGGTACTCACATACTTGGTATGCCAAGAACTCGTCACTTCTTTGGGAAGTAACGGCTCTCTGTCCCATGAGCAGTTGTCGAGCAAATTTGTTATACTCTTTGCCTTGGTTTGCCCAGAGAGAACTGTTTTCCTGGCTAAATTAGCTCTTGGATACTGTAGAGTCATCCCAGAAGGAGTTGTTTCTTCTCCTTTACTTCTCCAGAAAGCATGGCAACCCTCGTCTATTAGCTGAGGCTCCTTTTGTAGCTCGTTTTTCCTCACATTTGGAAACAGGGACCTGTTGAGATGTTTTGTCACTACCTCAACATAATGCATGCAGTTCATCCTACCCACCCTGTTCCAAACCAGGCCCTCTAGTCACCTGTTATATAAAGCCTCACAAACCCGTTTTTCTCTATTACTATCAGACGCTGGCTCCGGCTAACCATTCATGACGTTGTTATCAACACTGAAATTTTCAGGGCCCACTCGGTCCGTTGGGCTTCATTTACAGCTGCAGCCAATGAAGTGTTTTCTCTGTGTAAGATGGCCAATCTGACGGTCAAGTTACTTAAATATGTTCGAGCCAAAAATCACGTGTTTAAACGTCTTTATTAACGATATAAAAAATGGGAACGAAGTAACTAATGTAACAAGAATAAAATACAAAAGCTAATTACAATTTAAACTAAATAAATGGTATTTACTAGAGTAAAACAAAGCAAAAAGTGCTAAAAATACAAGAGTCACGAAATGTAGACTAAAACACTTGAAAACAGGAAATGATGTAATTAACTGTCAAACTGAGAGTTGATTGATAACAGCATGCAATGTAACTAAATACAGCTAACAATATTATGCAATACTTGTAGAGCAGACTACAGTAATGAATACAATAGAATAACAACAGAATTTGTAGAATATCAAGACAATTGGATTTTAGGATTATGGCAAAACTACAGTAAAACATAAGTGAAACGAAGGTAAGCGAAACACTGCAATTTAGATACATGAAACAATTAAGGCTAAGCTTTTAAACACATAGACCAAAGGTCCTGTATACATGTGATATGTTGAACCAAAACATTACTGATCCTAAATAATATAATTGAAAAGCGATTACTAAGCGATTACTAAGACAAAATTAGGAATTGTAAACACTAAGTATAAAAACCAACTGTTGTATAAAGTAAACTAAACGAATCTAATAAAATAAAAGAAATATGCATACCAGATATGATGTGTTATTGAAGATGACTTGAAATTATATGCTTCAGACTTGACTACTGTATAGTTCCAGCTGACTATAGCGCCACAATTACCAACTGAAGAACTATGCTTAAAACTGGCTAATTTATAGTAAATTCTAGGAAATTATAGACATATTTGTAAACCAAATAAGGCATGTCCCCAAATGGGGTGTGTCCCTATGTCTCTCTAAATTTTATATTAAAACTCATAGATCCTGTAGATCCTGTAGAACCCATAGACCTCATAGATCTCATAGAACCTATAGAACCCATAGATCTCATAGATCTCATAGATCTCATAGATCCTATAGAACCCATAGATCTCATAGATTCTGTAGAACACATAGACCTCATAGATCCTGTAGATCTCATAGATCCTGCTGTAGATCTCATAGATTTTATAGATCTCATAGATCCTATAGAACCCATAGATCTCATAGATCCTGTAGAACCCATAGACCTCATAGATCTCATAGATCATGTAGATCTCATAGATCCTGTAGATCTCATAGATCCTGTAGATCTCATAGATCTTGTAGATCTCATAGATTTTGTAGATTTCATAGATCCTGTAGATCTCATAGATCTTGTAGATCTTATAGATCCTGTAGATCTCATAGGATCCTGTAGATTTCATAGATCCTGTAGACCTCATAGATTTTGTAGATCTCATAGATCCTGTAGATCTCATAGATGTCATAGATCTTGTAGATTTCATAGATTCTGTAGATCTCATAGATCTTGTAGATCTCATAGATCCTGTAGATCTCATAGATGTCATAGATCTTGTAGATCTCATAGATAGATCTTGTAGATCTCATATATCCTATAGATCTCATATATCCTATAGATCTCATAGATCCTATAGATCTCATTGATCTTGTAGAACCCATATATCTCATAGGTCTTGTAGAACACATAGATCCTTTAGAACTCGTACACCCTATAGAATCCATAGATCTCATCATAGACAGACAAGAGTTGAAGCCACGGCAATAGACTTTTATCGATTGTCCTATTACAACAACTTTACAACAACAACAACAACAACAACAACAACAGCTTTATTCTAGTATTACCATTTCTATACATGGTGTTACCGATACATATTATAATAAACAAGAAAAGATTACAACACTGAGATCTATATATATTAAATGTAAATATAAATTAAAGTATATTGGTTTAAAAATCATGACAAAATATTAAAAGTAGCACTTTACTCTACTAGCAGTGTTCGTTTTTTAATCAAAATTATGCTCGTTTATTTTTAATTATGCTTGTTTTTCTTAAATTATGCTTTTCCTGAAAATATAATATCTTAAAGGTCCGTACTGCATTACACTTACTTGCAAGTAATTAAACAATAATTCATTGAAAGGTAAAAAAAATTCCAACAATGGTTTAGTTGCACTGTTGCCTTGCTATCATATCATGTCCTCAAAATTTCTGTTGGTGTTGCTATCAATCAATCAAAAAATAGCGCCATTTTGTTTTGACTTTGAGAGTGCGGAATGGATCGGAACTTAAAACAGGCCCCTAGACTAGCACTCACTAGGAGACAGAACTATAACAATACTGAACAAAGCTTTAAAAACAAAACTCAATATAAGCAAAAATTGACTTATGGCTCTGGTAATCAGTGCTCTGTAACTGAACAAAATATACCGATCATGCTCGCAGTGCTACTTCGACAAAAAATGCCAAAAAATGTGCATAGCACAATCGATAAAAGCCTACACGGCGAACATGAATTATGGAAAATAACTTCCGCTATTGCGGACTCTCTTAGTTATGGATACCAAATCATGGTCACGAAGGTGTCCGTTGACTTCTGTCAATATAATATTAATTATATATCTACATTAACAAATATTTCTGAAGTACTGCTGTACCCAATGAACTATTCAAAATTCAAGGGAGATTATACATGTATGAACATAGTTGTTCTTCAAGTAATAGTAAGTTCAGTCTCCTTTTCTGCTGAAAATGTTCTAGCTTGCACCTTATTTGATCTTTCTCTTTTCTATTGCACATACACCCATGCGATTTAGCAAAATAAATTACGTCATTGTAGAGTGTAACCAACTGCTCCAATTCGTCAGTTTTGGGAATGGTCAAGTTCTTGATATCGCCGATTAAATTTTCGGTTGCTTCAAGTAGGATCACCGTCTCAAGATCTGTCCACCGTCCAATTTTCATCTCCTCTCCTTCCCTTTCTAGAAAGGACTGTCCCTTGACCCTCATTCCTCCCATCAAGGGAAGATACTGCCATTATTAGAGGGACTGAACGGATTATTCTTACAGAAAAACTGAGCTTCGCTTTCACTGGAGAAAAGATCAACCAAACTGTGATATCAATGTGCGACCCTCTCTCACAACTTTTAAGAACAAATTGAAAGCCGGCTCTCAATCCCTGTTTTGAGTTTTAAATCCAATCGTTTTCACTATTTGTCCTTTTCAGTCACTGATGTTGCTTAATTGATATTCATACATTTACCTCATATTATAACTACCCACTTTTTTTACATGCACGCCTTTTTGGTAGCCTGCGAATACAGCCACCTTCCATCGCGCGCCCCGTGCCGGGGATGCTGAACGATCTATGGGGTTCTAAACGATGTATGTCTTTAGTTCTTTCCACCGGCACAGTTCACATACATGAATAATTTCATCTATTCATCATCACGATGTATGTTCTACAGGATCTATAAGTTCTACAAGATCTATGAGATCTACAGGATCTATGAGATCTACAGGATCTATGAAATCTACATGATCTATGAGATCTAAAGGATCTATGAAATCTACAAGATCTATGAGATCTACAGGATCTATGAAATCTACAGGATCTATGAGATCTACAAGATCTATGAGATCTACAGGATCTATAAGATCTACAAAAATCTATGAGATCTACAAGATCTATGAGATCTACAGGATCTATGAGATCTACAGGATCTATGACATCTATGAGATCTACAAGATCTATGACATCTATGAGATCTACAAAATCTATGAGATCTACAGGATCTATGAGGTCTATGGGTTCTACAGGATCTATGAGATCTATGGGTTCTATAGGATCTATGAGATCTATAAAATCTATGAGATCTACAGGATCTATGAGATCTACAGGATCTATGAGGTCTATGGGTTCTACAAGATCTTCGAGTTCTACAAGATCTACGAGTTCTACAGGATCTATGAGATCTATGGGTTCTACAGGATCTATGAGATCTATGGGTTCTATAGGATCTACACGGGGTGGGCCACATTTTTTTCCAGCTGCCACTTTTCCAACCCCCCCCTTGCTCTGTACTTACCGTAGAATTCCGAAAGTAACGCCCCCTCCCCCCCGAAAGTAACGATCCCCCGAAAGTAGCGGCCCCTTCGAAAATGTTTACCACTCAAAAATAATAAAATCGTATTTAATGTAACGTTTCAAGTAATGCAGTATATGGCAACAAATATATATATATAAATACAACTTGGCAGTGAATTGAATACCGTAATTGAAAAAAATTGTCTCAACAATCGTCTCCTACTTTATTTAGAACATGCAATGAAATAATAACTAGAACATGAAAAATATTGTTGTGCGTCCTCTTTGTGTAAAATGGCTACTGACTTACAAACGTTTTTTAACCATCCGAAAGTAACGGCCACTTTGGCCTGCTAAATCCGAAAGTAACGGGGGCCGTTACTTTCGGAATTCTACAGTATTGACAAATCCCTGAGAGAATCAGCCTCGGAGTTCACATGGAGATAAAATTATTAAGGCTTGACAATTGACAAAGCAGGTGCCACAAAAGGCCGTACTATGCCATTAATAGCACAGATAAAGCAACCGGTTTCTTACGTAAATATCTAAATACACATCAATTTACCTTCTTTTTTGCAAAAAAACAGAGGGGACTTTAGATCAACTTTTAATAATACATATGGGCTGCCGCTTTATTTTTTTTTTTCAGATTTAATTCCCACATCTATCTTGGCTGGAGGTAAAGATGCACTGGCAGCATATAATAGAGCATTAAAGTCGGGCAGCACATTTGACAAACGTGTCAAGGTTTATTGATCGGTCAAGACCGTGTGGTAAGACAAGTCTAGGCAAATCACTAAAGGGTGAGCTGTTTAACGAGAATGAGCCCAGTACTGATGGAGTGCAAATGGGTTCGCCCATGAAAAATGTTGACATACAGGCCATGGAGTAATTCTGTGCTACCCAAAAACACGACCGTGCTAGATCACAAGTGTGCTGTGATTATTAGTGAGAAGTTACGACAGGACAGAGCAAAAGAGAAACCAAAAAGGCAGCAAACGAGTGAAAAATTAGCTGGAGAGAAAGCTAAAGAACAGGCTGGAGAGTCAATAAAACAAGTGCCTGAAAAGCCAAAGGAAGAAAAGTCAGAAGGTAATGAAACTGGTTTGTTTATCCTTAGACTTTTGTAGCCATTTATTGTGTCAATCTTTGGGGTTTGTTAGTAGACTATTATATATGTATTAGAGCAGACTTACATTTTTATGTTCCTCCCCTGGGAAGGAACATATATATTGGTATTGAGACAACTATTTTTTTTCTAAAAATAGAACATATCCAATGGTTTTACATGTTTCATGCACCAATTTCATTTTCTTGATTTTGAAAATAATTTCATATTTTCAATTTTCATTTTACCAGTAATGTTACCTTAAAAATGTACCTTGTTTTTCCCTGTTTTATGGTTACTGTAGAATTTATTTACAGAACGCCTTTGCTGGAAACTAAAACTGAATAATTAATTAGAAAGGAAACCAAATTCTGGCCTCTTTTACTGTTAAAACTATAAATTCCGAGTTAAACAATCCGCCTTCCAGTCATATTCAATATAACAAACAAACAATCTTTTATTTAGCTCATTATAGTAAGGTTTGAGATCCACGTGGATGGATGAATGGATGGGAACAGAAACTGGAGACAATAATTGAATAGCTACGATTCTAAAATCCAAATCTCAATGGTACAATGAACGTGAGAAAAACACCTTATAATATACTCAACAAAATATGCAGCTTCTGATTGGTCAATGACGAATGCATAAATAGCGTTATAGAGTGCAATACGGAATTGTGATAAACGGTACCGGACAAGTAGAGACGTTTTTTGCCGCTTAATGGCATTGAAATAAGCTTTCAAGTTAATGTTAAATATTTTCTAAACTATAGTACTGTAATTCTTTCAAAAAGTTCGCGCTTGGTTTGCCTGCGCGTTCAAATAAAACATGTGAGCACTCTGGAAACTAGTGAAGCGTTTCGTGTGCAGAGTAGCGCGATGGTCGCAGCAAAATTTTGTTGAGAATATTATAAACAAAAAATCGTATGAACTCCTCGTGCAATTAGTGATTTATGGTCACTCGTGATGTTTTGAAAGTTCTCAAATTGCACTCGCCTAACGGCTCGTGCAATTTTGAGAACTTTCAAAACATCACTCGTGCCCATAAATCACGAATTGCACTCGCGTTCATACGATTTTCCTATACAAATACTTTCTTAATCTTGAAAAGAGACATTATAAACAAGGAACAATAACCCAGCTTAATGTTGACGATGGAGTCCTTGTGTGTACGGACAAGGAGATTTTAAATGAATGCAAATCTTTTTATCAAAATATTTACAGCTCCAAAGCAGATATAGCTGTCAACTCTGAAGGTGGCTGTTTCTTTCCACAGCAACAAAGTGAAAAATGTTTAAATAAAGATGAACAATAATAACTGTTTTATGAAAGACCCACCCCAAGATGACATCTTGATCCCGAATTTCCTTTTTGAAGAGCGAAAGAAAATTTTCATTAAAACTCTCCAAACTGAACAATTTACCAATACCAAGTACATTTTCATCATTCTTTGGCAAACGAAAACCCCGCTATCTCGAACTCAAACCCATTCCCCTTGTTTTTCAGTCATTTACTATCGGCTATTCTTGAACTGTTTTCCGTTGCCCTTGAGAGTTCGAGATAGCGAGAGTCTACTGTAATAACATAAATAATAATAACAACAACAACAACAAATTATAATTAAAATACAATCTACAATTATGGGCAAACCTTGTAATGGTATGGTTTGCATAAATCTGCAATGCAATCTGTAACAAAAAAAACTGGTTTCTGTAAATGTAGGACAATAAACATCTCTGTTAATTCATGTTAAGGCATTTCTTCACGCAAAAAATAAAGAGGAAAAGGTTCCCAGAAATGTCCCCAAGCAGGAGAAAGGTGACAGTGATGTAGGAGATCAAAGTGCCTCTCCAGATGATGGTAAACACAATGAAAAAATGCAAGAAGAAATTAACAACCCCAGTTTGGATGATACCAAATTACCACAGCAAATTATTCCTTTGCTAGAGGAACAGCTAAAAAGTGAAAAGGCTATTGCGGATGAAGGGATTTGGCCCGTTATATGGGATTTTGCTGGACAAGCTGTGTATCGAGCCATTCATCCCATCTTCATGTCTCCAGATGCTGTATATGTCCTTGTGTTAGATCTCACAAAGAAACTGTTTGAAACTGCACATTGTCATGTGAAACAGCCTGATCGTAACGAGGAGAAGGTAGCAGGACCTGATAGTGAGGACACAAATCTGGATCACATTATGAGGTGGATGGATTTAGTACATTCTTTGAAACAATCTGATTCCTTATCTACCTCACTATGCAAGTCCTTGCCTCCAGTTATACTTGTGGGTACACATGTTGACGAATTAGATGGTAATGCCCCAGAAGAAAAGTCATCTATGTGGAACAAACTTTCCCCTGCTTTTAGTGAAGGTTTCAGAGATCACATAACAAACAACTTCGAAATTGATAACACAAAGGCTGGCAATTCCAATAACCAAGAAGATTCCCAAGTTGTTGACTTGCGACAGCATATAATAGCTTTGGCCAATGAACTGCCTCATATTAAGAAGAAAATACCCTTGTCATGGCTTCGTGTGGAGAAAGAAATTGATAAAAAGTCATCCCAAGGAGAGAATTATGTCGCAAAACATATATTTAAGGATCAAATTGCTAAACAATTTTGTCAACTCAACAGGGAGGGTGATTTTGAAGAACTTCTACGCTTTTTGCATGCTCGTGGTACAATAGTCTATCATGGTTGCACCAACGATGAAGATAGTCTAGTTGTGATGAATCCTCAGTGGCTTGTAAAACATTCTCTGCCGGATCATAACCGCCGCAATACCAAATGAATTTCGTTACCAGAATCTTCACAGACAACTTCGAGACCATGGAATTCTTGCAGAAGAGTTGATTGATGAAGCTTGTAAAAACCAAAAAGTGGAACGTATTAAAGAGCAATTAATTTTGATTATGGAAAAGTTCAACTTGATTTGCCAATGGAAGAGGAATCCGGATGGAAAGTTACATTACCATGTCCCATGCATGCTGACCACAAAGAAGGATGTAAAAAGCATAGATAACAGTAGCGTCCCTGCACCAGTGTACCTCACTTTCAATACTGAATATGTTCCAAGTGGGCTTTTCTCCAGACTGGTGGTGCTATTTTGGAAGTGGGCCTCAGAGATGTCCTCTGGTAAAAAACAACATCAACTGTTTGCTAATTTCGCCCAAGTTCTTTGTTGAAGGCGTTAATTGCATTGAATTTGTTTGCTACAAACGTGTAATCAGGTTGCGCATCTGGGCACAAAACAAAACCAATCCACTGGTAAACCAACCAAGCATTTGTCAGGATACACTGAGGTTTGTTCTTGAAATAGTTACCATGATTGTCATTTTTGTTGTTCGTTTTACCCCTTGAATTAGCTACCTCCCTCAATAAAATTAACCTCATTTTGAAAGCAAATTTGTCCTGTAATAAGTGTTTCCTTTAATTAAAAAGTTCCAAATTTTTAAATTAAACCCCTCCCCCAATTTTTTTGTTCATCAGTGGATTAATGATCATCAAATGAAATGTCGCAACATTGTAGTGCTATACCTATCAGCACATCATTTCCACACTTCAAACTATGGTGTGTATCATTTCATTTGATGCATGATCATTCCACTGATAAAGGGGTTAAATATTTGATACTTTTCAATTAAGTTATATATCATCATCATATTTTTATAGCTAGGTTTAATACACTGCAGTAACTTTATTTCCGGCCCTTAGCTTGTGTACAATGCACTGGTAATGATAAATAAACATTTAACATCAGTTCTGTTGTATGTATTTTAAAATTTCCAACTTGCGTTCACCTTGCACTCTCTGTTGGGAGTAGTAATTTGCCATTGTTTACATCAAAATCCAGGCAAATATACTGCATGTATTTACATCAGAAATTTATTCCTTTCGGTATATATCTGAAGATGACTAGCTACCACTCGTTCTCAAAACATCATCACCAACAACAGTCTTTCTCAAGACTACTCTAACCCAGATGATCACACTTGACAAACCAATGTTTCACTGTAGCATTTTCATTTATGGATTGCTTTCAAACTTTATTTGCATGTGAAGTTGAAATGTACAGATGAAACAAATCTTTGTGTTATTTATCAAAAGTTCAACGCATACTACAATGGCGAGAGGCTTATACCTACATGTACAGTATAGTTAATTCTGTAGTAACTTTAAACTACTTTAATCAGGTCTAACTATGTTTTGTCTTTCTTAAAGTAAACTGCAAGATTACCTTGAGAAAACTACGTGGAGAGTGTCATTGGCTGTTTTTCCATGGCATGGGATTCTGTGTGCTCAATGTGATATATGTCAAGGAAAAGTTGATACTTACGGTTTTTGTCACTGGCACAAAAAACAAGGATGTTCTCATTCTGACTGTGCTCACTACATACCTTTGCAAGCAGATCTATGCTGTGAGAAATCCTCTGATGATTTTACTCTTTTATCTCGGGAAAGCTTTGAATCTTGGATTCAGGTAATTAAAATAAAACTTCTGTTAGAGGTATATGGTTCAATTACATGCCTGTAATTGTGATCTGTTTAGCCTGAGTACAGCCACCTCCTCCCCTCAAAATAAATCCGGGAGAGAGACGTCTGTGTAAACGGCGTTATTAATCGTGTTCAGCATGTTGGGAGGTTTTTCACACTTATCAAACTATTTGTAAACCGTGTTTTCATTGGTTAATGGATCATTTGCTGTGAATCCCGTGGGTTTCTTTTGTGACGTTGATGAAAGCTTTTCCAGGAATTATAAAATTATACGTCAGAATACAAGTTTATTTGCCTAAATCCGGATAAATAGATCTGTTAAAAACAACTTCCTTGAGAGATAATAAAATTGCCATCCTGATCCACTAGAATATACAACTGTTAAGTTTGTATAAATCTACTTCTAAATAACGCATGCAAATAATACCCTTCCTAGCTAGCTTGTGCGTATTTAAATAGTGAGCGAATCACATCCGCATATTGTTTTGCGTTATGCCTACTATGACATGCTTTGACCAAACTTTCTTGCTAATGTGAGACACAACCAAAGAAAGTACAGGACGGACAATCGCTTGAATAAAATGTCCCAAACAGAGGGTATAGTTGACGACGGAATGACAATATCGCGAACAGAAGTTGAATCAAGCATTGAAGCTTTCAGCGCACCATGCTTGAAGATGTCAAAATCTGGAGAGGTTCTCTTCAACTTGTTAAAACTTAAGAGTAACAAGGCTAAAAACAGTTTTTTGCCAACAAATAGCATAAACCCAATCATAGAACTTTAATACTGTAGGAATGTGAAAATCTCTTCTCCGATACATGTTTCTCAAGGCGCATGCGTAATTGGAAAGTGGGCCAAATTCATACATTAACTCGTCGCTATAGAGCAGTATCATTTAGGTATGATCACTTTAGATGTTAAAAAAAGAATGCCGGCAAAGTACCACCCTATCTCGAGATGACATCATCACCCCAAGATAGTAAAAAACAAGTGCTCTTCAGATGAATTTATGCTACAGATAAACGCGTCCTGCGGCGGTGAAAGCAAATAATTTATTTTCCAGTTACCCAGTTGCAAATGACAGAACTCGACAAGATATTGTGCATGTAGAGTCTTTAGTAGCATGCACAGTAAAGATGAATGAACGAGACTAAAAGCGACTTCCCATTTATGAAGGAAATTTATACTTTGGGAGTAATGAATGAATGAATGAATGAATGTTTATTTCCCATAATAAAGTGATGGATTATACAGTATTGGATTTTTTTTTTTAAACATTTGGGAGGAGGACTAAAGAAACCCTAACGGGCTTTTACAAGGTAGTCCCCCTTTAGATTATCTTAAATTTTATGTTACTGAAATAATTGGTATCAGATATTTGGCGCATAAGCTAATATATATAGTAAACATGAATAAAAACAAACAAACAAAATACCTAATTCTAGTATGACTATGTAGTTTTAGTTAAAGTTAAAGGAAAATGAGAGTAATCAACATGCAGATTTGATATATCATCTTAATAGGAGAAATCGCTTCATCCTACTTTTAAAAGTAAACAATGATACAGAACCCCTAATAGATTCAGGAATACTGTTCCAAATGTCAATTATCTTATTTCTAGTCGAGTAGATTCTATAATTTGTTCTGTTAAAAAAATTGTGTAGCTTTTTTGAGTTCCTGGTATTATGGTCATGAATTTGGCTATTATTTGTGTAGAAATCATTGAAATAAGGCGGTAGAGCTTTTTTGTGAAGACTATAGTTGAAAGTACCTATTAAGAGATCATTTATTCAGACAGGATCAAGGAAATTCACAAGTCGTTTAGGCCGCCTGGTTGGACATTCTCACTGAAATTGCTCCCAACAAGGAGAAATCTTAAGTAGATTTTTGAACCAGAAAGCGAGTTGACGAGTATTTCTAGTTTAAGAGTTTCAATAAAGACAACTTTTTAGAAGATAAATTGAAATTTATTTTTCCTATCAAACTAAACTGAGGAAAGGACAGTGATTTGTCTTTCAAACACAAGGGTCATTAAAATGATCGCACACGCCAAAATTCCCCTTGTTTTCTCCATATGTCCATACCAGAAACACAATGGTCATTAATTTATGCTAAGTTATTCTGGGACACAATTAACGACGTTGTTACACAGAACGTCTCTCTCCCCAATTTATTTTGAGAGGAGGAGGTGGATGTACACAGACTAGATCTGTTGTGTTTCTTGTTTCATGTTATATGCATCTATGTTTTGAAAACCTGTGAATCACATTTATGAACTGGCCATTTATTCCATCTTCCATGTCAGTATACACATAGCTTTTAAAGCGAGTGATAAAGTAAAAGTGAATGATAGTCATGGACTTGGACACACATAACTATTTTACTTTTTGTGTGGCCTTTTGCAACATTTATAGTCCTGAAATGTGTCATCATGCTTAATATATATAATTTTATTTTTAGTATAGTATTTTTCCATATGCACAATATATATTAAGGACAATGGGATGTGTGTTTTTACTGTGGAGGAAAATATGTACATGTACAGATTAATTAATGACATTACTGAGGCTACAAACTACCAACATGTATGTTGAGAGAGAAAATTCACAAAAGAACATGAAAACTATAAGAACCATGTGTATTTCAAATTATTTGAAATAAACCTCTGGTAATATAAGCAGCATTCAGAGGAATTTTCATCAGACATTATTTTCGACCCAATAATGTTTAAGATACAGTGATGTCTTGAATAGACTATTTATCTACCAAATATAATTTACTTCAATGAATATTGTTTATTCTTTTTAAGGCTTGGAATGCATTAAAAAGACTGGTAAGTTTCTTGAAATGTTCCTAATGTATGCATGTGTGATAAGTGTGTCACTGAATTTCCAATGCGCATGTGCATTGAAGTAGCATTCTGTGACTCCTGAACTTCTTCATCGTTTCAGTAACGCAGAGGTTGCAATATAATGTAGCTGTGTGAATATTGAAGTAGAATACCAGTAAACAGGAACACGAACACGAACAACACAACACTTTTTAATCTAGTACTTGATTCATCTCACACTCTTTGCATATGCGCATCACAAACTTCTGACATAAACCAAAACTTAATATATAACTGAGGCTCATGGGTTGAAATCCCATTGCAGCCCTGAATTTTCTTTTCAGGCTTCTAATTGAAGCTCTACCTCTCTTTAAATCTAAGCTTAAAAATTATATCTTTTGAAAACTATTAGACCTGTATAATGTGTTATGTCCATCCCATGTTTCCGAAGTAATGTGGTAAACAAATAATGTA
The DNA here is from genome assembly GCA_029204205.1 of Desmophyllum pertusum. NCBI lineage: Eukaryota > Metazoa > Cnidaria > Anthozoa > Scleractinia > Caryophylliidae > Desmophyllum > Desmophyllum pertusum. The sequence goes on along the minus strand of MU827787.1, from coordinate 1,714,966 downwards.
ACGAGGGGGCCTAATATTATAAGCCTTATGGTTTCTTCATAGGCTCCCTCGCCACTTCCTGTATTAGTCATTTCCTTTTCTATTATTATTGTAATTATTTTTTTCTATTTTGTGTGGCAAATTAAAAAATTAAAAAAAAATTAAAAAATTAAATAAAAAATTGTAAGTGCTTAATTACAAACACAACTGCTATGAACATTTCTTCAGGTATCAACCAACAACTCCTCAACTAATCTTGAGAGCAAACGAAGCAGTGCTTATGAAGGGCTAACGCTCGAAACGTCGGCTTTCCCAAATTCGCTATGGCGGTTAATTTACCTTTATAAACTTCAAGTTAATAATCAACTAAGTGTCTTACTTGCCGGCCGGACGCAGCACAACAGTTTCATTAGAAACTAATCACTTTGTTCATTTATTTGTTATTCACTGCGACCCGTTACGCCAACAGACCAGAACCCTGAAGTCAAAAGATGCCAAGCTTGAAGAAACTCACCAAGAAAGCTACGCCAAGAAATCGTAAGTTACCTCTTCCTTTTCCTCCTATTCAGTAGTAGTTTAGCTTTCCGTTTAGCCACCCTCATTTTCACCAAAACTAGGTTTTGTAGTCACATTAACACATTCAAAAACTTAACTTCAATTACAGTACCAAATGTCTAACCTATCCAATGAGAAATGGAAGGCTCTTAAACACATCAACGTTACAAAAACTGTTTGCTTGCATGAACAACGTCAGAAAATAAACAGGTAAAAGAACTGGCAGAAAGAAACGTTTTGTCCAAATTATAGCTTTGTAGCGTTTTTCATAACGAGTTATTGCCAAACTAATTTTCAGAAAATTACAGTATTTAGTATGCCGCCGCCATGTTTGTGCCATTCTTCGGGTTGAGTTTGAGAGAAAAATGCATTACAGCATGTTTGTTTTTCTTTTGGTGTGGTCCTTTAGAAACCAGGTCATATGAACAAGATCACTTTAGCTTATAAATAGTACAGTAGCTTATAGCTTATAAATAGTACGTAGCTTAGCTTATAAATAGCTACAGTAGAAACCGGCTAACTCGAACTCCCAAGGGAAAGAAAAACAGTTCGAGATAGCGGGGTTGGTGTTGAATTTCAAGTATCCTGTAAATAATTTTAATAAGGTATTGAAAATTTATTATTCATTCACAATCACGAGTCATTTTAGTACACTTTTAAGAACTTACAAGACTAATAATTGTACTAACGGTGTATTTGGTTACTTCTCCAAATTCGCTACGTTTACTTCCCCGCCGACGCATACAATTTTTGCACAAGGCTAATCGGTAAATCCTGTGGTCTAGACTCAACCTCGTTCCCAGGGTCTACTCCGCTTTCAAGATGGCGGCTGGGCGCGGGTCTTGTATCACTCCGAAAAGGATTTACCCTACTATGTCAACAGTGACCAGATTTTTATACTATAGGTCTTTTTAGGGGCTTGAATTACATTTCAGTGTTCTGTTATGAACATCAAGAAACTTTTCTTTTGTTTAGCATCCAAACGTGAACAATATCTTTGAAGTCCAATTCTATTTTAATCAAGTCCCTAGAAAATTGGTTTATAGTGAGCATTTTAAAACCCAAATGTAACCAGGCTCAAGCGAGCGTGACAAAGTCAAATCGACCAAAATGGTTCTGTTTAATTTTGTGGTCACGTTCATAATTTTCCCACGGAATAGGACAATTTAGTTAAAGGTTTTGTGGTTACACGTGATGCGCTTAGCTTTGTAGTTTCTTTCATGTCAGTTAAACACAGGATGATAGTTAATTACGTTTAGTTTGCTCTATCGTTTCCACCAGGTTCCGCCATAATTATAGTGAAAAACCACAGCGCGTTATCTTAGTATCTTTTGTGCCAAAACAGCACGTAAATTAGTTGCGGTAACACGTATATTGTATCTAGCAAATAGGAACATAGAAAACAGGAAGGTTTTCGTATATTTGTGGCTTTACCTAGCTACGGTTGTCCAATCGATTTGTTAAAAACAGGATGTCAGCCATGAGTTTGTTAGATCTCCTTGTTTATTGTATTTGAGTCCGATATAAAGACACCCATCACGTTTAAGTGATTCACAAGTAGTTTCCATCGGTTGAGTGAAGAAGAAACAAGAAGAAGCAAGTCTTTAAGAGTTCTCCCTCGTTTGGAGTGGGTAAGCGTTTTTCCTTTTGTAGTTTTCGTTCGGTGATTCTTAGTTTTTCTATCGAGGTCATCAGTGCTCGGAGCAAAGTACAAATATTATCGTTCCCGTTGTTAGAATCTAGTTTCGCTCGTTTATCTTGTTGTTGTAGAGAGCAGTTCGCTCTAGCAGTTTTCCCTTTTGGTTTGTAGAGCTCATCGTCCTATAGTCCACACTATGCCGGATAAATTTGAAAACGCAACTTTTACTTTGAAAACGCAACAAAAGTTTTCCGTCCACACTGGAAAACGGATAAAATGTTTTCAGTCCACACTACAACGATCAACCGGCGGCAGAAACGCTTGAATGCACTCTTGAGCATGCGCATGATAAGGGCCTAATTGAGCCCTCGATAAAATTTGGCTTCCCGCGACGCTCCCGCTTCTTCTTCCCGCCATCTTTGAACGGACTGGAAGTATTAAAAAATAACAGCTCCGAAAATGTCGAAATCCGGCCCAAAGAAGAAGAAAATCTGACGAAAACAACAGAAGTGACTACTTTTCGTGGTCTGATGACGAGGTGGAATTATTGTTGAACTTAGCAATTGAGTTCAAAGCTTCAAAATCGATGGAAAATATCGACTGGGAATCTAAACAAGCACTCAATGACGATATTAACGAAAGCAACATGGCAATCACCATGTCGGCCGCCATTTTTGGATTTATGTTTCGAGGAAGACTCGGGCAGAGAAATCACATGATTATCGTGACGTCAGCGTTTTCTAAAAGTTCCGTTTTCAAAATGTTTTCCGTCCACACTAAAACGCAAAGCCGGCGTTTTCAAATTTATCCACTTTGAAGAGCGTTTTCGAAAAGTTCCGTTTTCGGTGGACAATTTATCCGGATTAGTGTGGACCGTAGGCCTAACCGTAACAATAAAGTTGCGTTTTCAAATTTATCCGGCGTAGTGTGGACGGGGCCTTAGTTAAGCTTTTAGTACTAGTTTTTACCGTAAATTTATCAGTACGAAGCGAGTTCGTAGTTTTCGCTTTCGCTAGTTTCGTATCATATGACACTTTACGTAAGTCACGTGTTGATTGTCACGGTTCATCGCTTATTCGTGACTCATGTTTGTTTACATATTATATTGTAGTTTTATTCTTGTTTAGTAATTATTATTGTATTCGCGGTTTAGTAATGTTAGCGTTGTTATGTTCCCCAGCGCTATTGCCCTTTTCCTAGTAGCTCTGTTCGTGTTCTTCGTTGTAACGCTTTGGCTTATTAAATTGACATAAACGGAATATTGTTGTCTCCCGTTTACTCGCTACCTTACTCACTCACGCGGCTCGGTCACACAAAGTTAAGAGACTAGATCAGGACAACAAGGTCCAAAATTGCCATATTCTATGATTTTCAAGATTTGTTTAAATCTTTAACTAATCTCGTTTTATAGTTAGTATTTCTTGTCAGAATTAAGTTTAAATTTTTATTATTTAGTTCTCAGCAAATTAGCCGGCAAATTGTTAGAGGCCTACAGTAACCAGCCTCATCAACCCGAGGGTAAATAAAGTTATGTAAGTGTGTCAAACAAGAACTGAATGAATACGCATATTTGCATATTCCTCATGCTCATGCAACGAAAAACAACCAGGTTAAAAAACTCGTTGAAAAACTTTTTTTTTTTTAACTCTCCAAGCACTCTGTTTTCGCAAATTCAAAGAAACAATTTGGCGAAAGAGTTATTGAGTATAAATTAAATGTCTTTCATGATTCCCTAGACGTTGTCTATTAAAATTACACAGATTCAACTTTGCGGCTTGATCGCACAATGCGATAAAAACGTTGAATTGAATCAGGTGGAAAACGTTTTTCAGGATCTCTTTTTAAAGCTTTCAAAACGTTTTCCAAATATGAGACAAGGTTTAAATTGTGACAAGTTTAGATTTTACCACAATATCAAACAATTCTTTGAAGTTCTTCCACGCATCTGCAAGAAAAGGATATGGTCGCAACATCACGGCTTCAGACATTTTTCCATCAATTTTATCCACTTTTTGTGTCTAGTGCTCTATGAGCTCTAGACACAAAGCTGAAGGGAAAATCGATAAGTACTTCATATACCACCAGACATTGAAATCTGTACTTCGTCAGTATTGGAACTTTTCGCAAAACATTTACATATAATTCCATACAGTATTAGTATATTCTAGTTTCAGGTGCATAAGGAATAAATAGGGATAAATTAATATATTGGCGATAAACTGGCGATAGATTTATATGACTTATGCTCCGTCAATTCCAAGCCCGCTCATCCCCGCCCCCCGGGCATTTGTCGGGCATTTGTCATTTTTTTGTCAGAAGGTTGAAAATGCCCCACGGTGGGGTCAGCTTACATGCACAAAATCCCACGGTGGGGCTTCAGGAGGCAGTGGCAAATGCCCGACCCACGGGACAAGGTTCAAAAAACGTTTTTGAGAGGATCGAGGAATTTAAAAATCTAAATTCCAAGCAGAACTATTAATGATGGATACTATAATTGTTCACAAATACATAGCTCTTTATTTATACCTGTTATCATGATTTTGGAACATGGTGTTGAAGTCGAAGCTTTGTTCCGCCATCTTTGGTTCGCACGTGGAAAGCAACGTGCAAATGTTTGCACATGTGGGGTGGGGGTGGGGCTACGGTACACTTGAAAAAGTGCGGGACTCAAACGAGGTTTAATATCTTTATATTTTTTCTATCGGGCAATCAGGAAATTTTAAATAAACAACAAAACGTGTACGTCTTTTAAAATACGAAAGATCGCGTTGCCTTTGACAATGCCCCACCCCCGGGCTGCCCGGTTATAGCAAATGCCCCACCCTAGGGATGGAAAAGTTGTAAAATGCCCGACAAATGCCCGGGGGGGGGGGGGGGATGGTCGGGCTTGGAATTGACGGAGCCATTACAGGAGTGTCCATTACGTGACAATTACATGAAGAGTTCTTTTGATGTTAAGCGTGAGTTGTCGATATCTACTCGTGAATTTGGAACACGAAAAGTACACGAAGCCACTTAAGTCATATTCGGGACCAATTAAAATATGCGTGTTTGTCGACGACCATCTCCGAGAAAACACGCATTGATCTCCGAGAAAACACACACGCATCGATACGAGCTGTGACTAGCAAGAAAATACAATAATTAGATTTATAGCAGACATAGCACACGTCCGCGTCGGAAAATGTTTTCGATGAAATCGCCACTGCCACAGTTTCTGCTTCATTAAAACTTTAGCTACTTGTCCCAGTTCAGACGCCATACTTCACATGAGCCGAATCGAATTCGAATTTAGGCCGACCCAAATTAATTTAGACCGGCTGAATTGATTCAGACGCCGAGCTTAATTCAGCCGAATTTAAATTAATAGGGGAAAATTGCTGTTATACTGAAAAATACATTATAATAATTCATGCATTTGTTTCGCTCATGTGAAGTTCAGCGTCTGAATCAAAGCCGGTCCACAGCCGTTATTCCCGGCTGAGCCATGCGGGAAGAACGGCTGAGCCGATCCGAATTCCTTCAGCCGTTCTGAATTGATTCAGACGCCGTACCTCACACAAACTTAATTCATCGAATTAGATTCGGCTCATGTGAAGTACGGCGTCTGAACTGGGTCCTTAGTTCTTCGGACAAAATATTACGAAGAAAATAGCATTATAAACTGATAAAAAAGTTTTTTTAAAATTCACTGAAAGTGAAGACCTGTAAATGTTCAATGCGCGACAGAATGTTTGTTTTTGGAACGTGACAGCCAAAAATCTCGCCGCGGCCGCAAAACTTTCGCTTTCATGTAAAAATATTAAACGGTTGCTTCCAACCCCGTGATTTTATACATGTGTTATTTTCTTTCTAAAGAAGTTTTTTCTGTCGTGGCCAAAGAAAAGAAATCTTTACGATATATGTATATACCCGCCGGCGGAAAATGCCGTGAAATTTGTAGTATCTGAGGGCCTGTTTACATGGAAGGAGGGTGACCCGGGTACCTGGGTCACCCTCCTAGCGGGCTAAAACATAGCCCGCCTTTACATGGGCGGGCTATCATATAGGCGAGCTATCTTTTTTTGGCGGGCTCTTATTTTGGCGGACTATTTTTATTGCAACGGCGCGATTTATTTATGCTTAAAAGCACTACATAACAAACATGGCAGCAAGAAGAAAGGCTATAGCGGCGAGTTTGCTGTTTTATTGCTTGTTCCGCCATTATCGCGGGTTTTTAAGTCAACAGAGATAGCCCGCCTAGGAGGGTGACCCGGGTTGACGCGTTTTACATGCAGAAAAGATAGCCCGCCTACCGGGTGACCCTGGCAAGCAGACAGGGTGACCGGGTAGGTGGGTGACCCTGTCTGTCCATGTCAACACTTCAGTGTGCTCTGTAAAGAAAATGTATGAAAGTTGGCCCTCCCAGGGTAGCCCCGGCTAGGAGTGTTACCCGGGTCACCCTCCCTCCATGTAAACAGGTCTGCATATTTTATTTTAAAATTACGTGCGTGTGAAGCCGGTCGAATGAAAAGGATATCATTAGGCCCTTATTATAAGGCCCTTTGATTACAGAGTAAGTACAAAACAGGAATAAAAAATATAGCACCCATCAGGTGCATGTATCTAGTGGTTGTGTTAGATTATTAATATTGAGGATATCAAGATATCAACATGTAGAAAATACTAGATAATGGAGATACATGGTATTTTACAGTTTTAAAAAAACTTTTATTTGTGTAACAGGAATGAACGTGTATAACATTATAGTATTTTTCTACATGTTGATATCTTGATATCCTCAATATTAATAATTGATACCTTGAACCAAACGTGGAGATGTGATTACATTGGTTTGATGTTACGGACAGTCAGTAGAAATCTGCTCAAACATCTACAATGCCGTATAAGGGCTAATGCTTAGTCAGTGACGGATCCAGGGGAGGGTTGGGGGGTCCCGGACCCCCCTATCAGACTTAAGTGTTTTTTGCTTTTTCCATTATCCATAGCAAAACCATCTCCAGGATCCACCAAAATGCACTTTTCACAGCCTGAAATCTCAATTTTTTTCTGGGGAGGCCCCCAAACACCCCCTCCGCGCCTTTACTATACTGACGTCTACTTCCAAAAATTATCCTTCAATCTACTTCACATCGGAAAACCCTTGCCCCCCCCCCCCCCCCCCCCCCCCCCTTCCATAAAAAAATCCTGGATCCGCCCCTGTTAGTTATTAGTGACTCGAAGTGACTATCATATGGGTAACATGCCCTTCCTCTTTTCAGGTTCAGTTAAACCAGGCACGCCTGATGATGATGAACTAGAATATCTTGCAGATGATGTTACTGTGCATTGGGAGCAGCTTGGTCGTCGTCTTAAAGTTAAACAAGCACGGCTAGACGCATTTAAGAAACAATATGAAGACTTTTCTGAGAAGGCATATATAATGCTATCGCACTGGAAGGAAAGGAATGGTTCAGCTGCAACATACCAAGTTTTACACGACGCTTTGTGTGATTCATTAGTAAAACCGTAGAGATTTGGCGGAAAAATATTGTTACGATGGGAGGTATGAATGAAGCTGCGACTCTACACACACAAAAATAATACCAAACACAAAGAAATACAGTAAACCCCAACATATAAGAACCCCTGATTTTCGGCAACAGGCTGAAATGGTTTATATAATGGAAAACTAATAATTATTTATAATTTAAATTAATAATAAGATATCTGCATACCGTTCATGTAATTTATTTTTCTCTACTATATGTTTCCAATGGCTCTAAAAGCACACTTGGGTCTGGACCAGTGTTTTCTGATCTTTAGTAATTTTTGGTATATAAGAACCTCTTTCATTTTTTCAGGCTGAAGTGGTTCTTTATATATGGTGCTTATTTGGCCAAATTTCAGCCTGGAGGTTCTTAAAGGAGAAGGGTCACTCCAGAAAGCGCATTTTTTTTTCTCACTGCCATTAAAAAGTAAATATGAAGATGAATTACTGACCGTAGTTTTAAGTTCCAAAGAGCCTATAAACCTCGCGAAATTTGCCTTCAAGTGTCGAAAAATTCGACTAAGGCGGCCGCCATTTTGATAACCTGAGTATCAGGCGAATTTTTCAGCGCTCTCTTTTACTCTTCGTCTTTACGTGGTCGCGCTGAGAATTTTTGGCGTGAGACCCGTAAAGAGAATGTAAGGAGCGCGAAAAATTGGCCTGATCGCAGGTTACCATTTTGAAGACTACTCAGCAACCTGGGCAGCATAATCGTGACGTCATTCCGTCCAACCTGAATTGGCGGGAAGCGTAAATGGACGGGGCCTGAGTTAAAACAAGAGACTAGTGAACAAACTGTATATTTTTCACATTTGAACCTAGTGATATGGCCTAACTCTCACGAGTCTCCTTTAAGAACTTTTTCCAAGTAGCTTGTGTCACTGATTATCTTTTTGACTAAACCTTGCGTAAATGTGCTACGCCAAAGGATTACGCTAAAAGGATCAAACACTCACTTCCATATTATCGTCCTTTCAGCTGAGATGGGTCAACTGGCCATAAGGAATGAATACCCAGCTTTACCAATAAACAAGCGACTCGACTGTTGGTAATTACAACAGCAGCTTTGTGATGGATACTTCAGATGCGGAGTTGATACAGAGATATGTACATCAACAGCGCGGGAATGTTGGTGAGAATTATAGTTCTTCTTAGAAAGACAAACGTTAAGTTGAAAACGTATTGATGCTGAATGCACACACATGATGGATGTTTTTTTATAAATTTTGATCATATAACGCGCGCTCTGATTGGTTGTGCAGGTCGTTTTGATCATATAACGCCCGCTCTGATTGGTTGTGTAGTCATTTTGCATGAGGCTATGTAACATGGTTATGACGTATCATCGTATTTGTTGGCTTTCTTTTATAAAATTCGCAGAAAGTTTATGCAAACCCTAGCCGCTGGCGAGGGTTTACATAAACTGTCACATTCTCTCAATCATACTACGTTTACACTAGAGGAAAAGTTTCCGGATTCATTAATGTTTCCGGATTCATCACATTTTGGGTATTCGGATTCGTCGGCGTTTACACTAGAGGGTTATTAGGATTCTCAACTGTTTACACACATTGATGAATCCTGGGAAATTCATATCCTCAGGCGGATAAATATCCGGATTCCGGATTCATTTACGCTACAAAACATTCCGGATTTAAAAGTATTCGGATACAAAGTTTTCACTTTGAATTCCGGATTCAAAATCTCCGCACACGCGGCCAAACCGGGACAGTTTTATCCCGGATTCATCCACCTATGTGTGTAAACTGCAAAACGAATCCGGTGCCAAAAATCTCTTCCAGTGTAAACGTACTGTCTCAGTCTCTCGTGTTGACATCCTATGATGTAAACATGTGCGCCATTTTGTATTTCCTAAATATTGGTCAAGTAAATGGTCAAGATGAAAATATTAATTTTAGAAACTGCATTCAGGTAACGATTAACGCGTATAGTCAGAATTTAACTGGGAGAGGTGATCTCTTTAAACTAACCATCACTTTTTCAACTTTTGTTTCAGAGATCCACTATCATCAGAGTTTCATGAAAGGTCACGTGTGTTTGACGGGAAAGAACACTAATCTCAACATGTAAATGCCCGCTACTGAACAGAGGTATGTAATGTCACCTGTGTTTCATGTTTCTACGATTAATCGATCAGGGCATCACCGAAGTAGTTACAAAGTCAAAGTAGTACATATGGCAACACAGTCTCCTTCATGTGGTCGGGTTTTTGGGGGTCGTCAAGCAACGGTTATCCCCATGTGGAGAAGCGTTGCTTGACGTCACGTATTACTAGTATTCTCTTTAAACTAACCATCACTTTTTCAACTTTTGTTTCAGAGATCCACTATCATCAGAGTTTCATGAAGGTCACGTGTGTTTGGCGGGAAAGAACACTAACCTCATATGCCTTCTACTGAACAGCGGTATGTAATGTCACCTGTGTTTCATGTTTCTACGATTAATCGATCAGGGCATCACCGAAGTAGTTACCAAGTCAAAGTAGAACATATGGCAACACAGTCTCCTTCATGTTGTCGGGTTTTTTTGGTCGTCAAGCAACGCTTATCCCCATTGGAGAAGCGTTGGTTTTTGCCTTCCCAGTGAATGGCTAGAAAAAAATAGCTCTTGCAAACATTGTGGGAAGACGTTGTTGTGGCGGCCAAATGGTTAGTGTATTGGACTCTGGATCGCGCGGTCTGGGTTCGAGCGCTGGCTGGTGTCATTGTGTTGTGTTCTTGGGCAAGACACTTCACTTCCACGGTGCCTCTCTCCACCCATGCCAGGAGTATAAAAGGGTTCCAGTGAACTATTGGGGAAACGTGACGAAATGCTGGGGGGTAACCTGTGATGGACTAGCATCCCATCCTGAGTCAGTGGGAGAAGCAATACTCCTAGTCAGCTTCATGCTACAGAAACCGGGATAAGCTCCTGCAGTGGCCCGAGTGCGGCTTTCTTGCAAAAATCGAATGACGCCAAACAAAAATTTGAAAAGAAGCCTTTTATTATTCCTTGCTAGATTTGTAGTATTGATCACAGCAAAATAATGATCAAAAGGATAAAACTGTTTGAATGTTTTAGGTTTCTAGAGGCTGGACCAAGTGCACACGACGTGTGAATCTTTGTCATCCGTAGACTGTAAAGGACAAGTAGTTTGTCGAGAAGAAGACAGCTCATTCCTTTTATTAGTTCTACTTGAACAGACAAAGGACTTGTAATCAAACTTTTGCGGACAAAAGTTTGCGGGGTCACTGATTTTATAGCGCAACAAGATGAAATTTATTGTATAAAAATAGCGAAGAAGAAAGCTATGTTAATATTGAGCCTGCGAGGGCGAGGGCGATGAGAAGCGGCTGTATTCGAAGGCAAAAACTAGAATCACTAGAAATGATATGTATAGGTAATAGCATGAGTTGTAGTAGTATTTGGAAATAATACCGCGAGTAATATTTCAAAATTGTCCAAAATATCACACGCTAAACAATAGAAATGTCCGCCATCTTGGTTTTTTTTCCCCTTAGAGTCAATTGTTACACTTGCCATATTTGGAAACTGTAATTTCTACATGTAAGTATTTCAGTATTTGAGATAAATACAGCTCGTTCGAACCAATCACCGTTCAGAAATTTCGCAGCCTGTATTATAATGTATGTTAATCATGATATGGTAGATACACGGTGATAAACTGAAATATTTTCTTATCATTGATTAAAATCAATGACAGAAGCTGCTCAGAAAAAAGAATTATAAATTATGTGTATTATAAATTACAAAGAACTGAAGATGGATGCAGAGTCATCTGAAACATGTACTTTACATTCTTTTCTTGTTGTTATTAGCACTAATGTATCTAATTCCTTCATTTTCACGCTGTAATTTATTAATTAATATTCGAGTTCTTTGTAATTTAACTTTGTAAGTTTCCTATATTAGGGTGTTACTCTCAATAAACTGAAGATGGTATAAGTCATGCCGAAACATGTCTTTAAAAAGTTGTATCGTGTGTTGTTTTAGAATCTTTTTAATTTTCCATTATTTTATTGCTAACAAGAAGATATGGAAACAACTATATGCCACACAAAATAAGTTTTATAGTCGTCAAATGAACATCACAAGTGACTACAAGTCTCTGAGCGCGTATGAACATGATGTAGCGACATGAACATACAAAACAAGCTATACAATAGGGGACTTATAATCTTCCTTTCAGAGCTAAGCCCATTCGGAAGGTGGGGGGGGGGGGGGGGGGGTGTAGCATAAGAGATTTGGGGGCCTTATTTTCGGGGGAGGGGAGGGGAGGGGTTATAGCAATTTTGCAGTATGTTCTGAGAAAATCGTAGGAACGAAGAAAACGAGAGTTTGTAAACAGTCTATCTTGTGCCCGGTCTTTGTTTCCCTGGCGGAGTTAACCTCCTAGCTACATAGAGGTTCATGGGTGACGAGCCTGCTTATGAAAGACAGCGCGCGTGACGAGTGTGAATCGTGATTACGAAATAGCCTACGAGCAAGCCTCTAGCTGGTGGAAGAGAGGGAAAGTTCCCTCTTTCTCTCTCTCCCGCCCCCAAGAGAGCTTGCTCGCAGGCTACTTTCAGAATTAAACGAATACAATTTTAACGATTAATTTCTGATCAAAATATATTCTTACGGATTCCATTTAGCGGCATTAAGTTCCGATCCCTCGAAAAATAACCCATACAAAAATACTATCATTTCTGATCTTTCCACAAGTTCTCTCTAACAGGCTTCCCTTTCACAATATAAACACTTCTCCTTCGGCGAACTAAGGGAAAGAGGAACTGCTCGTGGTCTACATGAAGGGCAGCTGCTCGCCCAAAGTTTTGAGGTGAGTACTTCTGGAATCGTGAGAAGAATCGAAGGAGAACTACAGAAGGCAGAGAACGACAAAACGGAAGGGGGGGGGGGGGAGGGCAGGGGGTTTGGACTTCCCGCTTCCCGTACATTATCATGACTCCTATCCCTCCCCTTCCTTAGCTCGCGCCTCTTTGTTCATTTTCCTATTGCGAAATATTGCAGAATATTGCGAAATTGTTTCCTATTTCTCCCGGTTCCCGCCACCTAGGGTATCCCGCGTCCCGCCCTCTGGTTTTCCCGCCTTTTTCGTTGCACCTTCAGCTGTTCTGTGAACTATCATCAAAATGTATTGGTTTTCCATCGTCTACATCAATTGTTGTAAAGCGTAAATGTGATAAATGGTTTGAACGTTGGAATCGATATTACCTTAGCGAACTGGGGAGATTGATTACTTTCGGAGGGGCTTATATTCGGAAATTTTAAGGTATGTCGAGTATGCCTAGATTAGAATGGATCAGGTCAGACTACTATAGCACCCCCCGGTTATCCTGAGAATGATCAGCTTTCTTTTGTAATAGCCCTTTTCACGGTTAACTTGCGATATTTGCATAACAATACACTTGAACATAGAAGCGAGGCAAATTCGGGCACAAGCTGCAAAACATCGTGTTTTTCTTCAACTCCTTCAACTCTTTTAGTATAAAAACAGTTTTAAAATGTAGAAGAACTACAATTCTTTTAGTTTACGTTGTTTTTAGAAAAAAATGTAAACGACTTTTCTCTAATAATAAAGAGTAGACTCGCATAAGCAACAGGGAGATCGGATTACGATCTTTACGGCAAAAACTTTAACTAAAATAGTTGCATATTTAGTTCTTCTCCGTTTTAAAACTATTTTTATGCTAACATAGTTTAAGGAGCTCAAGAAAATCACGATGTTTTACAGCTTGTGCCCGAAATTGCCTCGCTTCTATGTTTAGTTGTATTGTTATGCAAATATTTCAGGTTAACCGTGAAAAGGGCTATTGTGGGTTAGGCCGGGGTCGTCACGCGACCTTCAGTTCTCCCCACTTTGCGTGACGAGCCATTAACGGCTGCGAAGGAAACTAATAAATGATCACACTGTTTTGTGCTTTTAATACCATTTTTTTCTCGATCTTTGCCTGCACTATTCTGCGGGCCAACATTCACGATACGTGACAACAGAATTGCGGTAAACAGAATTGACAACAGAATTGACGTGACATTTGTAATTAATCTTCGTCATTATATCAACTACCTTAATCTCGTATTCCGCTTGAGTGCTTCTGATCACGTGATCCTTCACAGAAAAATATCGCCAACCTCGTTCCCAGGGTCTACTCCGCTTTCAAGATGGCGGCTGGGCCAGCCGCCATCTTGAAAGCGGAGTAGACCCTGGGAACGAGGTTGAAATATCGCTTCAGCCAGCGCCTTCATTCAGTCTGGGAGCGGCTGGCGACGCGTCTGATTCAAGAAGATTCGCGAATCGTTTTACATGAAAACATTTCACGACAAACATTTATTTTATACCTACAGGTAAGTACAGGGCATTTACTAAGAATTGTTCCATTCGCGACTAGACAAGATTCACAGTTCAATCAAGCCGTGAAGATGAAGTTGATGTTCGTTTGATTCGATTTCATGCAGGAAGTCATCGCCTCCTCGGGACCACAGTTATACTTCTTACTGACTGAGAATCGTTGGCAAACGTTGAAGGCAACAATCTTGGTTTAGAGGGAAAATTTTACGTTCAAGGTAAGCAGGATGCGTGGAATGAAATTATGAAACGTAAGCACATGTATGCCCGGACTCGAATTGGCATCGATATATTACATTGTAAAAGCGACATAAACAGTAAGCTCTCGCTAGTATCGAAGCTATTTTATTATCAGTAGATTTGATTTCAATCTAGATGTATCTGGATTATCAAGAACAGTTATCTCCCGAGCGACAACAACCTTGACATGCGAGCAAATCGAAAGCGGAAAAAGTGAAACACTGCAGTCTGTTTCGGAACTTAAAATGTCCGAAAAATCCCAGCGCTTTCTATTTAACCAAAGTTTTCCAGATTCTTGTTCAGAAATCCAATGAAATGGAAAAAGTTTCGGGAAAAAAATCCGAAGTTTGAGCTTACCTTTTTGATGGAATTTCAGGAATTTATCGAAATTTTTGCGTTGCTATGCGTGTCTCGGGTCCAGTCTCCCAGCCGTGTGTAAGCTTCACGTGAAACAAAGATGGCGGCGAGGGAAAACTTGATACAGCTACAGCAAGTCATTTAATGAGAATACTCACCATTGGGCCACTTATGTAGCAACCACACAGGTCAATAACCCCTTGCGTGACGCGGGGAAGGGCTCTGTAAATATTCACCAAACTCCAAAGGAAACAGCTGGTGGTATTGCACTGGCTTCTTCAGATGGAGTTTTGTACATCAGTGTTGGTAACGTTACGTTACATATAGGGCCTGTAACATATAGGGGCATGTTACATATAGGGGCGATGTCACAGATACCGTCGGTAACGCATCATTGCGTCATCTGATTTCGCAAAACAACAAAGCGATCAAGTGATATCGTACACCCGACAATTTCAAAAATCAGGAATACTGTTGTTTTGCGAAATCAGATGACGCAATGATGCGTTACCGACGGTATGCCCCTATATGTTACACGCCCCTATATGTAACGTAACGTTACCAACCCCGTTCGTTTTGTACTATTCCTATGTGTATTAATTTTATTCGTTGATATTTATGCTTTAGGTAAGCTTATAAATTTAGTTTTTCTTCATTTTCAGGAATAAATCAACTCTAGCTTCTGATCTTCATTTCTGGTTCTTGCATGGCTGACTTTTTTTACATGAAAATTTCATGTGAGGTAAGAAGTACATAAAATATCAAATTTAATTATAAAAAATTACAATTTCCTCGGTTGTGATTGTTGAAAAAACTCCTATTTTCCACTAATTTGCTTTGCCAAGTTGTTATCGGACAGTTTGTTATCGGACAGTTTAATAAGCCAATCACATTTAAAGTTCTAGTTTAAATCAACCAATCACAGCCTTGGTTAAAATAACCATAGCAAGAGTATGAACACTCTCTCTGCAAAATGGATAATTTTTTCCCCTTCCCCTTGTCCCTTGAACAATGACCGTATTGGAGAAGGCAATGATGATTTTGTTTATCCTATGGCATAAATGTTTTTTGCCAAGAAACCAGATGAGTTCTTTTATGGATATGTTGACAAGTTCAGATGAATTTCAGCCCTGCACTACATCGTTTTAAAACTGCAAACGGAGGTAAACATCCAGCTGACTTCCGGTGAAAATCCGCCATTGTTCGACAAAACACAACAACAACAATGCAAGTTAGTAGACCAGTCTCGTTTCCAACTTGTGTCGGATGAAGAAATTTCGGAAATAAATGAAACGGAAGCCTCCTAAAACACAGCTCGAGCAACCAAAACATGGGCACAATGGTGTAAAGCGAGAAACATTGATGTCAACAATCCAGCTTGACAAAAACATGTGCGGCTGTCACTTCTCCATCTGCTCCATAAACAAGTCGTTTGCCAATGCACAGTTCGGGGCCAGCTCCATCAAATCCAGCAGCTGTCGCAGCTGTGATGAAAGAGAATGTCTGACCATCAGATAGTTCTATTCCAGTCAGTGGGTTTGTTCCTTCGAGAATCCAGCACCATTAAGCTTTATGCCTTCTTTGCACAGCATGGCTACGAAACAGAATATCTCTCGGCACCATTTCAAGTTTACAACAACTGCGTGTTCAACACGAACAACATCAACTGAAAAGACCCGAAAAGCCAAGGAAGCGAAGAATCATTGACTCTGACTCCGATTAGTTTACAGACTTTACAGCTTCGAGTCAGCTTGTAAAAATATTGTACTTTGAAAGAAAAACTGCCTCGCTGAGCGTTCGTTCAACGAAATTTTGATAAGTTGTTCTGCGCAGTTCTCGCATGGTTGTGTATTTGATTGACACAAAGATTTATTTTTCGCGAGTTACTTAGCAACCGACAATCTCGCTATTTATAGAGCGAAAAAGAAAAAAAGAAAAACTTGACCCGTTGACATAATTTCCCTTCTTTTAACACTTCTCCTTTCCTCGGAAATTGTAATTTTTATGATTAATATTGGTAATAAGACTCCGTGTCGTCCAATTCTGTCTGTAATCATACTCGTGATAAACAAATCAGACTCCCGCGAAGCGCGGTTGTCTGATTTTGTTATCACTCGTATGATTACAGACCGAATTGGACTCCACTCAGTCCTATTACCATTGTTTCCACCTTGAATACCCTTAAAGGTATCAAGATAACTCTAATGGTAATCATTTTAGCTTTAAACACCCTAAGCATTATGCCACAAATTTTATCCCCTAAAAGGTACGATGATCTTCCCCATCACTTTTATATGGGAGTCCCCTCCCTGGGGCTTAAATGATTCATAACACAAGATCAATAACATTCTCTCTTTGCGCGTTCAAATCGACCCAAAAAATTCCATGTTGATAGCTCTTAACTTATTGCAGTTGGTTGTTATTTGGTTTAAATTATCACGCCCAAATAATAACCAATCAGAGACTCTACATGGATCTCTGTAGAGCTACGTACACCATCAGATGCATGAGTATGGATTTTTTTGTGTCAAATCTCAGACGTCTCTTGAGTGGGAAAGAACTGCGCATTTGGAGAGAGATGGCAGCTGTTATATATTCAGGCCATTACTGTAACAATTATTCCACGAAATTGAGTCGTACATTAACTCATAGCCGATCGCGAGTTGGCCATGAGTTCATGTACGATGAGGTTGAGTGGAATAATTGTTTTATAATATATTCACCACAGGATATTGCAATAACTAAAAATTACTGGGGAATAAACGGAAGGAAAAAAACAGAGGAAAAATGGGATATTTATTATTTTGAAAATTATAAACTCGTAATTAGCGGGCTTCCCAAATAAGGTAGTAATGGTACATTGCCTCATATGCCTTGAGTAGGGAACCAATCAGATTGTCCAAAATTGCAATATCCTGTGGCAAGTATATTATAATTATTGATATTAATTAACTTGTGATTTCATTTCAGACTGGTACAAAATACTTTTGAAGAGAATCTTAAGTGCATGATGTCTTTGTCAAGAAACTAAAAGGTAACTATTTAAAATATTAGAAACCAGTAAGTTAAAAGTACAGTTGAACCCTGCTATCTCAAACTCTCACAGGAAATGATAAACAGTTTGAGATAGTGGGGAGTTTGAGAGACTGAAAAACAAGGACAAGGGGAATGGGTTTGAGTTCGAGATAGCGGGGTATTCGAGATAACCGAGTTCGAGCTAACAAGGAGGTTCAACTGTATATACTAATCTCATGGTAATGCACTGGAACTACAAGCTTGTAATAATGAAGCACTTTATTAATTATGCAACAACACACTTTGGTGCCTTTAGTAGAACTTATAGTACACATGTATATTAATTGCCAGTGTGTTGCCAGCAACTGATTGCAACAGGAACTGAATGGGGGTTTGCAAGTGCCCACTAGTGCTATTCATATTTGATGTTTTTGCAAGTGTGCAATAATTATTGTTAACTAAATTTGACAACGATCTTCAAAATTAAGTTATTGGCAAACACATTTCAAAAGACTATCTGCATTTAATTTATTAGCACTGGTCCGGGATGTCACAGGGCACTGATTGCATAATTATTCTAATACAATATTATAGCCAGTAAACTGCTGTACAGTAAACACCCGCGTATAAGAACCTAGATTTTCCAAGTTAGCCTCAATAGGTTCTTATATAAAATGGTGCTTACTGAAAAATTAGGCTCAAAAGGTTCTTAAATAGGTTCTTGTTTCTACTTTTAATGTATATAAGCTTATACATGCAATTTTTGCTAATTAATACCCATGTTTCACTGAAGAGACGCTTGTATCCTTGTTTGATAATATTTTACATTTGCAGATACAGTATATAAAGTTATAGGGTGCTGGCACATTCGTCGATATTGTTGAGCTCATCTTTTTTATTTTACCTGTGTTTCTTTTCAAGTCTTCATCCGCATGGAAAATTAAGAACCTCACTTTAAAATCTTAGCCTAAAACAGGTTCTTATGTAAAGGGGTCTAAATGAGAAATTTTAGCCTAACAGGTTCTTAAAATCTAGGTTCTTATACGCGGGTGTTTACTGTATTCAACTTGAGGTCAAAACCTTTCTCTTAACACATTGACACCTAAACCAACCATAACCGGCCAAGAGGAGACCACAGATTTGTGTATACCACTTTTGATGTCATCACTTTTCATGCCAGAGGATGTCTTTGATATTCTACTGATAGAGTAGGAACATGTCTAACAAAAAAAAGTTCACTTTCCCCAGCGTTTAGGTGGAAACTTTTCCATCGTGAACAAAGGCGACTGAAAGGCCAACAAAACCACAAAATAAAATGAGAGAAAAAGGAGAGAAAGAACGGCAAAAAAAAAGAAAAGACAAGAGTTTAAGCCTGAAGTCTGATGTGAAATTTTGATTTCTGTGTATGCCGATGGAAAATATTAAATAATTGCTTTGATCGCAGTAGAAGGGGATGTTAGTTGCAGTGTTGCACACTAAGTTTTAGACAGTGGGCAGTAAACTGTTGAGATAGCGGCCAGAAATAAGCATCTGAGATGTTAGATTGCCATTTTTGGAAAAAGCCCAGGTGTCAATGGGTTAAAGTTCTAACAGGCTGTTGTATGTTTGTATTTAATGTTTGATATGGGGTAATTATTTTAGGGTTTGAAGAAGTTGAATTGAATGATTATACAGTCATAATAATATATTGTAGTAACCTTTTTACTGGTAACTTTTCTTGCAGCAACATTTACATGAATATTAATGGTTGATCACAAATGTCTGGAGCTGAAGACAAAAGTAGTATCAGTTTAAAGGATGGTAATGGTGACCCACCTGAGCTCGATATCAATCTTCCTAAGTTGTGTGACCTTCCAGCAACTGCAAAGCAACCAAGCCTGCCTATAGACATTCTTTTACTGACTGTTGAAGACTGTGAGTTCTTAGGTTGTCATGCACACTTGAGAAATTCATTTAGATGGTATTTTGATGGTCTTGGTTATGTTTTCTTTGGCACTGCGAGTGACAATCAAGATGAGAATGTTAAAGTGGCATTGATGAGATGTCATGAAGGTTGCAATGTTCCTGGCAGTTCTCTGATTATCGTGAAAAATGCTGTCTCTGTTCTAAGGCCCAAGGCAGTCATTTCTGTGGGATATTGTAGTGGTCTGAACCATGAGAAAACCAAACTGGGAGACGTCGTAGTTTCTGCGAAGCTAACAACATATGCCTCGAAAGAAGTTATTGATGGTCAAGGACAATCTATTGGCACAAGAAGTCTTGTGAGCCGACGTTTTCTTCAACTCATTAGAAATGTGGCTGATGGCTGGAAGGCACCTTTGAAAATCCCTGAAGTACGAGGCGTGAAAGTACACAACAGTGGAGAGTTTTTGAGTGGTCCAGAGAGGATTAGTTCTGATAAGCGACGTAAAGAACTGGTAGATTTACATCCTCAAGCGACTGCAATTGAAATGGAGGGAGAAGGTAATCTTAAAAGATTGGTGCATGTTTTATTATACAATACACCCTATTAGAGAACTGAAAACTGCTGCTATTAATAAGAATAGAAATGTGCATATACACATTTACATAGCCTGATGCCATCACAAAGAGAGTTTGGGAGGTAGACTACGGGTAGTCCCTCATTTTTGTCAGGGATTGAGTGGGCAAGCGTGCGCAAATCACCTCCCGCGAGAAGAAGCGACGCGTCCCTCATTTTTCTCGCCGCCTTGCGTCAAGTCTCTTCGCAGGAGTTGATTTCCACACACTTTGTGCGCGCTTGCCCGCTCGATCCTCAAGAAAATTGAGTGACTGTACTCGTAGTCTGTTTGGGAGGTTTTTCTCCCAGACACACCAAGTGTATTAATATTAAGGCCATTTTCTCAGCCTACTCCAGATCTATTCCCTGCATGGCATGGCTTTTTCACTGTTGTCATTTTGCCAGATAACATCACCAAATGGCTTTGCGATTTTTGATCTGGCAACAAAACAAGAAAGGATGCCTTTGTCTGTACTACTCAGTAGGCTGTGGCTTTTCTTTTATTTTAAAAATAGGTGAGAAGTGTAATTTGACATGACACCCATGTTTACATAATAATGCTAATGCAAAACACCTACTACAGTACCCATCCAATCAGAACATGCAATATAAAGAGCTCTATAATTTTATTAAACATTGGAACCTACACTACAGATCAACCTTTAGAGGTTTATTTTTATACCACAGTTACAAAATGAAGCAGCATTTTCCTTTTTCTCTTTTGGCTTAGTACAGGTGCATTATTGCAAGCACTTTGTTGGATAGCAATTTTAGTAAAAATACGTCTTTCTATTGCAGGTCTCTTTTCCGCCGCATTTGATGATGATATTGAATGGCTTCTCGTTAAAGGTATTGCCGATTTTGCAGATGGCAACAAATCTTCAACTGTTACCTGGGGATCTTTTGCCAGTGTCATGGCAGCGTCTGTTGTTTTCAATTTTCTGAGTGATCCCATTGTTTTCAGAAAATGGCCCCATTACCAAGGTGATGATAATAATATGGAAGGAAATTTGTAATAAATAGATTTATATTAATATTATCACTTCATTGACAAGGATGACCAACATGATAAGCATTAATAAGAAGACAATAGCAATGAATATATAGTTGTTATAGAAGTGGTAAGACATTTTAACATATACATGTAGCATCCCTTCCAAGGCTGGAGTAGCAATACCTGGCCTCTTCGTGCTAATGATATAATATATCATTAGCACGAAGATCATCACATTTCATCACATTTCATCATCACATTTCATCACATTAGCACGAAGATCGTCACATTTCCATATTATGGAAACTGCGATAAACGCCGCAAGCTGTTTATAGGTCACTTGTCCCATAGAAATGCCTTGCTCGAACCCGGGGGTTCTGAAAAGTCTTTTCCAGTCTGAAAAGGTACCCCTTTCGGGCGGAGCCTCCCCGTATAGTCCATTATAGGGAGTACCCCCCCGGGCTCGAACTGCAAACACACATGTACTGCACTTACGATTATGATCATTGACCTCACAACTGGAACGGGGGCCGTTACTTTCGGAATTCTACAGTATTGACAAATCCCTGAGAGAATCAGCCTCGGAGTTCACATGGAGATAAAATTATTAAGGCTTGACAATTGACAAAGCAGGTGCCACAAAAGGCCGTACTATGCCATTAATAGCACAGATAAAGCAACCGGTTTCTTGCGTAAATATCTAAATACACATCAATTTACCTTGAAGACTCTTTTTTGCAAAAAAACAGAGGGGACTTTAGATCGACTTTTAATAATACATATGGGCTGCCGCTTTATTGGGAAAAAGGCTTTCAATCAATCAGCGGAAAAATGCGGGTTTTATAGCCAGGTGGGATCGGGATGAAGATTCTCAGTTGAGCGGGATGGACCTAAAAAGAGCGGCGGGATGGCGGATTGAAAAAGCCTATTTTAGACCCTCAGAGAGAGTGGCCATTTTGTTATCCCATGAAAATAAGAAAAACAAAATGTGTACAAATAAATTGGTCTGTACTGGATTTATTACAATTTATTGGTCGAGCATTTCTCCCAATAATGTATATAATGAAGCAAAATTGGATTTGTTAATGGGAATTTGATTTTGAAATCTGGACCTAGGCCTCTTCATTTGAAGTGTGAAAGTATGAAAACAAATTTTCATTTGTGAATTAATTACTTCATTATAGGGAGGAACACTTACCAGTTTTGACTGTATTAGCTTCTAACAGGGTTCGACGGGTCCTTGCATTGAAATCCTGGAAAGTCCTGGAATTTTGTTTTCAAAAACTACCGTGATCGAGCCTGAAATGCCACCATTTTGAAACAAGTTGTTTCCAGAGAAGGCCTCAGGGCCTGAAAAGGTGTCTTAGCTTTAAGCCCTATTTTTAGTGCAAAATGTACACTATAATAGCCACATCTACATTACTATATATAATCAGAAAGAGAGTTGTTTTATTTATTCAATATTTCTATCTTCAAATTTTAATTCAGGTTTAATTCCCACATATATCTTGGCTAGAGGTCCAAATGCACTGGCAGCATATCATAGAGCATTAACGTCTGGCAGCACATTTGACAAACGTGTCACGGTTTTATTGATCGGTCAAGACCGTGTTGGTAAGACAAGTCTAGGCAAATCACTGAAAGGTGAGCTGTTTAACAAGAATGAGCCCAGTACTGATGGAGTGCAAATGGGTAAGCCCATGAAAAATGTTGACGTACAGCCATGGAGTAATTATATGCTACCCGACAACACGACCGTGCTAGATCACAAGTGGGCTGGGATGATTAGTGAGGAGTTACGACTGGCCAGAGCAACAGGGCGACCCCAAAAGCAGCAAACAAGTGAAGCTGGAGAGAAAGCTGAAGAACAGGCTGGAGAAGGGGGTAAGGGGGCTGGAATTTTGTTGCGATAACATGACGAATTTCAGCCCGGGTTGAAATATAACCCCAGGCGCCAAATTTGAAATTATGCGGGAAGAGTCATCAGAGTATCAGGAGCGATTTTAACTCCCGGCAACTTATTTAAATATCGGCTGAACGTTTGTAGCATGAGGTATATAAAAACAATAAGGATCCATTCTTATTCAATGACATCGAATAAGATTTTCAATTTCTCGCCTTTATTCCACTGGAATCTCGTTCCTTTGCAGCCGCCATCGTGTTTCATTGAAAATATAAAATACCCGGTAACTTATTTACATATCAGCTGCACGTTTGTAGAATGCACGTTTGTAGAACAAAATGATCCATCCATTCTTATTCAATGACATGCAAATAAGTTGCCGGGTATTCTAAATTATCCCCTCATCGTCCCCCCGCGCACCTCAGTAGACAAGATCAAGAGCCAGTGGATCTGTTTGGGCATCTTTATTAAACGAAACGAGAGGCCCTGAGGACTCGAGAGGAGCCCCAGGGAGGGAGGGAGGGTAAATCAAAACAGCTAGTCGAGTGAAGCGAACGAGACTGAAAGTGATCGAATAACACGGACATGTCAATCAACGCCTAGTAGGAAACGGCCAGGGTCCTGTGGCTAATTAAGTTATTCCAAAGGAATATGAACCATTTCAGGAAAAACATAATCACTGCGCGTGCCCAAGTTCACTCTTCAGCCCGGGCTGAAATTCCATTCCGATTACATGAGCTTTTTCAGCCCAGGTTGAATATCAGCCCGGGCAGAATCCTTCTCCATGTAATTGCCAACTTCATTTCAAGAGGATTTGTTTTGGAAGTCGGGCTGAAATCTCAGGCCCCCTAACCGGGCTGAAATTTCAGCCCGGGCTGAAATTCGCCATGTAATCAGGCCCTAAGACTTTTGTAGCTTAATTTATTGTGTTAATCTTTGGGGTTTGTTAGTAGACTATTATATAAGTAAGAGGGAATTGAAGGAACATATATATTGGTATTGAGACAACTACTTTATTCTAAAAATTAAGAACATATCAAAGGTCTTACATGGTTCATGCACAATTTCATTTTCTTGATTTTGAAAATAATTTCATATTTCTCATTTTCATTTTACCAGTAATGTTATCTTAAAAATGTACCTTGTTTTTCCGTGTTTTAATTGGTTACTGTAGAACTTCATGGACCGATTTTCTTCAAACTTTTTTTATTCAGAACACCTTTGCTGGAACTAAATTAATTAGAAAGGAAACCAAATTTTGGCCTCTTTTTACAGTTAAAACAATCAATTCCGAGTTAAACAAACCTGCTTCCAGTCATATTCAATAGTAAGGTTTTCAGATCCACGTGGATGGAATGGGAACAGAAACTGGAGACAATAATTGAATACCGGACAAAAAGCTGCGATTCTAAAATCCAAATCTCAATGGTACAATGAACGTGAGAAAAACACCAAATATTTTCTTAATCTTGAAAAGAGACATTATAAACAAAGAACAATAACCCAGCTTAATGTTGACGATGAAGTCCTTGTGTGTACGGACAAGGAGATTTTTAAAAATGAATGCAAATCTTTTTATCAAAATATTTACAGCTCCAAAGCAGATATAGCTGTCAACTCTGAAGGTGGCTGTTTCTTTCCACAGCAACAAAGTGAAAAATGTTTAAATAAGATGAACAATAATAACTGTTTTATGAAAGACCCACCCCAAGATGACATCTTGATTCCGAGTTTCCTTTTTGAAGAGCGAAAAGAACAAAAAGCTTAGTAGAACTTTCATCTCCAAACTGAACAATTGTACCAAGACCAAGTACATTTTCATCATCCTTTGGCAAACGAGACAAATTAAAAGCCTGTTGATTACATCAGCGAGACATCAATCAAGGGATCAATCAAGGGATCTGTCAATGAAGACGTTTCAACGTGACCCTCTTATGATCCTGATTTAAAATCGAAGGAATCCTCGATCAATCGATGATTGGTTGATTGATTGAACAAAAATAATACTTGCCTCAGTTAGTGCGTTGCCTACACGCTAATTAAGGCTTTGGCAATATACATGTACCCCTGCCAATGCAAACAAAAATCACCTCCAGCTCTTATGTAATTGCATTTCAGTGTTACTAATTAATATTTATACAGTAGACTCCCGCTATCTTGAACTCGGTTATCTCGAAAAATCCCGCTATCTCGAACTCAAACCCATTCCCTTTGTTTTTCAGTCATTTACTATCGGCTATCTCGAACTGTTTTTCGTTCCCCTTGAGAGTCCGAGATAGCGGGAGTCTACTGGTCTGTAATAACATAAATAATAATAACAACAACAACAATTATAATTAAAATACAATCTACAATATTATGGCAAACCTTGTATAAATGGTACGGTTTGCATAAATCTGCAATGCAATCTGTAACAAAAAAACTGGTTTCTGTAAATGTAGGAGAATAACATCTCTTTAATTCATGTTATTGCATTTCTTCACGCAAAAATAAAGAGGAAAAGGTTCCCAGAAATGTCCCCAAGCAGGAGAAAGGTGACAGTGATGTAGGAGATCAAAGTGCCTCTCCAGATGATGGTAAACACAATGAAAAAATTAACAACCCCAGCAAATTGCCACAGCAAATTATTCCTTTGGTAGAGGAACATCTAAAAAGTGAAAAGGCTATTGCGGATGAAGGGATTTGGCCCGTTATATGGGATTTTGCTGGACAAGCTGTGTATCGAGCCATTCATCCCATCTTCATGTCTCCAGATGCTGTATATGTCCTTGTGTTAGATCTCACAAAGAAACTGTTTGAAACTGCACATTGTCATGTGAAACAGCCTGATCGTAACGAGGAGAATGTAGCAGGACCTGATAGTGAGGACACAAATCTGGATCACATTATGAGGTGGATGGATTTAGTACATTCTTTGAAACAATCTGATTCCTTATCTACCTCACTATGCAAGTCCTTGCCTCCAGTTATACTTGTGGGTACACATGTTGACGAATTAGATGGTAATGCCCCAGAAGAAAAGTCATCTATGTGGAACAAACTTTCCCCTGCTTTTAGTGAAGGTTTCAGAGATCACATAACAAACAACTTCGAAATTGATAACACAAAGGCTGGCAATTCCAATAGCCAAGAAGATTCCCAAGTTGTTGACTTGCGACAGCATATAATAGCTTTGGCCAATGAACTGCCTCATATTAAGAAGAAAATACCCTTGTCATGGCTTCGTGTGGAGAAAGAAATTGATAAAAAGTCATCCCAAGGAGAGAATTATGTCGCAAAACATATATTTAAGGATCAAATTGCTAAACAATTTTGTCAACTCAACAGGGAGGGTGATTTTGAAGAACTTCTACGCTTTTTGCATGCTCGTGGTACAATAGTCTATCATGGTTGCACCAACGATGAAGATAGTCTAGTTGTGATGAATCCTCAGTGGCTTGTAAACATTCTCTGCCGGATCATAACCGCCGCAATACCAAATGAATTTCGTTACCAGAATCTTCACAGACAACTTCGAGACCATGGAATTCTTGCAGAAGAGTTGATTGATGAAGCTTGTAAAAACCAAAAAGTGGAACGTATTAAAGAGCAATTAATTTTGATTATGGAAAAGTTCAACTTGATTTGCCAATGGAAGAGGAATCCGGATGGAAAGTTACATTACCATGTCCCATGCATGCTGACCACAAAGAAGGATGTAAAAAGCATAGATAACAGTAGCGTCCCTGCACCAGTGTACCTCACTTTCAATACTGAATATGTTCCAAGTGGGCTTTTCTCCAGACTGGTGGTGCTATTTTGGAAGTGGGCCTCAGAGATGTCCTCTGGTAAAAAACAACATCAACTGTTTGCCTAATTTCGCCAAGTTCTTTGTTGGAGGCGTTAATTGCATTGAATTTGTTTGCTACAAAGTGTAATCAGGTTGCGCATCTGGGCACAAGACAAAACCAATCCACTGGTAAACCAACCAAGCATTTGTCAGGATACACTGAGGTTTGTTCTTGACATAGTTACCATGATTGTCATTTTTGTTGTTCGTTTTACCCCTTGAATTAGCTACCTCCCTCAATAAATTAACCTCATTTTGAAAGCAAATTTGTCCTGTAATAAGTGTTTCCTTTAATTAAAAAGTTCCAAATTTTTAAATTAAACCCCCCCCCAATTTTTTTGTTCATCAGTGGATTAATGATCATCAAATGAAATGTCGCAACATTGTAGTGCTATACCTATCAGCACATCATTTCCACACTTCAAACTATGGTGTGTATCATTTCATTTGATGCATGATCATTCCACTGATAAAGGGGTTAAATATTTGATACTTTTCAATTAAGTTATATATCATCATCATATTTTTATAGCTAGGTTAATACATTGCAGTAACTTTATTTCCGGCCCTTGTGTACAATGCACTGGTAATGATAAATAAACATTTAACATCAGTTCTGTTGTATGTATTTTAAAATTTCCAACTTGCGTTCACCTTGCACTCTCTGTTGGGAGTAGTAATTTGCCATTGTTTACATCAAAATCCAGGCAAATATACTGCATGTATTTACATCAGAAATTTATTCCTTTCGGTATATATCTGAAGATGACTAGCTACCACTCGTTCTCCAAACATCATTCACCAACAACAGTCTTCTCAAGACTACTCTAACCCAGATGATCACACTTGACAAACCAATGTTTCACTGTAGCATTTTCATTTATGGATTGCTTTCAAACTTTATTTTGCATGTGAAGTTGAAATGTACAGATGAAACAAATCTTTGTGTTATTTACCAAAAGTGCAACACATACTACAATGGCGAGAGGCTTATACCTACAGTATAGTTAATTCTGTAGTAACTTTGAACTACTTTAATCAGGTCTAACTTTGTTTTGTCTTTCTTAAAGTAAACTGCAAGATTACCTTGAGAAACTACGTGGAGAGTGTCATTGGCTGTTTTCCATGGCATGGGATCTGTGTGCTCAATGTGATAAATGTCAAGGAAAAGTTGATACTTACGGTTTTTGTCACTGGCACAAAAAACAAGGATGTTCTCATTCTGACTGTGCTCACTACATACCTTTGCAAGCAGATCTATGCTGTGAGAAATCCTCTGATGATTTTACTCTTTTATCTCGGGAAAGCTTTGAATCTTGGATTCAGGTAATTAAAATAAAACTTCTGTTAGAGGTATATGGTTCAATTACATGCCTGTAATTGTGATCTGTTTAGCCTGAGTACAGCCACCTCCTCCCCTCAAAATAAATCCGGGAGAGAGACGTCTGTGTAACGGCGTTATTAATCGTGTTTCAGCATGTTGGGAGGTTTTCACATATCAAACTATTTGTAAACCGTGTTTTCATTGGTTAATGGATCATTTGCTGTGAATCCCGTGGGTTTCTTTTGTGACGTTGATGAAAGCTTTTCCAGGAATTATAAAATTATACGTCAGAGACAAGTTTATTTGCCTTTGGAAAATTAATTCTCTAAATCCGGATAAATAGATCTGTTAAAAACAACTTCCTTGAGAGATAATAAAATTGCCATCCTGATCCACCTAGAATATACAACTGTTAAGTTTGTATAAATCTACTTATAAATAACGCATGCAAATAAATACCCTTCCTAGCTTGTGCGTATTTAAATAGTGACCGAATCACATCCGCATATTGTTTGCTTTATGCCTACTATGACATGCTTCGACCAAACTTTCTTGCTAATGTGAGACACAACCAAAGAAAGTACCGGACGGACAATCGCTCCAAAGGGTAGTTGAATAAAATGTCCCAAACAGACGACGGAATGACAATATCGCGAACAGAAGTTGAATCAAGCATTGAAGCTTTCAGCGCACCATGCTTGAAGATGTCAAAATCTGGAGAGGTTCTCTTCAACTTGTTAAAACTTAAGAGTAACAAGGCTAAAAACAGTTTTTGCCAACAAATAGCATAAACCCAATCATAAAACTTTAATACTGTAGGAATGTGAAAATCTCTTCTCCGATACATGTTTTTCAAGGCGCATGCGTAATTGGAAAGTGGGCCAAATTCATACAACAACTCGTCGCTATAGAGCAGTACAGGGCTAAAAATTAACGGTCGCCAGGTCGCCAGTGGCGATTTAAAACTGACCAGGGCGACTAAAAGTTGAGGTTTGATCGCCCGAAGGGCGACTACGATATAAGCTTTAGAAAAGTTTGCAAAGTACGAAGTTAAAATAAAAATAAAATATGTACCGGTAGTTAAATTGGACTACCTTTCCTTTCTTTTCCTCAACTCTAAGTTCATTGACTTTAGTGGATTTTTAGTTCTTAACGAGCCGATTTAACAGTTTCACGAGTATTTAGATCGATCCGTAAATATATCTGGACGCCATTTTGATTTGTTTATTGCCACGTGACTCCAGTCTTACCCAGAGTTCTATGCGGCACGTTTTCGAGTCTCGCATGTTTATCGTCAACATACTTCTCGCCAGGTTTTGGCATAGAAATTCTGATGTAAAACCCACAAAATGTGGAGATTTCTCCAAGGATGTGAGCCGCTGCCGTCCAAAAAAAACCTAAAACCAAGGAAGATGCCGTAGAAAGTAGCAAAAACTACGAAAAGACGAAAAGGAAACAGGAATTTCAGAAAAGCTGGACTCAGGGGAGGCCGTGGTTTGTTGTCCAAGATAACGCGTTTTGCTCCCTTTGTAAAGAGGCGGCAGTATTAAACCGTTTATTCAAGTAAATATGTTTTTTTTTAATCAACTTGAGGAAAATAAGGGCCACTTTAATTTGGCTTGGGCCACTAAGAATTCAAGGAAACTGGCCCGACTGGCCACCAAGCACTGGAGTTAATTTTTAGCCCTGGCAGTATCATTTAGGTATGATCACTTTAGATGTTAAAAAAGAATGCCGGCAAAGTACCACCCTATCTCGAGATGACATCATCACCCCAAGATAGTAAAAAACAAGTGCTCTTCAGATGAATTTATGCTACAGATAAACACGTCCTGCGGCGGTGAAAGCAAATAATTTATTTTCCAGTTACCCAGTTGCAAATGACAGAACTCGACAAGATATTGTGCATGTAGAGTCTTTAGTAGCATGCACAGTAAAGATGAATGAACGAGACTAAAAGCGACTTCCCATTTATGACGGAAATTTATACTTTGGAGTAATGAATGAATGAATGAATGAATGAATGAATGAATGAATGAATGAATGAATGAATGAATGAATGAATGAATGAATGAATGAATGAATGAATGAATGAATGAATGTTTATTTCCCATAATAAAGTGATGGATTATACAGTATTGGAGATTTTTTTTAAACATTTGGGAGGAAGACTAAAGAAACCCTAACGGGCTTTTACAAGGTAGTCCCCCTTTAGATTATCTTAAATTTTATGTTACTGAAATAATTGGTATCAGATATTTGGCACAATAAGCTAATATATATAGTAAACATGAATAAAACAAACAAACAAAATACCTAATTCTAGTATGACTATGTAGTTTTAGTTAAAGTTAAAGGAAAATGAGGAGTAATCAACATGCAGATTTGATATATCATCTTAATAGGAGAAATCGCTTCATCCTACTTTTAAAAGTAAACAATGATACAGAACCCCTAATAGATTCAGGAATACTGTTCCAAATGTCAATTATCTTATTTCTAGTCGAGTAGATTCTATAATTTGTTCTGTTAAAAAATTTGTGTAGCTTTTTTGAGTTCCTGGTATTATGGTCATGAATTTGGCTATTATTTGTGCAGAAATCATTGAAATAAAGACTATAGTTGAAAGTACCTATTACAGTTGATTTCAGCTTACTTTGGCCGCGCCGGTTTGCAAGTCTCCTGGGAACTTGGGAACTACATTCCGGAGTTCTTGGTTTCATTGTTATAAGAGCCAATCAAATTGCGAACTTTGAATTGAAATTACAAGTTTGATTTCAAAGTTCGCTTCGAAGTTGCCAAGTTCGATTTGAAGTTGCGGCCGAAGTTGCTTATTTTGCTGAATTTGTACAAATGGCTCACAATCCTTTTATTCAACAAGCTAAGGAAAGGCAATTCCCAATAATGTCAGAGAACAAATCGTGGATAGATGGCTAGACGGTACTGGGCAAAGGCAAATAGGAAGAGACTTGAACATTGCAAGGACCACAGTTCAAAATATTATCGATAATTTTGCTAAACGGGGTCACAGCAATCACGGAATTGGGGGAAACAGGATACGGATGGCAAGAACCGAAGATGTCGTTACATATACAGAGTTTTGTAAACAAAAACAACCGAAGCATTACTGCCGAGGAAATACAGAGGAAACTTGTTAATAAATTATAACGTGTAAGTGTTTGAAAGAAAATTGTCCTAGCTAGCTTCTAATCGTCGTTTTAAGGCCGTGGCAAACGAGGAAACATTGAACTGCGGAAACATTGTTGAGGACGCAAATGTTTCGGCGAGCAAACGGGGAAACATTTGTTGCGGACGCAAAATGTTTCTGAAAGAAGCGTGCGCGGGCAAACGGGGAAACATTTGTGTCCGCAACAATGTTTCCTCGTTTGTAACTCGAGCCGTGCGGGAAGATGGTATTCGTACAAACGACTAAATGTAACACCGACTCCCGAAATACAGAACAGCGTATGTACTTCGCTAGGGTTCAAATGATAATTGAATACATGTAGTAGAATTTTTCATAGCGGTGTATTCAAAGGGATTATACAAAATTATCGGCATCCAAATTCATTTGATAGATATTTAGCAAAGGGAACATTTTACGAAAAACCCAAGGAAGTAATGCGAAAAAAAAGAAACGAATTGAAAATCTTTATTGCACGTTACATTCTGTACGGTATTTCACAATGTTTGTTTACATTTCTAAACGAAACTACCCTTGCTATCAACAAAGTTTGTACGACCGGATTATTTTCAGATTATGAAATAAAGAAAACTGCCGTCCATCTGTCAGTCCCTTTTTGCAATAAGGTAATTATAAATATAAAACATTTCACAACATGCAGTCCCCTACAAATAAACATGAATTCGAAGTTTCATTTCGTTTCGAACTTGATAGGAGACTACTGACTAGACAGGCTGACGCCATATAAACTCGCAAAACTCAAAACATGATTCAGTTTAGAAAAATTGAACTACAACTAATCGTGATATTAACGTTTCCTATACAGTGTACTTATCAGTCCTGTTAAAATATGTGGAAAACAGAGCGATTTTACATTGCTAAGTAAAACTACACTTTCTTTTGTTTTCTAACAAGACTGTTTTGTAAGTAATGAAATGTCAACAAGGTTGTACTGAATTATTTTTGGATTTTGAAGCAGAAAAATAAAGGAAAGTGTTTGGCTCTTTACTTATATATTAAAATGTACAACGTTTCAGAACAACTTGTCCCGCCATTTTAGTAAAGAAGTAAGTTTAAAGATTGAAGTTTTGATAGCTAAACTTTCCTCAGTTTCGTGCGTCGTGCGTCAACACCAGACTCGGATGTTTCTGTATCCAGTTGATGTTTAAAAAACAATCATCTTTGTAAGTCGTCGCTTTCATTCTCAACTTCAGCGGACGCCATTGCCCCGAACTTTGAAAGTTCAAATCGAATTTCGCAACTTCAAATCGAACTTGGCAACTTCGAAGCGAACTTTGAAATCAAACTTGTAATTTCAATTCAAAGTTCGCAATTTGATTGGCTCTTATAACAATGAAACCAAGAACTCCGGAATGTAGTTCCCAAGTTCCCAAGAGACTTGCAAACCGGCGCGGCCAAAGTAAGCTGAAATCAACTGTAAGAGATCATTTATTCAGACAGGATCAAGAAATTCACAAGTCGTTTAGGCCGCCTGGTTGAACATTCTCGCTGAAATTGCTCCCAACAAGGAGAAATCTTAAGTAGATTTTTGAACCAGAAAGCGAGTTGACGAGTATTTCTAGTTTAAGAGTTTCAATAAAGACAACTTTTTAGAAGATAAATTGAAATTTATTTTTCCCATCAAACTAAACTGAGGAAAGGACAGTGATTTGTCTTTCAACACAAGGGTCATTAAAATGATCGCACACGCCAAAATTCCCTTGTTTTCTCCATATGTCATACCAGAAACACAATGGTCATTAATTTATGCTAAGTTATTCTGGGACACAATTAATGACGTTGTTACATAGACGTCTCTCTCCCCAATTTATTTTGAGAGGAGGAGGTGGATGTACACAGACTAGATCTGTTGTGTTTCTTATTTCATGTTATATGCATCTATGTTTTGAAAACAGTGAATCACAGTTATGAACTGGCCATTTATTCCACCTTCCATGTCAGTATACACATAGCTTTTACAGCAGATTTCAGTGCTGTGTGTAGACCCCGGTTTTTTCGAACATGATTCGCCCGCTATGATTCGCCCGTCATGATTCGACCGAGAGGTTACCAAGCAGTAAGACGAATGATGAAAGTTTTGCACGAAGACCCACGCTGGCGGGTGATTTATCATCAATATTTGTACGGAAGTTCTATAAAGGAAACAGCTAGATGTCTTTTTACAAGTACCAGCTTTGTATCAAATATTCGCAGGTTGTATGGGGAGCGTAGCGAGATAAACCGGCAAAGAAGAAGAGGAAGGCAAAGAATCTTGTCTAGTAAGCGGAAGTTTGAACATGTTGAATGTTTATTGTATTTTATATCGAGTGACATGTACAAGTTGTTGAAAGTCAAACATTTCTTTATCTGATACTTGAATAGATAGGGAACACAAAACTCTGGAGGAAATGATAAGGAATAAGCCGGAAACTGTTTATAGACGAGTATCAAGACTGGTTTCACACAGTTACACGGGTTAGCAACTGTTGCAACTATTGTATTGTGCAGGTCGATACTACGCCTTGGATTTACGTATGAAAAGGTAGGTCTTTATCTCGATGAATTTTCCGTGTTTTGCATGTAGGAAAGTTTGCAGCCAGTACATAGAACTCCTATGGTCTGGAGGAAAGCATTCTTGACTTCTGTGGCGTAACAGCGGCAGCAGCGGTTTCGGTAGTTCGCTATTGTTATTGTTTATAATTTAGGTCAATTTACAATCGCATCGATCAGATTTGCAAGCTGCAAGGACCAAGATATCCTTCTGAACGGCCTCGCAAAATATGTAATGTGTCAGAATTTTTTTAAATATTCTTTGTGACTGGATATCAAACGTTAATTTCTGAAGGAACTTACAATAACAATAGCGAACTACCGAAACCGCTGCTGCCGCTGTTACGCACAGCCGTCAAGAAGTCAAGAATGCTTTTCTCCAGACCATAGGAGTTTTATGTACTGGCTGCAAACTTTCCTACATGCAAAACACGGAAAATTCATCGAGATAAGACCTACCTTTTCATACGTAAATCCAAGGCGTAGTATCGACCTGCACAATACAATAGTTGCAATCAGTTGCTAACCCGTGTAACTGTGTGAAACCAGTCTTGATACTCGTCTATAAACAGTTCCGGCTTATTCCTTATCATGCATTGCCTCCAGAGTTTTGTTTTCTCTATCTATTCAAGTATCATATAAAGAAATGTTTGACTTTCAACAACTTGTACATGTCACTCGATATAAAATACAATAAACATTCAACATGTTCAAACTTCCGCTTACTAGACAAGATTCTTTGCCTTCCTCTTCTTCTTTGCCGGTTTATCTCGCTACGCTCCCCATACAACCTGTGAATATTTGATACAAAGCTGGTACTTGTAAAAAGACATCTAGCTGTTTCCTTTATAGAACTTCCGTACAAATATTGATGATAAATCACCCGCCAGCGTGGGTCTTCGTGCAAAACTTTCATCATTCGTCTTACTGCTTGGTAACCTCTCGGTCGAATCATGACGGGCGAATCATAGCGGGCGAATCATGTTCGAAAAAACCGGGGTCTACACACAGCACTGAAATCTGCTGTAAAGCGAGTGATAAAGTAAAAGTGAATGATAGTCATGGACTTGGACACACATAACTATTTTACTTTTTGTGTGGCCTTTTGCAACATTTATAGTCCTGAAATGTGTCATCATGCTTAATATATATAATTTTTATTTTTAGTATAGTATTTTTCCATATGCACAATATATATTAAGGACAATGGGATGTGTGTTTTTACTGTGGAGGAAAATATGTACATGTACAGATTAATGACATTACTGAGGCTACAAACTACCAACATGTATGTTGAGAGAGAAAATTCACAAAAGAACATGAAAAATATAAGAACCACATGTATTTCAAATTATTTGAAATAAAACTCTGGTAAGCAGCATTCAGAGGAATTTTCATCAGACATTATTTTCGGCCCAGTAATGTTTAAGATACAGTGATGTCTTTAATAGACTATTTATCTACCAAATATAATTTACTTCAATGAATATTGTTTATTCTTTTTAAGGCTTGGAATGCAATTAAAAAGACTGGTAAGTTTCTTGAAATGTTCCTAATGTATGCATGTGTGATAAGTGCGTCACTGAATTTCAATGCGCATGTTCATTGAAGTAGCATTCTGTGACTCCTGAACTTCTTCATCGCTTCAGTAACGCAGAGGTTGCAATGTGGCTGTGTGAATATTGAAGTAGAATACAGTAAACAGGAACACGAACACGATCAACACAACACTTTTTAATCTAGTACTTGATTCATCTCACACTCTTTGCATATGCGCATCACAAACTTCTGACATAAACCAAAACTTAATATATAACTGAGGCCATGGGTTGAAATCCCATTGAAGCCCTGAATTTTCTTTTCAGGCTTCTAATTGAAGCTCTACCCTCTTTTAAATCTAAATTGAAGCTCTACCCTCTTTTAAATCTAAGCTTAAAAATTATATCTTTAAACACTATTAGACCTGTATAACGTATTATGTCCATCCCATGTTTCCGAAGTAATGTGTAAACAAATAATGTAACGAGGGGCCCTAATATTATAAGCCTTATGGTTTCTTCATAGGCCCCCTCGCCACTTCCTGTATTAGTCTATTTCTATTTCCTTTTCTATTATTATTGTAATTATTTTTTCTATTTTGTGTGGCAAATTTAAAAATTTAAAAAATTTAAAAATAAAGTAAAAAATTGTAAGTGCATGCTTAAATTACAAACACAACTGCTATGAACATTTCTTCAGGTATCAACCAACAACTCCCAAACTAGTCTTGAGAGCAACGAAGCAGTGCTTATGAAGGGCTAACGCTCGAAACGTCGGCTTTCCCAAATTCGCTATGGCGGTTAATTTACCTTTATCAACTTCAAGTTAATAATCAACTGTCTTACTTGCCGGCCGACGCAGCACAACAGTTTCATTAGAAACTAATCACTTTGTTCATTTATTTGTTATTCACTGCGACCCGTTACGCCAACAGACCAGAACCCTGAAGTCAAAGATGCCAAGCTTGAAGAAACTCACCAAGGAGCTACGCCAAGAAATCGTAAGTTACCTCATTCCTTTTCCTCCTATTCAGTAGTAGTTTAGCTTTCCGTTTAGCCACCCTCATTTTCACCAAAACTAGGTTTTGTAGTCACATTAACACATTCAAAAACTTAACTTCAATTACAGTACCAAATTGTCTAACCTATCCAATGAGGAATGGAAGGCTCTTAAACACATCGATGTTACAAAAACTGTTTGCTTGCATGAACAACGTCAGAAAATAAACAGGTAAAAGAACTGGCATAAAGAAACGTTTTGTCCAAATTATAGCTTTGTAGCGTTTTTCATAACCGAGTTATTGCCAAACTAATTTTCAGAAAATTACAGTATTTAGTATTCCGCCGCCATGTTTGTGCCATTCTTGGGTTTGAGTTTGAGAGAAAAATGCATTACAGCATGTTTGTTTTTCTTTTGTGTGGTCTTTAGAAACCAGGTCATATGAACAAGATCACTTTAGCTTATAAATAGTACAGTAGCTTGTAGCTTATAAATAGTACAGTAGAACCGGCTAACTCGAACTCCCGGGTTGGTGTTGAATTTCAAGTATCCTGTAAATAATAATTATTAATAAGGTATTGAGAATTTATTATTCATTCACAATCACAAGTCATTTTGGTACACTTTTAAGAACTTACAAGACTTTGTACTAACGGTGTATTTGGTTACTTCTCCAAATTCGCTACGTTTACTTCCCCGCCGACGCAGCACAACAGTTCCTTACGAAACTAATCACTTCGTGCCTTTGGCCCCGGGGGGGGGGGGGGACTTCGATATAAAAGTGACGGGGGTGAGCTTCGTACCTTTTAGGGGTTCTTTTCAAAATTTTCGATCCCCTGGGGGTCTTTGGTTATACAATTTTTGCACAAGGCTAATCGGTAAATCATGTGGTCTAGACTGTATCACTCCGAAAAGGATTTACCCTACTATGTCAACAGTGACCAGATTTTTATACTATAGATGTCTTTTAGGGGCTTGAATTACATTTCAGTGTTCTGTTATGAACATCGAGAAACTTTTCTTTTGTTTAGCATCCAAACGTGAACAATATCTTTGAAGTCCAATTCTATTTTAATCAAGTCCCTAGAAAATTGGTTTATAGTGAGCATTTTAAAACCCAAAGTTAAGAGACTAGATCAGGACAACAAGGTCCAAAATTGCCATCTTCTATGATTTTCAAGATTTGTTTAAATCTTTAACTAATCTCATTTTATAGTTAGTATTTCTTGTCAGAATTAAGTTTAAGTTTGTATTATTTAGTTCTCGGCAAATTAGCCGGCAAATTGTTAGAGGCCTAATTACCAGCCTCATCAACCCGAGGGTAAATAAAGTTATGTAAGTATGTCAACAAGAACTGAATGAATACGCATATTTGCATATTCGTCGTCATGCTCATGCAACGAAAAACAGCCAGGTTTAAAAACTCGTTGAAAACCTGGTGTGTTTTTTTTAACTCTCCAATCACTCTGTTTTCGCAAATTCAAAGAAACAATTTGGCGAAAGAGTTATTGAGTATAAATTAAATGTCTTTCATGATTCCCTAGACGTTGTCTATTA
Source organism: Desmophyllum pertusum (assembly GCA_029204205.1). NCBI lineage: Eukaryota > Metazoa > Cnidaria > Anthozoa > Scleractinia > Caryophylliidae > Desmophyllum > Desmophyllum pertusum. Next base: position 1,676,884 of record MU827787.1, on the reverse strand, counting down.
AATTACACAGATTCAACTTTGCGGCTTGATCGCACAATGCGATAAAAACGTTGAATTGAATCAGGTGGAAAACGTTGTTCAGGATCTCTTTTTAAGCTTTCAAAACTTTTTCTCAAATATGAGACAAGGTTTAAATTATTTCATCCAGCCCTAATAAATTAATGTGGAAAAGTTATAAATCTTTAATCACCTTTTTAGCCATAAATGTTTCTATCACGTGAGTGGAGTGAGCCTAAGAATAATGATTTTGCCGCGAAAGCGTCGCTGAAGGGGAGGTGGGTGGGTTGAGAAGACTTGCGATAAATGCGCGATTTACATGCGAGGAGCGAATAAAAGGTCCTGAGAATCTCCCGGGGACTTCTACAGCCAATGGAGCGTTTTCTGCATGAGCACGTGGTTATCTGATTCGGTGAAAAATCATACTGTGGCTTTTACGTGAATGAGAATAGCGATATTTCTCGTTACGTCAGCTATTGTTATCTGACACTTAAATAAAGTTGTTTATTATTATTTTTATTTTTTACCAGAGAACTATTCTTTTTATTGCATTTTTGATTCGTTACAACTAACATTTGTCAACTTATTTTGAGAGAGAATTACCTTAAAACAGAAATATTATGCCATTACTCTTTAAAAAGACAACACAGTATGAGGACGAGATTTGATTATTTGCCAGCAATTTAATCTCAAATGTTATTAAACAGTTATGTTACACTGTCTATTGATCACAATCCATCATATTAATTATTTCAGCGCTAAATGACGTATCTCGAATGTCGATAAGTAAATGTGTGGAGGTTTGAATACTAAAAAACACTAACTGCAAATTCCCCAGTCTCCTTCAGCCGTTATTATCTACAAATTCCCTAGTTGGGTTTCCATTTTGAGTTTGAGAGAAAAATGCATTACAGCATGTTTGTTTTTCTTTTGTGTGGTCTTTAGAAACCAGTCAGGTTCCATCGAGGAGTAAGAAGAGATCATCATCTCCCGATAATACTCTGGGTTCTAAGCGGCGGAAACATTGCAAAGGTAACTTTTACATTTCCTTGAATAATTTATTTTATGCCATAGTTATAGTTAACAGTTATTCTTCGAGGACGCGCCGGATAACCAACGAGGCGCTTCGCCGAGTTGGTTATAATCAGCTCATATCCGGCAAGTCCGAGAAGAATAACTGTTTTTAGTAAATTTTCAAACACTCAAATAACCGGAAGATGCAAAAATAAAAAATTATTCCGCTCCAAGAAAAATACATGCCTACGAATGTACAACAAATGCAACTGAACGAGCACTGAAGGAAGCCTGAAACAACTTTGTTTACGGGAAGTCCCGAAATGAAACCAATACAAATCTGCACAAATTTAAACTGAATGAAAACCTGTTTACACTACAATTTTAAGCTTAACCTATTCAGTATTGTTACCTTGTATTTCGAAGAGGCTTGTAAATTCCAGCTGGAGTATTAAAGCTTTCAAAATCAGCGCAATAAATATCGGGAACGAGAAAGCATAAATATCGCAGTCGATCGTCAAGCGTTGTTGATGGTACAATCGAGGACCTCTTCACAGTGAAATCATCTTCGAAGATCACTCTTTTTCTCTTAAATATTGACGTTTTCCTTTGCTTTTTACTTCCGTGAACGTGATTTTAACTGGCTCAGTTTCGCTGGTTTCAACACAATTAATTCTGTAGTCGTGCACGATTTGCTCGCCGTAAACAACCCGTTCAGCTGTTCATTCAACTTGTAAAATGAATATAATGTTCAGCTCCACAATTATTTCTGATCTTCCCATTTTAAGCTAAACCATTTGCGCAATTTTCCAGAATATACGAAACTTTAGAAGACACAGAGCGAAGATTAAAATTCTGTTTTGCTCTCTTTTTACATTCACTGTGCTAACTGAACTGGCAGACCGCGCCAGCAGTTTTTGCCGCCGTTTTCATACAAATCATGCTTCATTTAGATTGAACTGAAAAATCACTCAGTCGATTTATAAATTTTTAAAAAATAATACCGAAGTTTAACCTTAAGTTTAACGTTTTTAATCAAACAATTATTCCAGTCGCCCTTTTTGGACTATACAAGTACAAGAAATTCATCATTTTTCCATATTTGGTCAACTTAAGGATAATGGCTCAGATCCATAGAGGAGGGAACCAATCAGAAAGCTAGAAAATCATTATCCAGAGGTACAAATTTACTAACTACATATATAGGCGGGCTTTGTATTAACCAATTGTGTATGTCAGCTATGAGTATTTTCACGTCAAATTTTCATGTTTCACAGTTTGTTTGCTAGCAAATGCAACTTCATACATAAATAATTATCAAGTCTAAATAGATGTTTTTGAGGGGTGGCTGATAACTTTTCTTTATTCACATTTCATATGGTTTCTTTTTGCAATTTTGTAATTCTCAAAAATGTGCCAAGCCCAAATTGTGCGTGACTATAAACTTGAACATGGCTGAATCATGTCTAAAATGTGCGTAAATTGTGTTTCCTCGATTGTCAGCTGTGCAAATGCACAAAAACCGGTGGCATTAGAAGCGTGGGTTTTGGAAACTCGATCGAGTCCACCAAGATGCGAGCCATCGATGCCTGAACTTTTGTTTCAAAACATAACCGAATTCTTAATAATTGGTACACGACAACAGCTTAGCAAGTTGGACATCGAGAAGTTATCGGTCGGTGATGTCACCGTAGCCCCTGTTGCTGTTGCAAGAAACCTTGGAACCTGGTTTGATACCAATCTTAGTCTAGTGACACACATTACCAAGACGTGTAAAGCTGCTTTTTATCATCTGCACAACATAAGACGTATCAGGAAGTTTCTTACGATCGAGTCTAGCAAGGTGCTAGTGCATGCCTTCATAATGGGACGCATCGATTACTGTAACAGTCTTCTCTATGGTTTACCGACCACTCATATCAATAAGCTGCAACGCGTGCAAACGCAGCTGCTACGCTAATTTGCTCAACTCCGCGTTTTAGTCACGTAACTCCTGTGTTATATTCTTTACATTGGTTACCTGTTATATTCAGAATTGATTTTAAGATTGTAATAATTACTTTTAAGACCATACATGGCCATTATTACCGTACTACATTTGTAACCTTATTCATATTAAGAATCCTTCCATGTATGGTCTTCGCTCCAATTCTGAACTTCTGTTAGTACCACCGTCCACGAAAACGAAGAAGACACTTGGTGACAGGGCTTTTACTGCTGCTGCATCATCACTTTCGAACAAATTGCCGAGTACAATAAGAGAGGAGGACAATTCTAACCGTTTTAAGTCCAAATTGAAGACATTTTAATTAGAAAGGCCTATGAATAGCTCTTGATATTTTATAGACATTTTTACTAGGCTTGATTTTTAGCTTTTTAACCTTATAGTCCTATACATAATTGTAAATATTTTAGTTTTAAATTACTCATATTCATAGCATATCTTTTATTTTATTTCACTCACATAGTTTGTAATGCGCATTTGATCATATTCATATGTTAATTTTCGCCATATAAATACTAAATATTATTATTATTATTATTAAAACAATAATATGCAAAAAATGGTCATATGAACAAGATCACTTTAGCTTATAAAGGCTATAAATAGTACAGTAGAACCAGCTAACTCGAACTCCGAATGGAAAAGAAAAACAGTTCGAGATAGCGGGGTTGGTGTTGAATTTCAAGTATCCTGTTAATAATAATTATTAATAAGGTATCGAGAATTTATTATTCATTCACAATCACGAGTCATTTTGGTATACTTTGAAGAACGTACAAGACTTTGTACTAACGGTGTCTTTGGTTACTTCTCCAAATTCGCTACGTTTACTTGCCCGCCGACGCAGCACAACAGTTCCTTACGAAACTAATCACTTAGTGCCTTTGGTTATACAACTGTATCTCTCCTTAAAGGAATTACCCTACTACCGTAAATACTCGAATTAGCGCCCGGGGCGCTTATTTCAAATTTAGGACAAGGCGGAGGGCGCTTATTCGAGTGGAGGCGCTTATTTCATTTTCACAAATTGTGCCCAGATGTATGTGGTCTAACATTTGCGCGTAAACAACAACATAACCTGAGTAGTATTTTATTAATTATTTAGCGAATTATTCGTATAGTTCTAATAGCGACACACTTGGTATTCGTAATTAATTTCGGCAAGTGTTCACAAACTGAAACAAGTATTCATGAGAAAATCTGTCCGTATAGTATTCCTAATACGACAGTAACATATGTAACGTAGCTCGGAGAACGTGATCACGTTGATCGATTTCTTCTTCTCAGTTATTGACCAGGAAAAAAAACACAGGGGGAGGGGAGGCGCTTATTTCAAATTTTGGCCGATAAGCCGGCGCTTATTCGAAGGGGTCGCTTATTCGAGGGGAGGCGCTTATTTCAACGGACTTGAACTACAGTATATTTGTTTTTCTTTTGTGTGGTCTTTAGAAACCAGTCAGGTTCCATCGAGGAGTAAGAAGACATCATCATCTCCCGATAATACTCTGGGTTCTAAGCGGCGGAAACATTGCCAAGGTAACTTTTACATTTCCTTGAATAATTTATTTTATTATATGGCAAACTGGTCCACGACGAAAGGAACATTCTGATTGGTTCCCTGAGCGGTCCGTATTTTGCAATACGGACCGATATTTTGGTCATACGGACCGTATTTTGCAAAATTGTTTTCTATTAAGTAGAAACATGTTTCCTCGTGTCTGGCGGACAATTTCGGTTAAACTTTTCGCAAAGTGGCCTGAAAAATGCAAGACTATGCTTAGCTTTGGCGCGCGCACGTTAGCCGAGAAGGGTTGCATTAATTTATCAGCAAGTTTTTAAAAAAGCCATTATAATAAAAACTTTATTGAACTAGCTTGCTCAGTCCGTATTGGGAAATATTGGTCTCGTTCTTTTTTTGCAAGTTTATGGACCTCGCCTTCGGCTCGGTCCATAAACTTGCAAAAAAAGAACTCGACCAATATTTTCCCAATACGGACCTCACGCTAGTTCAATAACATCTATTTATGCCATAGTTATAGCTACATATATAGGCGGGCTTTGTATTAACCAATTGTGTATGTCAGCTATCTCGGGATATTAAGAGCCTACCAACCAACCCATATGAGATGAGTATTTTCACGTCAAATTTTCATGTTTCACAGTTTGTTTTGCTAGCAAATGCAACTTCAAACAGATACCTCTTTTACTCGGAAAATAGACCTATTATAAATAATCAAGTCTAAATAAATGTTTTTGGGGGTGGCTGATATTTTTTCTTTATTTACAGTGCATATGGTTTCTTTTTGCAATTTTGCAAGAATTTTGTAAGCCTATTAAATTGTGCGTGACTATAAACTTGAACATGGCTAAATCATGTCTAAAATGTGCGTAAATTGTGTTTCCTCGATTTTCAGCTGCGCGGATGCACAAAAACTATCTCCTTCTTTATTTTACATCACATTGCATTACTTAAGAATTTTGAATCTAAAAGAACTATCACATGTTCTTTTAAATGTTCTGTATGTCAAGTAATTCTCGTAAATGAGCGTGGTGACCTATCATTTTTTCCCCCGCATATTTAAGTCTAGTAATCATCTTCTTTCTATGCAAGGAGTATAGACCAATTCTCAGTGCAGAAAATTAATAATCACTGGAAACGTGAAAAAATACGTGTTTTTGGTTGATTTTGTAAGGAATTGTGAAGTATTTTTAGTCGATTATATCTCTTTCGCGGGGCTGGTGACCTATTCTTTTTATTCTATATTTTGAAATGTTACATCACAATGTTCAACTAGGGAAAGTTTCAGAAACTTTCTAGTGCAACTTTTATTTCGATGGAATTACCTTAAAACAGAAATATTATGCCATTTAACTCTTTAAAAAGACAACACAGTATGAGGACGAGATTTGATTATTTGCCAGCAATTTAATCTCAAATGTTATTAAACAGTTATGTTACACTGTCTATTGATCACAATTCATCATATTAATTATTTCAGCGCTAAATGACGTATCTCGAATGTCGATAAGTAAATGTGTGGAGGTTTGAATACTAAAAAACACTAACTGCAAATTCCCCAGTCTCCTTCAGCCGTTATTATCTACAAATTCCCTATTGGGTTTCCATTTTGAGTTTGAGAGAAAAATGCATTACAGCATGTTTGTTTTTCCTTTGTGTGGTCTTTAGAAACCAGTCGGGTTCCATCGAGGAGTAAGAAGACATCATCATCTCCCGATAATACTCGGGATTCTAAGCGGCGGAAACATTGCAAAGGTAACTTTTACATTTCCTTGAATAATTTATTTTATGCCATAGTTATAGCTACATATATAGGCGAGCTTTGTATTAACCAATTGTGTATGTCAGCTATGAGTATTTTCACGTCAAATTTTCATGTTTCCCAGTTTGTTTGCTAGCAAATGCAACTTCATACATAAATAATAATCAAGTCTAAATAGATGTTTTTGAGGGGTAGCTGATAACTTTTCTTTATTCACATTTCATATGGTTTCTTTTTGCAATTTTGTAATTCTCAAAAATGTGCCAAGCCCAAATTGTGCGTGACTATAAACTTGAACATGGCTGAATCATGTCTAAAATGTGCGTAAATTGTGTTTCCTCGATTTTCAGCTGTGCAAATGCACAAAAACCGAGAGTGCAAGATAGGCATGATGTTTCGCCTTGTGGCATTAGAAGCGTGGGTTTGGAAACTCGATCGAGTCCACCAAGATGCGAGCCATCGATGCTGAACTTTTGTTTCAAAACATAACCGAATTCTTAATAATTGGTACACGACAACAGCTTAGCAAGGTGAACATCGAGAAGTTATCGGTCGGTGATGTCACCGTAGCCCCTGTTGCTGTTGCAAGAAACCTTGGAACCTGGTTTGATACCAATCTTAGTCTAGTGACACACATTACCAAGACATGTAAAGCTGCTTTTTATCATCTGCACAACATAAGACGTATCAGGAAGTTTCTTACGATCGAGTCTACCAAGGTGCTAGTGCATGCCTTCATAATGGGACGCATCGATTACTGTAACAGTCTTCTCTATGGTTTACCGACCACTCATATCAATAAGCTGCAACGCGTGCAAACGCAGCTGCTAGGCTAATTTGCTCAACTCCGCGTTTTAGTCATGTAACTCCTGTGTTATATTCTTTACATTGGTTACCTGTTATATTCAGAATTGATTTTAAGATTTTAATAATAACTTTTAAGACCATACATGGCCATTATTACCGTACTACATTTGTAACCTTATTCATATTAAGAATCCTTCCATGTATGGTCTTCGCTCCAATTCTGAACTTCTGTTAGTACCACCGTCCACGAAAACGAAGAAGACACTTGGTGACAGGGCTTTTACTGCTGCCGCATCATCACTTTGGAACAAATTGCCGAGTACAATAAGAGAGGAGGACAATTTGAACCGTTTTAAGTCCAAATTGAAGACATTTTATTAGAAAGGCCTGTGAATAGCTCTTGATATTTTATAGACATTTTTACTAGGCCCGATTTTTAGCTTTTTAACCTTATAGTCCTATACATAATTGTAAATATTTTAGTTTTAAAATACTCATATTCATAGCATATCTTTTATTTTATTTCACTCACATAGTTTGTAATGCGCATTTGATCATATTCATATGTTAATTTTCGCCATATAAATACTAAATATTATTATTATTATTATTATTAAAACAATAATATGCAAAAAAATGGTCATATGAACAAGATCACTTTAGCTTATAAAGGCTATAAATAGTACAGTAGAACCAGCTAACTCGAACTCCGAATGGAAAAGAAAAACAGTTCGAGATAGCGGGGTTGGTGTTGAATTTCAAGTATCCTGTTAATAATAATTATTAATATCGAGAATTCATTATTCATTCACAATCACGAGTCATTTTGGTACACTTTGAAGAACTTACAAGACTTTGTATTAACGGTGTATTTGGTCACTTCTCCAAATTCGCTACGTTTACTTCCCCGCCGACGCAGCACAACAGTTCCTTACGAAACTAATCACTTCGTGCCTTTGGTTATACAACTGTATCTCTCCGAAAAGGAATTACCCTACTACCGTAAATACTCGAATTAGCGCCCGGGGCGCTTATTTCAAATTTAGGACAAGGCGGAGGGCGCTTATTCGAGGGGGGCGCTTATTCGAGGGGGGCGCTTATTCGAGTGGAGGCGCTTATTTCATTTTTCACAAATTGTGCCCAGATGTATGTGGTCTAACATTTGCGCGTAAACAACAACATAACCTGAGTAGTATTTTATTAATTATTTAGCGAATTATTCGTATAGTTCTAATAGCGACACACTTGGTATTCGTAATTAATTTCTGCAAGTGTTCACAAACTGAAACAAGTATTCATGAGAAAATCTGTCCGTATAGTATTCCTAATACGACAGTAACATATGTAACGTAGCTCGGAGAACGTGATCACGTTGATCGATTTCTTCTTCTCAGTTATTGACCAGGAAAAAAAACACAGGGGGAGGGAAGGCGCTTATTTCAAATTTTGGCCGATAAGCCGGCGCTTATTCGAAGGGGTCGCTTATTCGAGGGGAGGCGCTTATTTCAACGGACTTGAACTACAGTATATTTGTTTTTCTTTTGTGTGGTCTTTAGAAACCAGTCAGGTTCCATCGAGGAGTAAGAAGAGATCATCATCTCCCGATAATACTCTGGGTTCTAAGCGGCGGAAACATTGCAAAGGTAACTTTTACATTTCCTTGAATAATTTATTTTATGCCATAGTTATAGCTACATATATAGGCGGGCTTTGTATTAACCAATTGTGTATGTCAGCTATGAGTATTTTCACGTCAAATTTTCATGTTTCACAGTTTGTTTTGCTAGCAAATGCAACTTCAAACAGATACCTCTTTTACTCGGAAAATAGACCTATTATAAATAATCAAGTCTAAATAAATGTTTTTGGGGGTGGCTGATAACTTTTCTTTATTTACAGTACATATGGTTTCTTTTTGCAATTTTGCAAGAATTTTGTAAGCCTAAATTGTGCGTGACTATAAACTTGAACATGGCTAAATCATGTCTAAAAATGTGTGTAAATTGTGTTTCCTCGATTTTCAGCTGCGCGGATGCACAAAAACTATCTCCTTCTTTATTTTTTACATCACATTGCATTACTTAAAGGGTCCCTCTCAACCAGTGTGCATTGCGGTCGTGTGTTATTGTTTTGATTCGGGAAACGCGGCAGCCGCCATTTTGAATCGAGGAATGTGTCAGGACAAAAATGAAAAGTGTAAACGTGTACGGTTCCTTGGTTGCAGAAATGAGCGTGGATGCAGTTCCCGAAGGGCACACAGTGAGTATTTTCTCCAGTTTGAATGAATTTTGTCGCATTTATGGGTCATTTAAGCTTGTATTCGAGGTCAGATCGAGTCAGCGAAAAGTTTTTCAAGGTCAGGAAATGTCAAGGAGTTTGTTATCTGATCAAGGAAACTCTAAGACCTCATAGTGCAGCATAGTGAGATCCGCGAAACTCAATTCTGCTGTCCACTGCTGATTCCAGAGGTAAAAAGTGTTCTCCTTTAACAATATCGACTTCGCCTTTTCATTTTTAGATGGCCTGTTGCGCTTCGACGGCGAATGCGGCATGTTTTCGAACAAGGAAGGTCTACAAGTCCCAAGTCGCTTTGGCGGCCATCTTTTCGCTTATATCGAAAATGGCGGTTCAAGCGATTCACCACCGCAATGCACTCTGGTTGAGAGGGACCCTTTAAGAATTTTGAATCTAAAAGAACTATCACATGATCTTTTTAATGTTCTGTATGTCAAGTTGTTTCCTTGATTTTCTACCACTGATCCACCATTTTGGAATCCCCAGCTTGAGTGGAATAAAGACATCTTGACTATTCTTTTTATTGCATTTTTGATTCGTTACAATTGCAGTTATTACAGTTGAGCCCGCAGTCAAATATTCTTTCGTTTTTAAAAAGTATGCAAACGAGTTAGACTCGATTTCCGCCGCTCTCTCGAGTCCGGTCTTTGTTCTGGCTCATTTTCCTGAACAGCGGCTGGTAATCGAGCCTATGAATGAGGAGTAATGGGCCAATACAATGCCAGATTGACCCTTTCGCCTCTTTTGCATGTCAAACCGCTGACCGTCTGTAATAACTGCTATTAACATTTGTCAACTTATTTTTGAAAGAGAATTACCTTTAGGTCATTCCTTAGTATTGCACTGCGCATCCTTTCTGTGCATAATTTTGCGCGTAATTAGCGCGCGCACATTAAAAAATGGCGGCTTTTTCATTATGGCTCGCCAGAGAGGTAAATGATCATTTTCTCGTAAACGAGCGTGGTGACCTATCATTTTTTTTCGCATATTTAGTCTGGTAATCATCTTCTTTTTATGCAAAGAGTATAGACCAATTCTCAGTGCAGAAAAATTAAGTAATCACTGGAAACGTGAAAAAATGCGTGTTTTTGGTTGATTTTGTAAGGAATTATGAAGTATTTTTAGTCGATTATATCTCTTTCGCGGGGCTGGTGACCTATTCTTTTTATTCTATATTTTGAAATATTACATCACAATGTTCAACTAGGGAAAGTTTCAGAAACTTTCTAGTGCAACTTTTATTTCGATGGAATTACCTTAAAACAGAAATATTATGCCATTACTCTTTAAAAAGACAACACAGTATGAGGACGAGATTTGATTATTTGCCAGCAATTTAATCTCAAATGTTATTAAACAGTTATCTTACACTGTCTATTGACCACAAAAATTGGTTTATAGCGAGCATTTTAAAACCCAAAATTAAGAGACTAGATCAGGTAAACAAGGTTCAAAATTGCTATCTTCCATGATTTTCAAGACTTTCACTAATCACGTTTTATAGTTATTTCTTGTCATTATATTGTTAGAGGCCTAACCAGCCTCATTAACCCGAGGGTAAATAAAGTTATGTAAGTATGTCAACAAGAAATGAATGAATACGCATATTTGCATATTCGTCATGCTCATGCAACGAGAAACAGCCAGGTTAAAAAAAACTCGTTGAAAAAACTGTTTTTTTAAGCTCTCCAAGCACTCTGTTTTCGCAAATTCAAAGAAACAATTTGGCGAAAGAGTTATTGAGTATAAAATTAAATGTCTTTCATGATTCCCTAGATGTTGTCTATTAAATTACACCAAGAGACTATGATCATAGTCTCTTGATTACACAGATTCAACTTTGCGGCTTGATCGCACAATGCGATAAAAACGTTGAATTGAATCAGGTGGAAAACGTTGTTCAGGATCTCTTTTTAAAGCTTTCAAAACGTTTTCCCAAATATGAGACAAGGTTTAAATTATTTTGTGACAAGTTTAGATTTACCACAATATCAAACAATTCTTTGAAGTTCTTCCACGCATCTGCAAGAAAAGGATATGGTCGCAACATCACGGCTTCGGACATTTTTCATCAATTTTATCCACTTTTTTATCCTGTTTTGTATTTATTCTGTAATCAAAGGGCCTAATAGTAATAATATCCTTTTCATTCACGTGTTGGCCCATAGGAGCTTTAATACTTGACCAAACGTGGAGATGTGGTTACATTGGTTTGATGTTACGACAGTCAGTAGAAATCTGCTCAAACATCTACCATGCCGTATAGGGCTAATGCTTAGTTCGAAAAGAGTAGGGGACGTAGTCCCTGGTGTTGTGGTCTGGCCTATTCACATTGTTCTTTCATCTCATATCTCACGGGTAGGGTGGGTGGATGAGATCATAAATGGACTGACAGTGGCTGCCAGAGGCGCCCTTGGAAGCTGAAGTCCGATCTCATCCTTCACTGATGTAAAACAGACATATATGTTTGTATGTTGTTTCACGACATTACATTACACATTACATTAGTGGCTCGAAGTGACTATCATAACATGCCCTTCCTCTTTTCAACTACAGTTAAACAAGGCACGCCTGATAATGATAAACTAGAAAAGCTTGCAGTGAAAGTTATTGCATCTTGGAAGGAACTTGGTCGTCGTCTCGAGTTTGAAGAAGCACGGGTAGAAGCATTTGATCAAGAAAATAAGAAAGTTTCTGAAAAGGCATATAAAATGTTGTTGTACTGGAAGCGAAGGGATGGTTCAAAAGCAACATACCAAGTTTTACACGACGCTTTGTGTGATTCATTGGTAGACCGTAAAGACTTGGCGGAAAAATATTGTTGCGATGGCTAACAGTGGTTTGTAAACATTTTATGTAGTTACCAGTCAAGGGGTGGGGGTGGGGTACTCAAGGAAAAGAGAGACGGGAACGTATGAATGAAGCTGTGACCTTACACACAAAACTACCCATTTCAACTAGTTTTTTTCAAACCCCCAAAATAGCCCATATCAAACAAGGATTTCTCTTAGAACACAACTCACCCCTCAACCCACCCCCCTCAAAAATAAAACTCCCAGGGTAACTTTATGACCCCCAAATTACCGAATTATTTCACACCCCCAAAAATCCATCTCACCTACCTGTCGCTTTAATTTATACTTGAGGTCCCCCCCCCCCCCCCCCTGTCCAGGCCCCCCTATGTAGTCCTTCATCTCTTTATATGCACTTAGTGTTTGTTTATGGGACTTTGCCCTTCATAGATGCTTATCTTATAGATTAATGATAAAAGATGGATAAGGACCATTTTATGGACAAACACCTCCGAGTCATTATATTGTAGTGTTATTTGACCTTATACTGAAAAAACCAAGTCACTCGTGGAATGTTTCACGGTATGCCACTCGAAAACATTGCATAACTAGTATTTTTTTTTTTTTTTTTAGTATTTATTTTTCGTATGACAACCCAGTGATGCTAATTTTTCAGTTAGGCCAAGATAAACACCTCGCATCTAGCCTGAGTGAACTGACGTCTCTCTGTGCACTCAATTCTTCCCCAGCTCGAGAGACGTCTGACAAAATTAATTCAAAATTACTTTAAATTTTGGAAATAAATGATGGTAAATATTAAGCTTGGTAGAAACACAATGAGAAAGCTATGTATTCAGTCAGTGACACAAGGTACTTGGAAAAGAATTCCGAGTTCTCACAACAGGAGTTGAACCCATGACCTTCCGCACACCGGTCGGACGCTCCACCTCCACACCGCTAATGCGTTTTCGAAACGCTCCGTTTTTAACGAAAACGCCTCAAAAGTTCCGTGTCCACACTATCGTTTTCGTAGCGTTTTCTCCGTCCACACTGAAACGCTCGAAAACGCTACAAAAGTCATCTGCGTATGCGACAAATAGACGCGCCCGTGATGTGAATGACGTCGGCGTTTTCGAAAGCTCCACACTAATAAAATAGGGCTCCTCTCTCCTCCGCAGAGCTGGGCTGCGTTTTCAAATGTCTCCACTCTGGACAGCATTTTCAAACGAAAACTCATTAGTGTGGACGGCGCGTGAGTTTATACAAGAGACTCGTGAACAAACAGTATGCGGGATGTTTGTCACATTTGAACCTAGTTGTATGGCCTTAGCTCCCACGAGTCTCCTGCAGCCCAGTGGTAGAGCGTCCGACCGGTGTGCGAAAGATCATAGGTTTGTCTCCTGGCTTGTGTGACAGACTATCTTTTTGACTAAACCGCTTGCGTAAATGTGCTACACCAAAGGATTACGCTAAAAGGATCAAACACTCACTTCCATATTATCGTCCTTTCAGCTGAGATGGGTCAACTGGCCATAAGGAAGGAATACCCAGCTCTACCAATAACAAGCGACTCGACTGTTGGTAATTACAACAGCAGCTTTGTGACGGATCCTTCAGATGCGGAGTTGATACAGAGATATGTACATCAACAGCGCGGGCATGTTGGTGAGAATTATAGTTCTTCTTAGAAAGACAAAACTTTAAGTTGAAAACGTATTACAGTGAAACACACCCTACCGTTCCGTTACCCCTGGAGAAAGTTTTTGATTAATTTCTGACAACTTTTTGATGGCTTTCTTTTCAACTGGCCAATCAAAATGCAGAACTATGAGAGGCGGGGTTGTCAAGCTCCACGTTCGCGTTCTGACAACTGACATCTCCGCCTCCCACAATTCTTGCAATTTGATTTGCTCGTTTAAATAGAAGCCATTAGAAAGTTGTCAAAAAGATGTCAAAATGTTGTCACATTTATCAAACACTTTGTTGAGTGGCAACGGTAGGGTGCGTTTCACTGTAATGCTGAATGCACACACACGATGGATTTTTTTTAATATATAAATTTTGATCATATAACACGCGCTCTGATTGGTTGTGTAGTCATTTTGATCATATAACACGCGCTCTGATTGGTTGTGTAGTCATTTGCATGAGGCTATGTAACATGGTTATGACGAATCATCGTACTTTGTTGGCTTTATTTTATAAAATTCGCAGAAAGTTTATGTAAACCCTACACTAGGGGAAAAGTTTCCGGATTCATTAATGTTTCCGGATTCATCGCATTAGGGGTATTCGGATTCGTTGGCGTTTACACTGGAGGGTTATTCGGATTATAAACTGTTTACACACATCGATGAATCCAGGGAAATTCATATCCTCAGGCGGATAAATATCCGGATTCCGGATTCATTTACGCTACAAAACATTCCGGATTTAAAAGTATTTGGATACAAAGTTTTCACTTTGAATTCCGGATTCAAAATCTCCGCACACGCGGCCAAACCGGGACAGTTTTATCCCGGATTCATCCACCTATGTGTGTAAACTGCAAAACGAATCCGGTGCCAAAAATCTCTTCCAGTGTAAACGTACTGTCTCAGACGGTCTCTCGTGTTGACATCCTATGATGTAAACATGTGCGCCATTTTGTATTTCCTAATATTGGTCAAGTAAATGGTCAAGATGAAAATATTAATTTTAGAAACTGCATTCAGGTAACGATTAACGCGTATAGTCAGAATTTAACTGGGAGAGGTGATCTCTTTAAACTAACCATCACTTTTTCAACTTTTGTTTCAGAGATCCACTATCATCAGAGTTTCATGAAAGGTCACGTGTGTTTGACGGGAAAGAACACTAATTTCAATATGCAAATGTACGCTATTGAACAGAGGTATGTAATGTCACCTGTGTTTTATGTTTCTACGATTAATCAATCAGGACAACACCGAAGTAGTTACAAAGTCAAAGTAGTACATATGGCAACACAGTCTCCTTCATGTGGTCGGGTTTTTGGGGGTCGTCAAGCAACGGTTATCCCCATTGGAGAAGCGTTGGTTTTTGCCTTCCCAGTGAATGGCTAGAAAAAAATAGCTCTGCAAACATTGTGGGAAGACGTTGTTGTGGCGGCCAAATGGTTAGTGCATTGGACTCTGGATCGCGCGGTCTGGGTTCGAGCGCTGGCTGGGTCATTGTGTTGTGTTCTTGGGCAAGACACTTCACTTCCACGGTGCCTCTCCACCCATGCCAGGAGTATAAAAGGGTTCCAGTGAACTGTTGGGGAAACGTGACGAAATGCTGGGGGGTAACCTGCGATGGACTAGCATCCCATCCAGGGGAGTAGCAATACTCCTAGTCGGCTTCATGCTACAGAAACCGGGATAAGCTCCTGCAGTGGCCCGAGTGCGACTTTCTTGCAAAAATCGAATGACGCCAAACAAAAATTTGAAAAGAAGCCTTTTATTATTCCTTGCTAGATTTGTAGTATTGACCACAGCAAAATAATGATCAAAAGGATACAACTGTTTGAATGTTTTTTAGGTTTCTAGAGGCTGGACCAAGTACACACGACGTGTGAATCTTTGTCATCCGTAGACTGTAAAGGACAAGTAGTTTGTCGAGAAGAAGACAGCTCATTCCTTTTATTACTTCTACTTGAACAGACAAAGGACTTGTAATCAAACTTCTGCGGACAAAAGTTTGCGGGGTCACTGATTTTATTGCGCAACAAGATGAAATTTATTGTATAAAAATAGCGAAGAAGAAAGCTATGTTAATACTGCACCTGCGATAGCCAAGGGCGATGAGAAGCGGCTGTATTCGAAGGCAAAAACTAGAATCACTAGAAATGATATGTATAGGTAATAGCATGAGTTGTAGTAGTATTTGGAAATAATACCGCGAGTAATATTTCAAAATTGTCCAAAATATCACACGCTAAACAATAGAAATGTCCGCCATCTTGTTTTTTTTTCCTTAGAGTCAATTGTTACACTTGCCATATTTGGAAACTGTAATTTCTACATGTAAGTATTTCAGTATTTGAGATAAATACAGCTCGTTCGAACCAATCACCGTTCAGAAATTTCGCAGCCTGTATTATAATGTATGTTAATCATGATATGGTAGATACACGGTGATAAACTGAAATATTTTCTTATCATTGATTAAAATCAATGACAGGAGCTGCTCAGAAAAAAGAATTATAAATTATGTGTATTATAAATTACAAAGAACTGAAGATGGATGCAGGATCATCTGAAACATGTACTTTACATTCTTTTCTTGTTGTTATTAGCACTAATGTATCTAATTCCTTCATTTTCACGCTGTAATTTATTAATTAATATTCGAGTTCTTTGTAATTTAACTTTGTAAGTTTCCTATATTAGGGTGTTACTCTCAATAAACTGAAGATGGCATAAGTCATGCCGAAATTAAAAGTTGTATCGTGTGTTGTTTTAGAATCTTTTTAATTTTCCATTATTTCATTGCTAACAAGAAGATATGGAAACAACTATATGCCACACAAAATAAGTTTTACAGTCGTCAAATAAACATCACAAGTGACCACAAGTCTCTGAGCGCGTATGAACATGATGTAGCGACATGAACATACAAAACAAGCTATACAATAGGGGACTTATTATCCAACCTCGTTCCCAGGGTCTCTCTTCTTCCCGCCAAAAGCATCAGAAAAGAGACCTCTTTTCTGATGCTTTTGGCGGGAAGAAGAGAGACCCTGGGAACGAGGTTGCTTATAATCTTCCTTTTAGAGCTAAGCCCATTCGAAAGGCGGGTTGCGGGGGGGGGGGGGGGGTGTAGCATAAGAGATTTGGGGGCCTTATTTTCGGGGGGAGGGGAGGGGTTATAGCAATTTTGCAGTATGTTCTGAGAAAATCGTAGGAACGAAGAAACGAGAGTTTGTAAACAGTCTATCTTGTGCCCGGTCTTTGTTTCCCTTGCGGAGTTAACATCCTAGCTACGTAGAGGTTCATGGGTGACGAGCCCAAAGAGTGTCTGCACAGGAGCGAGGCTATAGCGGAATTCGCCTGCTTCAGTCCTTCAATCGACGATTGAAGTCACGCAATCTCGTTCCCAGAGTCCTCGTTACAAGGGTAAGGAACGAGATTGAAGGATTGCGCCTGCTTATGAAAGACAGCGCGCGTGACGAGTGTGAATCGTGATTACGAAATAGCGAGCAAGCCTCTAGCTGGTGGGGGCCCCCAAGAGAGCTTGCTCGCAGGCTACTTTCAGAATTAAACGGATTCCATTTAGCGGCAATAAGTTCCGATCCCTCGAAAAATAAACCATACAAAAATACTATCATTTCTGATCTTTCCACAAGTTCTCTCTAATAGGCTTCCCTTTCACAATATAAACACTTCTCCTTCGGCGAACTAAGGGAAAGAGGAACTGCTCGTGGTCTACATGAAGGGCAGCTGCTCGCCCAAAGTTTTGAGGTGAGTACTTCTGGAATCGTGAGGAGAATCGAAGGAGAACTACAGAAGGCAGAGAACGACAAAATTGGGGGGGGGGGGGGGCAAGGGGTCTGGACTTCCCGCTTCCCATACATTAGCATGACTCCTGTCCCTCCCCTTCCTTAGCCCGCCCCTCTTTGTTCATTTTCCTATTGCGAAATATTACAGAATATTGCGAAATTGTTTCCTATTTCTCCTGGTTCCCGCCACTAAGGGTATCCCGCTTCTCGCCCTCTAGTTTTCCCGCCTTGTTCGTTGCACCTTCAGCTGTTCTGTTAACTATCATCAAAATGTATTGGTTTTCCATCGTCTAAATTGTTTGTAAAGCGTAAATGCGATAAATGGTTTGAACGTTGGAATCGATAGTTACATTAGCGAACTGAGGGAGATTTGATTACTTTCGCGGAGGGGCTTATATTCGGAAATTTTAAGGTATGTCGAGTATGCCTAGAATTAGAATGGATCAGGTCAGACTACTATAGCACCCCCCGGTTATCCTGAGAATGATCAGCTTTCTTTTGTAATTGTGGGTTAGGCCGGGGTCGTCACGCGACCTTCAGTTCTCCCCACTTTGCGTGACGAGCCATTAACGGCTGCGAAGGAAACTAATAAATGATCACACTGTTTTGTGCTTTTAATACCATTTTTTCTCGATCTTTGCCTGCACTATTCTGCGGGCCAACATTCACGAATTGCGGTAAACAGAATTGACAACAGAATTGACGTGACATTTGTAATTAATCTTCGTCATTATATCAACTACCTAATCTCGTATTCCGCTTGAGTGCTTCTGATCACGTGATCCTTCACAGAAAAATATCGCTTCGGCCAGCGCCTTCATTCAGTCTGGGAGCGGCTGGCGTCTGATTCAAGAAGATTCGCGAATCGTTTTACATGAAAACATTTCACGACAAACATTTATTTTATACCTACAGGTAAGTACAGGGCATTTACTAAGAATTGTTCCATTCGCGACTAGACAAGATTCACAGTTCAACCAAGCCGTGAAGATGAAGTTGATGTTCGTTTGATTCGATTTCATGCAGGAAGTCATCGCCTCCTCGGGACCACAGTTATACTTCTTACTGACTGAGAATCGTTGGCAAACGTTGAAGGCAACAATCTTGGTTTAGAGGGAAAATTTTACGTTCAAGGTAAGCAGGATGCGTGGAATGAAATTATGAAACGTAAGCACATTTATGCCCCGGACTCGAATTGGCATCGATATATTAAAAGCGACATAAACAGTAAGCTCTCGCTAGTATCGAAGCTATTTTATTATCAGTAGATTTGATTTCAATGTAGATGTATCTGGATTATCAAGAACAGTTATCTCCCGAGCGACAACAGCCTTGACATGCGAGCTAGCCTGCGTAGCTGGCGGTCTTGTTGGCGCGCGATGCAAAATTCGTAAGCGGCGAAGCCGCGACAGCGAGCGGCAACGCCGCGAGAGTCTGGGGCGGAGAGCGTCGAAAGACCGCCTGCTCTAATTCCTGGGGTTTTTGAATAGCCCTTGCACCAGTGCACGGGAATTTCGGATTGGCTGAGAGCGGCGTCGCGTCAATCAAATGTTAGTTAATCCTTCTGATACTCTCCCAAGGGAAAACTTGCGAACTCAGTGAGCTGTCAACAATTTTCTTCGTATTCGATCTCACACGCTCGAAAGTCGTTTCTCGAAAATTGTTAAACGGATCGAATCGAAAAACATCTCTATCGAAAGGGGTTTCAAAGCGCAGGACAGCTAGAATATTTGTTTCCTGTGTTTGTTAGGAACTTCGCTCTGAAATTTCCGGTGCAAGATTTTGTATATTTAACTACGAAAGCCAGTCTGTAATATTTCCCAGTGCTGGCATGTCTGCGGCGAAAAAAGCTGTTTCTCCGGAACTACCGTACCGTTTGACTCGAGAGAGGTCTTTTTGGAAAGCATTTTCAAAGCGCTGAACAGAAAAAATATTTATTACGTGCGCCTCCGAAGTTTACTTCCAAAAATACCTGAACTAATTTTTCTGCATGAGTGGTAAACACCAAAAGCGTCATGTTTGCTGAGAAGAAAATAATTGACAAGTTTCGATACAGCTTTCTCTCTGATTGGCTAATTTAATTACACCAAAGGAGGTGATAAAAGGATAAAAGTGGGCAGCATTCAAAAACCCCAGGAATTAGAGCAGGCGGTCTTTCGACGCTCTCCGCCCCAGACTCTCGCGGCGTTGCCGCTCGCTGTCGCGGCTTCGCCGCTTACGAATTTTGCATCGCGCGCCAACAAGACCGCCAGCTACGCAGGCTACATGCGAGCAAAATCGAAAGCGGAAAAAGTGAAACACTGCAGTCTGTTTCGGAACTTAAAATGTCCGAAAAATCCCAGCGCTTTCTATTTAACCAAAGTTTTCCAGATTCTTGTTCAGAAATCCAATGAAATGGAAAAAGTTTCGGGAAAAAAATCCGAAGTTTGAGCTTACCTTTTTGATGGAATTTCAGGAATTTATCGAAATTTTTGCGTTGCTATGCGTGTCTCGGGTCCAGTCTCCCAGCCGTGTGTAAGCTTCACGTGAAACAAAGATGGCAGCGAGGGAAAACTTGATACAGCTACAGCAAGTCATTTAATGAGAATACTCACCATTGGGCCACTTATGCAGCAACCACACAGGTCAATAACCCCTTGCGTGACGCGGGGAAGGGTTCTGTAAATATTCACCAAACTCCAAAGGAACAGCTGGTGGTATTGCACTGGCTTCTTCAGATGGAGTTTTGTACATCAGTGTTGGTAACGTTACGTTACATATAGGGCCTGTAACATATATGGGGCATGTTACATATAGGGGCGATGTCACAGATACCGTCGGTAACGCATCATTGCGTCATCTGATTTCGCAAAACAACAAAGCGATCAAGTGATATCGTACACCCGACAATTTCAAAAATCAGGAATACTGTTGTTTTGCGAAATCAGATGACGCAATGATGCGTTACCGACGGTATGCCCCTATATGTTACACGCCCCTATATGTAACGTAACGTTACCAACCCCGTTCGTTTTGTACTATTCCTATGTGTATTAATTTTATTCGTTGATATTTATGCTTTAGGTAAGCTTATAAATTTAGTTTTCCTTCATTTTCAGGAATAAATCAACTCTAGCTTCTGATCTTCATTTCTGGTTCTTGCATGGCTGACTTTTTTTACATGAAATTTCATGTGAGGTAAGAAGTACATAAAATATCAAATTTAATTATAAAAAATTACAATTTCCTCGGTTGTGATTGGTTGAAAAAACTCCTATTTTCCACTAATTTGCTTTGCCAAGTTGTTATCGGACAGTTTGTTATCGGACAGTTTAATAAGCCAATCACATTTAAAGTTCTAGTTTAAATCAACCAATCACAGCCTTGGTTAAAATAACCATAGCAAGAGTATGAACACTCTCTCTGCAAAATGGATAATTTTTCCCCTTCCCCTTGTCCCTTGAACAATGACCGTATTGGAGAAGGCAATGATGATTTTGTTTATCCTATGGCATAAATGTTTTTTGCCAAGAAACCAGATGAGTTCTTTTATGGATATCTTGACAAGTTCAGATGAATTTCAGCCCTGCACTACATCGTTTTAAAACTGCAAACGGTGGTAAACATCCAGCTGACTTCCGGTGAAAATCCGCCATTGTTCGACAAAACACAACAACAACAATGCAAGTTAGTAGACCAGTCTCGTTTCCAACTTGTGTCGGATGAAGAAATTTCGGAAATAAATGAAACGGAAGCCTCCTAAAACACAGCTCGAGCAACCAAAACATGGGCACAATGGTGTAAAGCGAGAAACATTGATGTCAACAATCCAGCTTGACAAAAACATTTGCGGCTGTCACTTCTCCATCTGCTCCATAAACAAGTCGTTTGCCAATGCACAGTTCGGGGCCAGCTCCATCAAATCCAGCAGCTGTCGCAGCTGTGATGAAAGAGAATGTCTCACCATCAGATAGTTCTATTCCAGTCAGTGAGTTTGTTCCTTCGAGAATCCAGCACCATTAAGCTTTATGCCTTCTTTGCACAGCATGGCTACGAAACAGAATATCTCTCGGCACCATTTCAAGTTTACAACAACTGCGTGTTCAACACGAACAACATCAACCGAAGACCCGAAAAGCCAAGGAAGCGAAGAATCATTGACTCTGACTCCGATTAGTTTACAGACTTTACAGCTTCGAGTCAGCTTGTAAAAATATTGTACTTTGAAAGAAAAACTGCCTCGCTGAGCGTTCGTTCAACGAAATTTTGATAAGTTGTTCTGCGCAGTTCTCGCATGGTTGTGTATTTGATTGACACAAAGATTTATTTTTCGCGAGTTACTTAGCAACCGACAATCTCGCTATTTATAGAGCGAAAAAGAAAAAAAGAAAAACTTGACCCGTTGACATAATTTCCCTTCTTTTAAACACTTCTCCTTTCCTCGGAAATTGTAATTTTTATGATTAATTGGTAATAAGACTCCGTGTCGTCCAATTCTGTCTGTAATCATACTCGTGATAAACAAATCGGACTCCCGCGAAGCGCGGTCGTCCGATTTTGTTATCACTCGTATGATTACAGACCGAATTGGACTCCACTCAGTCCTATTACCATTACTTATTGGGTATGAAATTAAAAGATTTAAAATCATGACAACATTTTTATCTCGTGTAACCATGGGTTACACGAGATTTTGGATTACGGTGTTTCGGTCACTCTGTCTTCAACATTTTTGTTAGCTAATTAAAGACCATATCTGTCATCTAAATTATCGTTTTGATATAACAAATATTTGGATTCATCTGTTCTTGTACACATGCTACGTATGCACGTATACTGTGTTTTTGCTTTCTGAAATTTTAAGGCAATTAGTTCTAGTTCGATTATTCACGACTGTTAGGTCAGACCAAGTTATTTATTAGGTTAAGAATCTAGTAATAATTAGAAAGAAGTGAGAAAACTTGCTGAGATCTCCTGCCAACCATATGTTAATGACATTAATCAGAGAATTGTAACAAGCAATGGGGCAAAACAAACTCAAACTCAATAATTCAGTGGTCTGGTAGTAATTTTAATCAAGGAAATGTGAGGCAGGATAAATTTTATTGTATTTGATTTATTTGATTCAACGAGTGATTAGAAAACGAAAAGATGGTCACAAACTCTGTTAAATAAGGCGAAAAAACAAGGTAATGATAATATAAATATTCAGAGTTACATGGGATGTGCATCTCACTTAGAGTTCCAGAACAGGCTAGTATACACGTTTAAAACTTAGATACACGATGCGACGAGATATTTATAGTTTAAATTTCCAAAGAAAGGCATAGCTTATATTGTTTTGACAAATATATAACATTCATGTTTTTTTACTCTGTGGAAAAAAACTCAATATTTTTATTAATTCGTGCCACTATATCTCTGCAAATATTTCAACTTCCAATGGTATCTTTACCACAACTGTACTGCCTGGTTACTTTTGGAGGAATTCCCATTTTTCTTACCTGCTTGCGTATCTCTTATAGTTGACAATATTAAAGCAGTTTAGGCCATATTGTGCCAACAATTTTGCCAGCCTTTCAAAATAATGGCCAGAGAAGGCATTCCTTGCCAGATTTGTTATTTTTTTTGGAACAAATAACGCCAAATTGCTCAATTTGTTCCAGAAAATGTGTTTTAGAATATGACCTAGGGTTTTAGAACGTGTTACAAGCGTGTTACGGAGTACTCAACGATGCAACAAGATATTTAGGACTTGAAGTCATAGTAATGTACTGTTCTAGATTAATTATTCACGGCTGTTTTAATTAGCTCTGTAAGTGTAGAAGCACATACTTTTCTGAAAAACGAGGTCGGTACACTTCGAAGTTTACAAGCACATTACGAAGTACTACAGAGTCACTACACGATGCGACGAGATATTTTGGAGTTTAAGAAAACCACAACGGCAACGAGAACGTCGCTAAACAAAAGGTTTAATTAGCAGTACAATTAATCTGCACGTAAGGTTTTCATCTTGGTACAGGCTTAACCGTCCTCTGCAAAACAACAACGTGAAATGACCTAATTTTTTGTTTTCTGGAGAACGAGAACTGCAACTATGAATTTGTCATGTTTTTATTTGTAATTGATTCGGCAGCTTTACATATTCAGCTGAGGATGTCTCTCGCTGACACTAATCCCGAGATTCTCAATTAAAATAAAAACGATGTTTTTTAATCAACGTTGTCCTCGGCGTAACTGTCGTGGGATCTTAAACTCCCAATTTAGGACTTGAAGCGCGTACTGTTCGATGCGACGAGATATATATAGCAAGCGTTTTAGCGATTTCACCGATATTGATGTACAGAATTATGTTATGTATTTGAAGTACTTTATGTTCGTTATGAAGCAATTTTTCTTGTTATTTGCAGTTTAGCCGATGTTATGAACTGACTAGAGTGTCTTCAATTTACGAGTTAAAGTGTATAAGCGTACGTGTTACGGAGTACTATACGATGCGACGAGATATTTAGGACTGATCGATGTTATGAACTGACTCTGAGTGTGTCCTTAATTTACGAGTTAAAGTGTGCAAACGTGTTATGGAGTACTATACTGTTGTATGTTGATTATTCAACCCTTTCAGCTTCTGACTTAGAGTTAAGGAAGAGGCTAATATGAATACTGAAAAATTAACATACGAACATACTATGCTATGAGATATCCAGGACTTGAAAAGCAAGAGCTACGTGTTACGGAGTCATATTGTTAATAATAGTAACGCTAAAAAATTAGTACACTGAGGATGCGATGAGAAGAAGTACGAGATATAGCAAGCGTTTTAGCGATTTCACCGATGTACAGCCGGAATTATGTTATGTATTTGAAGTATTTGATGTTCGTTATGAAGCAATTTTTCTAGCTTATAGTTGTTATTTGCATTTTAGCCGATGTTTTGAACTGACTAAGAGTGTCTTGAATTTACGAGTTACTGATGCGTGTTGTAGAAATTAGCGGGGCTGACTTGGGTTCAAGAGCCGTATACTTCGTTAATCAGTTGGGAATCGTTGAATTACTGGGAGTCAGTGTTGTCTTGTGTAGTTACTGAAAGTAAGAAATATAACAAAAATTAGTGGACTGAATTTCTGAAATTTTAAAGCTGTTTTTGTTCAGAGAGTTTTTCTTACCTTGTTTCCCTTTTTACGGTTTTCTTGAGCTGACGTAAAGACGTTTTCTTACTTTCGTCCAGTAACTACACAAGACAAAACTGACTCTCAGTAATTCAACGATTCCCAATGAACGAAGTTTGACTCAACTCTTGAACCCAAGTCAATCTCGCTGATTTCTACAACACGCATCAGTAACACGTAAATTGAAGACACTCTAGTCAGTTCATAACATCGGCTGGTACATGCGTGCAGTTATGTGAACTGGGCCTTAGATCCCTGAAATATTGCCATAAATAAAAAGATTAAGATAACCTAACCGTGGCTAAGTTAACCCTTTAAGGTACCCGCCCAGGCAAAAACTTTGAATTTTTAAAAGCGCTCAAAATTTGTATACATGAAGTAAATTACACCTAATTTCTCAAAATGCATTTATTTTTAGGATATTCTTGCACCAAGTTGAAGAAAATTGTTTCCGAATTTGTAATATTTACCGGAAATTGAGCTGCGTATTTCACTTCCGTTACTAAGAAAAGTGCCCGTAGGTGGCAAGGTACATTGCCTGACGATCATGGAATCTTAGCAGTCCCGGTAAAACTAAAGCAATTAAGAGAAACACATGGAAGAAAACAGTCCATAGATGCATTCTACGATAAAAGTTTGGTTTAGAAGCGACCAAAAAAGAAAGGACTAACTTTGCATCTTGCAATAATTGACAGCACGGCGCAGCATGACAAAAATCGCAAGAGAACATACCAACAACATCTTTCACGGCAGCAGCAAACTTATCCATTTGTCCACAAGCCGGTCAAATTAGGTAGGCTAAACCTTTCGCAAAATAGAACTGAGTGAAAGCAAGCTTTTATGTGCCACTGGGTAGCTGTAATAAAGCGTGAAAACCAACTAAACACTGACTAAAGTAATAACAGACATCATGTTCAAAGGGATCAAATTTAACTGAGGTCAAACGCCACGCCACAGGAGCTCCTGCAGAGATACTCTTCTTAGAAAAAATCAACGTTTACCAGGCTCTTCTGAACATCAAACCTTCTAAATAATGAAGAACTAGAAGATGTTAAAGCAAAACAATTCATTTCTGAAACATGCATGTGGATTTTTAACCCCGACATGCTACCAAATTTAGCACATGCTGTGAATGGAAGAAAGCTGATCCACCTAGCAACGGGTAAACAAAACAAGACTCAGTAGGGATGGGTTGGGGTAAAACGGGTCAAAATCGCGTCCACAGAGCAGTTGAACAGCGGGAATTGATTCAAAATGGCAGCACAAGACAATGGCTTCGATCCTTTTGCCAAATTTGCTTGGATTTCTTAATATTGGAACCTTCAATTCAAGTGGTAGTGCTTACATGAAGGATTTACAACTACAAAATTTCGTTTTTTGAAACAACCAAAGGGATTTTTTCTACAAAACTTGGCAGGATGTTTCACAAGTATCTATCGAACAAATCTGTGGTTAAGTGGCCGGGGAAAGTAAATATATACCATTTTCTTGGTGTGCAAAGTTCACTTTCAGGCTTGCTGTAATAACTTCAGATTTTTGAACATTTCACTGAAACCCAACCACAGATTTATTCCTTTTATTTATATTTCAGCATTTCTGTTTTCATATTTGGTTTCTTCGGTCAGTTCTAACAAAAAACGCAAATCTTTGTCTCAGACGTAGGTTAATATTTAATCCAAGTACCCCCATAGGGGGTCTGCTGCACAAAAAACAGGTGAATTTCAAGTGTTATATATATTGATGATTCATTCTGTAAAGTATCTTGAATAGTTTGAGACATTTGGTAAGAAATATTTTAAAGGAAAAAACCCCTAAATTTGCCTGGGCGGGTACCTTAAACCCCAGTAGATATCAGCATCAAAGTTCTCCTTATGATATCGATACATGATCAAAAATACAGCTCATGAGAATTAACGAAATGATCACCAAATATCAAATGCATTGATATTAAGAAAGTTCTCCCAACAAATTAACTGAGAAATATATAGGAACCAATAAAGGGAATTTATTTAATTTAAAAACATTAGCGATCACGGCAGAGTTCATAACCAGTCAACAGCTTTTCATCAGCAAAAGCTGACACAAAATATTGTGTCGTTGATTTTGAGCCCTCAGTTCAAAGAGATTAAAATTCAACAACCAATAGCCTTTCATTTCTAAATCTTGTGCAAATATTTCGTTTCATTATTAGTAAATTCCCGAGGTCAGCTCATGGGCCACAAAACGACCGAACCAGAACTGAAAACTGCAGTTCGCATATACGGCATGATAACAGAACGTAAGTTAATTTCTTCTGTATTTAAAAGCTAATAGCCTTGACCAAGAAAGTAGAGTTTCCATTTCAAAGACCCGTATGTGATTTTTAACCACATAAATTTTGAACAGACTTTTCGAATGTCCATGTTGCGAAAAAGATCAGAAACTACATGCAATAGATATCACCCTGCTAAAGATAGTTTTGAATATCACGCAAACCTCGGGCAAAGGTCTGTTGTCCAGATGTTTTGATGACTTTTATAGCGTGACTGGCGTGAAGCAAGAAAGCTTGAGCAAGTGAGGAGAATTTAAATCCTGAGCTTAGCAATAAAATACTTTAGAAACGTATCTTTATAATATTTCCACTAGCAAGAACCTTAACCAAGGAAGAATAACTTTTATTTCAAAGACGTGTATGTGAGTTTAAAGCCAGAAATGGCTCTTGCTGTACATACATTTTAAACAGACTTTTCACACTATCTAACAATGGAGCAGAAGAAGCTATTGACCTGTGCGTCCAATGTTGTTTATGCTGTAATCTTAGCGCGTTATTCGATCCCAGCGGGGAATCGGCTTCCAGTTTTCACGATCACGCAAACTGCAGACTTTAGCGTGACTGGCGTGACTATTAAAGCTTTTCAACTAGGAAATCAATTATTAACTTTGCCGCTGCCCGGTTTTAAGTTATACATTAACTTCTTGTTAAATATGGAAATATCATAAAGATAGGTTTTAAAGTATTTCATTGCTAACCTCGGGATTCAATGCAAATTGTCAAAGGAATGAACCGAAGCACTTGACGTCAGTTACACAATCGGCATAACGGCTAAATCAACTCTTCAAGCGATGGCCAGGATGGCTCGTGCCCCGGTCAGCACACGAAACGATAGTGGTTCAACTATAACACTGTCTAACGTCTTCTCGTAGGGGTAAAATTAAAATAGGCTGCTTAAATTTTATCTGCTTTCTTGCTTGGCGAAAAACCTCAAGAAAGTACAGTAGTCACGCCAGTCACGCTAAAGTCTGCAGTTTGCGCAATGGAATAGAAGATCGGCGCAAACAATCCTCTCGTCTGTGATTACAACATACAACCTGAAATGACCTGCACATTGCGTGAATGACGAAATGGCTGTCTTTATCTTATTTCTGCCTAAACCTCTGTTGACAATTTCTGTGTAGCAAGTTTGAACTCAAAAACGCATTTTTGAAATGGAATACTCTCTTCAAGTAAAACTCAATACGCCTTTAAACTTTAGTCAGGTAAAAGTTCATTACCCATTGGCTGAGTGGGGACCTGGGTGAGCTCGACACCAAAAAAAAAAAAAAACTTTGACTGAATTATGACCCGGTTAATTATTACTTTCCAATAAAATCATAACACGAATAACATTACAGCGCTATCTTACCTTTCGTGGAAATTCTATTAGAATTTCAGACTGCCAGGTATCTAGTTTTTTGAAAACACTTCCCGGCTGCCGGGTATCTAGACGCAATTAAAATATAAACAGCATATCGGATCTGAGAAGATCTGTAGTTTATTTGATTCGATGTTTGTGTGGTCATTTTTTCTGATTTAAAGTAATATTATGTGACGGAGCCAAGATGATTTCGAGGACAAAAATTGAAGGATTGCAATGTCATTGGTTTGTTTGCAAGGAAATGAATCAAAAATATTCTTGACCCCGGAGGTCTTGAGAATAAAATATTTTTATTCCAGAGCTCTTGAGATCCGAATGCAATACATCTTTATCTTGAGTCAACAAACGGAAGGGTCTGGGGTCGAGATAGAGGCACTCACATTTGGTCTTCACGAATATACTTTACCTCGGTGGACAAGTGTTGTACGGAGTCTACCAGTGTACAGATCGCGGTTTGAAAACGAAAGCAGAAGAGTAATAAACTTGTACGTAATAAACTTGGCGTGGAAGACAAATTAAAGCGAACTGGTCAACAAACCGAAGGCTCTACTTGACTGACAATGTGCTCAGTTATCAGTTGCGCAACAGAGTAGTCATGTAATATAACGTAAACTCATTATCCGGCTGTTTTACGCGGAATAAAAAATAGTTTGTCTTATTGTAGTTATTTGATGTTTATGTGGTCATTTCTCTGATTTAAAGTAATATTATGTGATGCTGGGAGGACGATTTCGACGCAAAATTGTTTTGTTTGAATGAGACAAAATATTATTCACTCCAGAGCTCTTGAGAACAAAATATTCATTCAACAGGCATTCTTTCCTTCTTCGGCAGGAAAACTTTCTGACGTCTCCTGTAATAATAAACGTTCAATCAATGATCTCAGCAATTTCATTGCTCTTTTCAAATGTTCGGGACTAAATTCTAGAAAAACTGAAAATCAATATTTCCCAACAGTGGTAAAGTGACCTATTATAAACCTCAAAAATACCCGGCAACACGCTATTTGTGCTCTGCAGTGATAAACGGGTGTTAAGTTCAGCTCGGCCCCAGTTAAGAGCAGTTCAAGGGTGCCCAGAAATACTTACTCCCCTGGGGGCGGATCTACGATTGAATGCCAGAAAGGAAGACAATTAATCTAAGTCATCGGAAATGCGATTTCCAGCAATTTGAAGGGCAATTTGAAGTTTTTTATTTGCTATGAGTTCGTCACAATCATCTTGCGCTAACTAGAAACAATTAAAAAAAAAAAAGAACAAGATTATGATTATGCCAAAAAATTGACAATAATCGAGATGGATTTTTTTTTCTTTATTTGATGTACTCATGCATCACAAGCTTATTAGATGCTGTATTAAACAGAAATCATGCTTCCTCAAAAATTGGATCAACAAGCCAGCATGATCCGGGGTTGTTGTTCTGCAAAGGTCTTAACTAAAGCAGTGTCGTAATCCTCGAGCTTATCGTAGAGAACGTGGCGCGACATATGCAAAGAACGTGAGTTAGCGGTTAATTTATCACGTACGCAGATAGGCTCAAGCATAAGCGGTAAAAAAGGAGAAATTATGACCAGAACGTGCACTCAGTTTAGCTAATTTATGAAACCTTTCTGTTTTTATGTCCATTTGTGCGCCGTTTGACTTTTACTTAAAAATGCTTGCTCCCTTTTGCAGATACATATTGTACACATGTACTTGTATAACTGCATGATCAGATGTAAGAGATAACCTGTGAATCCACGATCACCGAGGGTCGGCTGAGTATTGTAGTTTGTGCGCGGTAAAATTTCAAAGATTATTTTGTCACGTTCACTCGATCCTGCTTCAGACAGTAGGTCAGGATTTTCTGTCAATTTAGTAGTTGACAAGGGTCTCGTGGCTATGGGGCGCCAAATGTGACAAAAAAGATCATTACCCTTGTGATAAATCGTTCCTTGAAATATATATCACAACTCGTGATAAATACATTACTTTGCTTAATATATATATCACAACTTGTGATATATATATAAGCTTACGTTTCACAAGCAAAATATATTTTTTTTGTCTGTGATATACATTACGCAAGAAGACTGGGTACGAAAGAAGTAGGGGATGCCTGGTAATTTTTAGCTATCATCATGGCGGACGCTGAAGACAGCATCGAGACTTTTATACGCAATATACCGAGGCAGATTTCAGAAGCTCGTCGCCAAATGTTTTGCAATAACATTAATGTTATAGAATTCATCCAGCGGCGTCTGGAAGACAGTATGTTAGTGCTGAATATTCTCTACCAGCGTTGTGTTGATGCTCAGCTTCAGAACGATCTGAGTACATTGATGACGGAAGTGCAGTTTTGGCATCAACGTTATGATGATCTGTGGATGAGGTATGGAAATGCTTCTTCTCAGCTGTGTTTTTCTTGCCTAAGAGAAGAAAGTGGTGAGAGAGGAAGGCCACGATATCGCCTTCCAGAAAACGCCCTACAAGACCTACATCGGATTCATCGAAGGTGGAGAGTAGTTGCGGTCATGAGTAGTCATGAGTACGGCTTATCGGTGGCTTCTACCAGAGGACCAAGAAGTATTTACACTGAAATAACTCAAAACGACAGTGATAAGGAAATTCCACATGAAAATAAATGTACAACAAATTGCCATTTAAAGTAAAAGTGTTTCACTCTCTGAATACTATAAAATAGACTACCAAAAAGAGATTTCTTTTCTGGGTATTAAGAAATGCCAGAATTTTCATAATTTAAGGACAGAAAGAAGAATGCGTTACTAAATCAAGCAAATCAAAAGACAGATTTCCAGAAAGAAAACTTACTATCCAGTATGTGCGATAAAGAAAGCAACCAATTTCAACCAAAAGCTATTTTTTACAATTAAATTCACCCCATTTTTAAATCGTACAGGTGTTGCTAGATGCGGTAATTATTGCTGGTTAACGGTGGGGATGAAGGCTAGATTTCTAGATAAATAAATCCGAAAAAGGTTGAAAATATAATTTTCGACAAAACTAAAGAAAAAGTGAGCATTATTTATCGAATGGAATGATTCTTGATCACGCCAGCAGGATATAAAAAATACTTCACTACCTGTAATGTGTTACTAGCTGTAGAAATTTCACCACTAACCTCTTCCTGTAGTTTAAAAGCTATACGTGATGTTTGGGCACGTAACAAAATCCAGCCTCCATCTTGTCCATGTTGACTTCTTTTACACAGTAAACGATTGGCTGGTTAATGGCACATCGACACCGAAAACAGCTCACATTTCGTCCGAGACTATGGAAAAACTCTGAAGATCACATCCTTGGAATAATCTCCAAATATATTTCTTCTTCAGCGAGAAATTCGCCTACAAACTCTAGTACTATTAGTAAACAATCGACATTGAACGTTCATCAGACCATAACGACGCATGCGCATAACAAATTTCCTCATGCTCATATTGTTACACGAGATACTAAGCCCTTTTGGGCACTTTGATTTATCTTAGATTAAATCCTGGCTGGGTGGGGATCCCATATAAAAGTACAGTAACTGCGGTGATTGTTGGAAATTTTGAAAGGAATGACCCAAAAATGTACAGAATCTCCCTAATTGTGGGTCTGACTCAAATTCATTTTCACCTCTAAGCGGTAGTGCCAATTCTAAATCAAAACTTTAAGTTCTTATCCTATTGTTTCCACCTTGAATACCCTAAGAGGTACCAAGATAAAGCTAATGCTAGTCATTTTAGCTTTAAACACCCTAAGCATTATGCCACAAATTTTATCCCCTAAAAGGTACGACGATCTTCCCCATCACTTTTATATGGGAGTCCCCTCCCTGGGGCTTAAATGATTCATAACACAAGGTCAATAACATTCTCTCTTTGCGCGTTCAAAATCGACCCAAAAAATTCCATGTTGATAGCTCTTAACTTATTGCAGTTGGTTGTTATTTGGTTTAAATTATCACGCCCAAATAATAACCAATCAGAGACTCTACATGGATCCCTGTAGAGCTACGTACACCATCAGATGCATGAGTATGGATTTTTTTGTGTCAAATCTCAGACGTCTCTTGAGTGGGAAAGAACTGCGCATTTGGAGAGAGATGGCAGCTGTTATATATTCAGGCCATTACTGTAACAATAATTATTCCACGAAATTGAGTCGTACATTAACTCATAGCCGAGTTGGCTATGAGTTCATGTATGATGAGGTTGAGTGGAATAATTGTTTTATAATATATTCACCACAGGATATTGCAATAATTAAAAATTACTGGGGAATAAACGGAAGGAAAAAACAGAGGAAAAATGGGATATTTATTATTTTGAAAAACATAAACTCGTAATTAGCGGGCTTCCCAAATAAGGTAGTAATGGTACATTGCCTCATATGCCTTGAAGGCAACCAATCAGATTGTCCAAAATTGCAATATCCTGTGGCGAGTATATTATAATTATTATTGATATTAATTATATATAATTAACTTGTGATTTCATTTCAGACTGGGTACAAAATACTTTTGAAGGGAATCTTAAGTGCATGATGTCTTTGTCAAGAAACTAAAAGGTAACTATTTAAAATATTAGAAACCAGTAAGTTAAAAGTACAGTTGAACCCTGCTATCTCAAACTCTCACAAGAAATGATAAACAGTTTGAGATAGTGGGGAGTTCGAGAGACTGAAAAACAAGGGCATTTTAGGGGAATGGGTTTGAGTTCGAGATAGCCGGGTATTCGAGATAACCGGGTTCAAGCTAACAAGGAGGTTCAACTGTATATAATAATCTCATGATAATGCACTGGAACTACAAGCTTGTAATAATGAAGCACTTTATTAATTATGCAACAACACACTTTGGTGCCTTTAGTAGAAACTTATAGTACACATGTATATTAATTGCCAGTGTGTTCCCAGCAACTGATTGCAACAGGAACTGAATGGGGGTTTGCTAGTGCCCACTAGCGCTATTCATATTTGATGTTTTTGCAAGTGTGCAATAATTATTGTTAACTAAATTTGACAACGATCTTCAAAATTAAGTTATTGGCAAACACATTTCAAAAGACTATCTGCATTTAATTTATTAGCACTGGTCCGGGATGTCACAGGGCACTGATTGCATAATTATTCCAATATATACAATATTATAGCCAGTAAACTGCTGTATTCAACTTGAGGTCAAAACCTTTCTCTTAACACATTGACACCTAAACCAACCATAACCGGCCAAGAGGAGACCACGGATTTGTGTATACCACTTTTGATGTCATCACTTTTCATGCCAGAGGATGTCTTTGATATTCTACTGATAGAGTAGGAACATGTCTAACAAAAAAAAAGTTCACTTTCCCCAGCGTTTAGGTGGAAACTTTTCCATCGTGAACAAAGGCGACTGAAAGGCCAACAAAACCACAAAATAAAATGAGAGAAAAAGGAGAGAAAGAACGGCCAAAAAAAAGAAAAGAAAAGAGTTTAAGCCTGAAGTCTGATGTGAAATTTTGATTTCTGTGCATGCCGATGGAAAATATTAAATAATTGCTTTGATCGCAGTAGAAGGGGATGTTAGTTGCAGTGTTGCACGCTAAGTTTTAGACAGTGGGCAGTAAACTGTTGAGATAGCGGCCAGAAATAGGCATCTGAGATGTTAGATTGCCATTTTTGGAAAAAGCCCAGGTGTCAATGGGTTAAAGTTCTAACAGGCTGTTGTATGTTTGTATTGTGTTTGATATGGGGTAATTATTTTAGGGTTTGAAGAAGTTAAGATATTTTGAATGATTATATACAGTCATAATAAAATTATTGCCTAGTAACCTTTTTACTGGTAACTTTTCTTGCAGCAACATTTACATGAATATTAATGGTTGATCACAATGTCTGGAGCTGAAGACAAAAGTAGTAATCAGTTTAAAGGATGGTAATGGTGACCCACCTGAGCTCGATATCAATCTTCCTAAGTTGTGTGACCTTCCAGCAACTGTAAAGCAACCAAGCCTGCCTATAGACATTCTTTTACTGACTGTTGAAGACTGTGAGTTCTTAGGTTGTCATGCACACTTGAGAAATTCATTTAAATGGTATTTTCATGGTCTTGGTTATGTTTACTTTGGCACTGCGAGTGAAGATCAAGATGAGAATGTTAAAGTGGCATTGATGAGATGTCATGAAGGTTCCACTAGTCCTGGCAGTTCTCTGATTACTGTGAAAAATGCTGTCTTTGTTCTAAGGCCCAAGGCAGTCATTTCTGTGGGATATTGTAGTGGTCTGAACCATGAGAAAACCAAACTGGGAGACGTCGTAGTTTCTGCGAAGCTAACAACATATGCCTCGAAAGAAGTTATTGATGGTCAAGAACAATCTATTGGCACAAGAAGTCTTGTGAGCCGACGTTTTCTTCAACTCATTAGAAATGTGGCTGATGGCTGGAAGGCACCTTTGAAAATCCCTGAAGTACGAGGCGTGAAAGTACACAACAGTGGAGAGTTTTTGAGTGGTCCAGAGAAGATTAGTTCTGATAAGCGACGTAAAGAACTGGTAGATTTACATCCTCAAGCGACTGCAATTGAAATGGAGGGAGAAGGTAATCTTAAAAGATTGGTGCATGTTTTATTATACAATACACCCTGTTAGAGAACTGAAAACTGCTGCTATTAATAAGAATAGAAATGTGCATTATATACACATTTACATAGCCTGATGCCATCACAAGAGAGTTTGGGAGGTAGACTACGGGTAGTCCCTCATTTTTGTCAGGGATTGAGTGGGCAAGCGTGCGCAAATCACCTCCCGCGAGAAGAAGCGACGCGTCCCTCATTTTTCTCGCCGCCTTGCGTTGAGTCTCTTCGCTGGAGTTGATTTCCACACACTTTGTGCGCGCTCGCCCGCTCGATCCTTGAGAAAATTGAGTGACTACTCGTAGTCTGTTTGGGAGGTTTTTCTCCCAGACACACCAAGTGTATTAATATTAAGGCCATTTTCTCAGCCTACTCCAGATCTATTCCCTGCATGGCATGGCTTTTTCACTGTTATCATTTTGCCAGATAACATCACCAAATGGCTTTGCGATTTTTGATTTTGCAACAAAACAAGAAAGGATGCCTTTGTCTATACTACTCAGTAGGCTGTGGCTTTTCTTTTATTTTAAAAATAGGTGAGAACTGAGAAGTGTAATGTGACATCACACCCATGTTTACATAATAATGCCAATGCAAAACACCTACTACGTACAGTACCCATCCAATCAGAACATGCAATAGAAAGCTATAATTTTATTAAACATTTAAGAGCCTATACATATCAACTTGCAAAATATTATTGTCAGACCACAGTTACAAAATGAAGCAGCATTTCCCTTTACTCTTCTGGTTTAGTACAGGTGCATTATATTGCAAGTACTTTGTTGGGTAGAAATTTTAGTAAAAATACATCTTTCTATTGCAGGTCTCTTTTCTGCCGCATTTGATGATGGTATCGAATGGCTTCTCGTTAAAGGTATTGCCGATTTTGCAGATGGCAACGAATCTTCGACTGTTACCTGGGGATCTTTTGCCAGTGTCATGGCAGCGTCTGTTGTTTTCAATTTTCTGAATGATCCCAATGTTTTCAGAAAATGGCCCCATTACCAAGGTGATGACAATTATATGGAAGAAAATTTGTAATAAATAGATTTATATTAATATTTTCACTATTTGACTTATTCATTGACAAGGATGACCAACATGATAAGCATTAATAAGAATGACAATAGCAATATATAGTTGTTATAGAAGTGGTCAGACATTTTAACATATAGCATCCCATCCAGGGGAAGTAGCAAAACTGCGATAAACTCCACACGCTGTTTATAGGTCACTTGTCCCATAGAAATGCCTTGCTCGAACTACATACACACAGTCATGTACTAAGTAAGTAAGTAAGTAAGCAACTTTATTTTACGAGGGTAAACACATACTGCTCTTACGATTTATGATCATTGACCTCACAACTGGGGAAAGTTACAATGATTAACTACACTGACGCACAAAGTCAACAATGTTGACATGTTTTCCTCATTACTGAAATTCTCTTTTTGTTGTTCATGTAAAGAAGAAAAAGGTAACATCGAGGATAAACTTGGAGAGGTGGAAGGTAACATCGAGGATAAACTTGGAGAGGTGGAAGGTAACATCGAGGATAAACTTGGAGAGGTGGAAGGTAATGTCAAGGATAAACTTGGAGAGGTGGAAGGTAACATCAAGGATAAACTTGGAGAGGTGGAAGGTAACATCGAGGATAAACTTGGAGAGGTGGAAGGTAATGTCAAGGATAAACTTGGAGAGGTGGAAGGTAACATCAAGGATAAACTTGGAGAGGTGGAAGTTAACATGGATGATAAACTTGGAAAGGTGGAAGGTATGTTTGAAAATTGCCTGAGCCGACTCAAATGCTTTAATGTAGTTATGAACGTGATGAAAAATAGGAAGGAATCAGTCTCATTTAGAAAACGATCTGGCGATAATATCCGGGGTTGGGGGGTGGGTGAGGGCACTTAAAGCTTGGGTGGGGTGGTGCCACTGAGATCTTCAAATCCACATAATCTGTTCATTTTGCTACCCTGTTTAAGACAAGACAACTAATTTAAAATGTCATTTCGTTTTTGTTTCGTTTCTGTTATAAATCTAGCACCAAATGCCTTGTCAAAAGTAGTTTTTCTTCTGACAATGACTGCACACATCCCTGTTCAAAATTTCCAGCAAAAAGTCTCCAGACAGATGCCCGGTTAAGACGCTAAATAGTGAAAATAAATGTTATTATTATTATTATTATTAAAATGTATACCCTAAAAATGTACCCTGTTCAGCGGGACGTCCCTGTTTAGGTGAAATATAGCCCTGATAATAGCAAAACCACAATGGCAAACCAATGAGGAGTGCTGGATCTAAATTTTGTAGACCTGGATCAATGAAATACTTGAGATATTAAACAATAACTAACGGGAAGGAAAATTTGGAAACGAGATAACAAAATATACAGAAGTAATTTGTGTATCATATTTAGTAGTAAAATTACGGTTCTGTATATTTTGTTATCTCATTTCTCGAATTTTTCTTGCCTTAAGGATCAGTTTGCCGTATATTGAATATAGCCATCGCTAAGAGCAAAAGTACAGCTAACCTTCGTCATTATTTTACTTTTCGGTACAATGAAATCTCATTTTTAGTTCACAAGCATGTCACGATACCCCTTTCATAGTATAGCAAGCTGAGTTGAGTCTCATCCTTGCACATTCATAGAATTAGACTGGAAGCAGCCCCTCTCTGCTACCAGAACTGAAATCTTACATCTTTTTTAACAAGATTTTAAAAACGGTTGTGTTCCTCAGGAAACATCAAAGACGAACTTCAGCAGGTGAAAATTCAAGTGAAAAACCTGAACGAAAAGGTGGATAATTTGAAGGAACCAAATGAAACAAGCCGAGATGAAGGTCAGTTCTTTTTAGCAAAGAGGAAAGCTATCTGGCTACAAAATAAAATAAAATAGAACAACAAAAGCAAAAGTAGAAAAGCGGCAGTTTAAATTAACGCAGAAAGATGTTTCACGTGGTGTGTAATTAATTAATTTATTAATCATATCAGTAACACAATTCTCAAATGTGATTGATTCTTAACGCACTCTATTTTTCACCAAATCGGAGCGCAAGCAGCTTTATAGGTGTCCAATAACAAAATGTGTGTGCCGTGCACTTCATTGGGTTCCTTCTTGTGACTGAATATTCCTTCTTTATATTCCCAAAACATTTTCAAACTGACCATGTTTCTCGAATATTTTTATAGAAATGATTAATTTTGTTATATATATGATTATTGGTAACAGCACCCAACGACACAAAAGTTCACTGTAGGTGTCAGAACCGGTCGTTTTTACGTTATAACTGTGCTTTTTGTGCAGTTTAATGGCTTATTTTTAAACGCTAAGAAAAATGTATCTGTTCGGATACGTTAGCTGAACTTTCAAACTTCTGAAAATTTTAGGGATTGAAATCTTATTACCCGAATTTATGAGCTGTTTTTTTCCTTTAAAAAAACCCCGACATTTTTATCTCTCCCGAAAACAAAAGGCATTAATTTTCCCATCTTTAGAAAGTTCGAGATGACATTTCCTTAACCGAATATCTGAGGCGATTATAGGCCTTCCGAACAGATACTCCACTGAAACGATCCGTTGGGTGCCCCTGAACTTTGTGTCATCCAATTCGGTCAGTAATAACAGATCGGACTCCATTTTGTTTATCACTCTGTCTCATTTGATTACAGACCGAATTGGACTCCACTCAGTCCTGTTAAGTTAACACAATAGAGGGGTTAGCGGGTTATAACTAGCGACCTATCTTTCTTCAAACCCACTCAACCATAGTGCACTCACTGCAGAGTCTGCACTAAAATGAGGAAAGCTCATAGCATTTATATTACAATACACATTAGGCTAATTCCGGTGGAAAAATAATTCTCATTATTTTGTCAATGGTGAAAAGTTATTGATCATCTTCTGGGAGTTGGTCTGTTTCCTGTATGATTGTCGCTTTCTATGTCATGCATTGCTTCCTTTAAATTTTGAGAAACAAATGTAGCTCCGGCAGTGTGGGCCAGTTTTGGCCCGAGAACGGCTTTTTACCTTTACGATCCAACTATACACAACCGCTATTTTGACAAAGAAAATCAAAAAGTTACATTGTTCTTACCTAAATTATGACTTAATAGAAACAATTTAAACAACATTACTGTGCCAGTATTGCGTTTAATCACGAGTTAATTTTGATTTTCAGAAAGATCCAGTAACCTTAAAAGAAAGTCGGAATACTTTGATGATACCTTCTGTTGAAAAGAAACCCAGGATGGAAGGTAAGATCTGCTGATATTTTCTGGGATATGTGGTCAGATGTTGTTGTACAAGTTTGGTTTAATTCCTGTTTTATAATGGGTTGGCTGCCTTTCTTGCGTGCCAGTTTTTGAACAAAGAGACTTGTTAAGGAAAACGTGTGTACGGCTCAACAAGGAAAACTTGTCAAGGAATTACAAAATCTATGATGTTTTGGGATATTCCGCTGCACAAAGAGTATTGCGGCTTCAAAGAAAAACTTATTAGGGGAGCTTTTTTATTCGTTCACATTTTGTAATCAAATAAAAATTGTCAAGGAAAACGTGCTCGTGTATAATAAGCTTTTCTGATGAACTGTATTTTACCGTGATGTCAAATGCATCTGTTTTCTTGAGAAAATTCCAAATTATTTCCCATTTCACTGAGAATGCCGCAATTGATCTAGGTATAGTTGACTGTATAAAATGTCCCGATTTTAGGTCGCTCAGCTTTAGATTTCTAGACAGACATGGTATTATACTTGAAATGACTTGTTTTAAAAAAAGTGTATTTTACTTCTAGATGCTTTTGATCCAGCTGAGCTTATTGATGGAATTCGCCAACTCTACAAACTCCGCGAGGGATGGCTCGCACCGTTTCCTTGGTGTGAAGAGTTTCACTTTCGTCTTGATGATCTTTATACCAGACTCAAAATGGTCAGCAGGAAGAAAACGAGAGGAACAGCCACAGCCAACATTGTTAGCATGTCTGATATCTTCAAACCACATGAAGAATCTTCACAACCAAGAACAGTGTTAATTGAGGGGAAGCCTGGTATGGGAAAGACAACTTTGTGTAAAAAGCTTGTATATGACTGGGCTACAAGAAAACAAGAAGCAGAAGATTGCTTTCCACCGTTCGAAACAGTGTTGTTGCTGAAGTGCCGTGATGTCACTGAATCTGCAGACCTATGGGAGGCCATTGATGATCAACTTCTGCCTCGAGATATTGAAGAAGACGTAAAGAAGAGTTTCTTTAACTTCATTCGCAACAATCAGCCTAATATTTTGCTGGTACTCGATGGATTGGATGAGGTTCCCGTTAGTAAACTGCCAATGTTTTCAGACATCATTCAGGGTAGAGTACTTCCAAGATGTCGCTTGGTCGCCACTGCAAGACACGAGGCTGGAATCAAGGCAAGAATACTCTGTGACACCCTGCTGGAGATCGAGGGATTTACAGAAGAAGATGCGCGAAAGTTTATTGTGAAGTACTTCAGAACCAGAGAGGACTCAGGTGAGGAATTGGCCGCAAAGCTCTTGGACAAGCTAAGTGACGATAAAAACCTGAAAGAAATGGCGGCAAATCCTCTCAACACTGCACTTCTTTGCCTCGTTTGTGAAGAATTTCAAGGTTTTTTTCCAGAAAATAGAACCAAACTGTACCTGGAAATGATAGAGTGTGTCCTGAAAAGATACATAAGAAAGAAAGGATTATCAGAAGACAGCGGGGACCTCATTAAAGTATACAAAACTCAGTTAAAACACCTTGGCTCGATAGCGTTGAATGGCTTGCTTGAAGACAACTTGGACTTTGAGGAAAGTAAACTTGAAAATCATAAAAGTGACTTACCAGGCTTTGGATTTCTGTCAGTTCAGCCCGGAGGCAGCAAACTAAGACCGCGCCGACATTATGCCTTTTTACACAAGAGTTTCCAAGAAATGTTTGCAGCATTCTATCTGTGCTGTCAGCTTCTTGACAAAGAAATGACTCCAGACAGCATAGCTGCTGACAGAAGAAATCTCCATCAGCTTCAAGAGGTGCTTCCATTTGTATGTGGCATGCTTGCAGCACGATGTGAGGAGGAAACAGCATTGGCCCTCATCAAGAGTCTAACAGCACAAGTGAACCAGGACGACATAGATAGCAATGATTTGTTGACTCTTGTATTCAAGTGTATTACAGAATGTAAAAAAGACAACAGCGATTTTCGGCTAAAATTGGTAGGTGTTTTTGGCTCATTTCTTAATAATTTTGAAACTGTTAGTCTCAAAAATTCAGGAATATATGATGCTGACGTTGTTGTTCTTGCTGATGCTCTTAAATACAATACAACAGTGACAGTGTTGTCTTTGTTTAACAATAACATTGGTGATCCTGGTGCTGCTGCTCTAGCTGATGCGCTTAAATGCAATAACACGCTGACAGTGTTGAATTTATCTAAGAATGTCATTGATGATCCTGGTGCTCCTGGTGCTCCTGGTGCTGCTGCTCTAGCTGATGCGCTTAAATACAATACAACAGTGACAGAGTTGGATTTGTCTGGCAATAACATTGGTGCTCCTGGTGCTGCTGCTCTAGCTGATGCGCTTAAATGCAATAACACGCTGACAGGGTTGTTTTTGGGTAACAATAACATTGGTGCTCCTGGTGCTGCTGCTCTAGCTGATGCGCTTAAATGCAATAACACGCTGACAATGTTGGATTTGGCTAACAATAACATTGGTGATCCTGTTGCTGCTGCTCTAGCTGATGCGCTTAAATACAATAACACGCTGACACATTTGAATTTGGGTAACAATAACATTGGTGCTCCTGGTGCTGCTGCTCTAGCTGATGCGCTTAAATGCAATAACACGCTGACAGAGTTGAATTTGTATAACAATAACATTGGTGATCCTGGTGCTGCTGGTCTAGCTGATGCGCGGGTGAAGTTTACTGACTATTAGTAAGAGCAACAACAGAGATTCCGATTTCAATGTACATAAAGAACTCCTGTCACGTGGAGTTTTCAGAATCATTTACTTTTTTTAAGCTTTTCTCTTTTGCGTGAGCATTGATGTATATGATATATGGTCCAGTACAATCTACTTTAGAATTTAGATAAGTTGATTGCATTACTTGGATTTCTTTCTAGCCACTAGAAAATCCAAGGAGAGAATTATGTTTTTGATGATCGCAACGATCATACAAGCTTCAAAATGTTGTCGTTTTCTCAATCAGTACACAATGGCCGTATTTATCTTGTCAGTCGTACGTCTAACATTAAAAGTGTGTCAAGGTAAATTCGAGACGAATGAAACTCGTGCATTGACAAATAAAGCTTTTGTGAGAGAGACTGGACACTAAAACATTACAGCAACGCGGGAAATTCTCTAGCTTTAGTAACCATGACAACGTCAGCCAATGTCAACGGCGATCAAAAAATACATCGATATTTTACTTCAGAATCTCGTAATAATTATCTAAATCTATTCAGTGAGTCTGTCAGTGTCAGAATATTCATCCCGCTGAATATGTAAGACAGCGTTCAAATCGAAAAAGAATGAAAAATTCCCGCACCTTGGTGGTTTGTATTTCGGTCTCAAAAATACGCAGATTTTGGTCATTTCACGTTGTTGTTTTGCAGAGGACGGCTAAGAAATGTACCAAGATTATGACGCACGTGCAGAGCTATTGTACTGCTCATTAAAACTATTGTTTAGCCACACAATAGTTCAGTTAAGGTCGTCTGTTTTATATGCGTCTCGAATTTATCCAGATTTAAGCACACTAGCCAAAATAAACAAGTTGCAATTTCCTTTGAATTAAAATTTCGTCTTTACGGACAAAGTACAAATGGAATATAGTGACCAAGTGGAAAGAGTTTTTAATTTGTAACAAAATTCACTTAACTAGTATAATATATTTTTAACTAGTACAGTATAATGTATTATAAGAATTTCATGGGAACTGAAAAGAACAATTTGTATGCTGAAGATAACTTTTTTTTAGAAAATTGCTATGATTAATGTTACTTGTTGTTTTGAGTGAAATCAACTTGAAGATTTTTATTAACTTGTAATAAGTTTTTCTTAGGTTTTATAACGGATGTAAATAAATTGTAAATAAACTGTTGAATACCAGTTTTATCTCAAGTTCTTTTCGTTCGCCTATTACATTATTAATATTTCTCATTAGCCTGAATTTCAGTCGTCTCCTCTGTCGCGTACTCCCAGAGGAGACGGTTGAAATTCAGGCTAATTTCCCATTTGATTGTGACTTCCTCTTTAGCTCATCCTCGGAGACCCAGGGGTAGTTTGTCGGGCGAGACGAAGTTTATAATCGGGCAACATCGGCGTAAACTTTCGTCGCGCCGATGTTGCCCGATTAACTTCGTCTCGCCCGACCAACTGCCTCTGGGTCTCCGAGGATGTAGCTCATAATTAGAGAGAGTTTCACAGTCGACAAATGAATATCAGAAGTATATGAGCATACTGTAAAGACAGAAAACATACTGAAAAAGCTCCTACAATGGGAGGCGTAGAATCGGATGAAGATATAAGTAAATAGTATAAGGCCAAGGGCTTATTTTAGGAAAGGGGGAGGGAGAAGGTTAACATCTGAGATTTGGGGACCTTATTTTCGGAGGGAGGAGGGGTTATATGAATCTTACAATATGTTCTGAGAAAATCTTGGAAAGAGTGATGAGAGAATGAAGAAGCGAGAGTGTGTAAACAGTATATCTTGTACCAGGAGCCCATTCTTGTACCCGATCTTAACCTCCTAGTATAGCTGCGCAGAGGTTAATGGGAGGAAAGATTGCGTGACGATTCCAAAGAGTGTCTGCGTAGGAGCGATCGCCTGCTCGTGAAAGACATCGCGCGTGACGAGTGTGAATCGTGCGTGACGAGTGCCGGTGAATCGTGATTCACGTATGCCCGACGGAAGTTGGAGTCTCACCTCTTAGTGTGCGTGGCAGGCGTAGAAAGGGGAGGGATGAGAGGAGTTCGAGCGCGAGGAGAGACGACCGCAGCTACACCCCTTGACTTACGGAATGGCCTGCTAGCCTGCTCTCTAGGGGGGGGGGGGGGGGGGGGGGGGGGGAAAGAGGGAAAGTTCCCTCTTTCTCTCTCTCCTTCGCCCCCATGGCTCAAGAGAGCTTGCTCGCAGGTTACTTACGGAATTAAACGAATACAATTTTAGCGGCTAATTCCATAGTCTTAAGTGTCAGCCGCTTCCTCGCTCCTCGCTCCTCGCACTACTAATTCCAGTGATCAAAATATCTTCTTACTGATTCCATTTAGGGTACTCTTTGCCTGCAGTAAGTTCCCTCTTAAAATATACCATCAAAAAATACTCAACTTCCCGCTTCCCATACATTATACTTCGGTTCCCGCCCCTTCCCTTTGTGCTTTTTTCTTCTGTAAAATATTACAAAATATTGCGAAAGTTTTTCCTATTTCTTCCTGCCACCTTAGAAATCACGCTTCCCACCCCCCTCTTTTTCCGCCTCCCGTAGACTTCCCGTCCCCTGTTCTCTGTTCTCTCGCGTGTCGCCCGGGCCCCCTGGGAATATTAGCAGTTTAGCGAACTGGGAACGAGTCTGTAATAGTTTTCTTTCGGAAAAAAAAAATTCCGGACGTTTTTTCAGCTTTTTCATTAATTTCTTTATTTTAAGCCTGCTTTAACACAATATTTATTGAAAGGTAAATGAA
This sequence comes from Desmophyllum pertusum, assembly GCA_029204205.1. Taxonomy (NCBI): domain Eukaryota; kingdom Metazoa; phylum Cnidaria; class Anthozoa; order Scleractinia; family Caryophylliidae; genus Desmophyllum; species Desmophyllum pertusum. The sequence continues at coordinate 1,632,077 of MU827787.1, read as the reverse complement.
AAAAATTGTAGAAATACTTTTCATTCAGAAAAATTTGGACATTTTCTTTGGGAATTTATACTTCCGGTGATGATAATTATTACTTCCGGTTTCGCTTCGCATGTACAAGCCACGATTTTTAAGACAAAGTTACAAGAACCACTCTTTAAACTCAAGAATATGCCTGGAGAGATCAATTAAATGCACTAAAAAGGACGGGAAATGATTGATTTGAGTCAGCCAAACCATACGAAAAGTTGCATCATTTGTGAAAATATGGAACAGCCGGGAATAGCCACGTGTAGGAACAGGGAAACTACCATGTTCGACGCCGGTTCAGCTAACCAATCAGAGGCGGCCGCGTTCGGTGGAATCACCGGCATTTTCAAGTTTCCTTCAAATCCATTCAGATTGTTTATAACCTCTGCTCTCTTCTTTACAACGAAACCAAGCAAGCTCTGTTTCTTCTGGCGGCGAGGTAGGTCTTAAACGTTAATTACGTCGTTGTTTGTCGATGCCTGACAAACTTTACGCGATATTTGCGTTAATTTGAGGATGACTTTGTACGGTACTTCGATTGCAATTTCGAAACAAGATTTTTTTTTTTTGACATTAGATTTTCTTTCGCTTAGTTTACCTTATCAAATGATCGGATTTGAGTTTATTTGTCTTGTTTAGAAATAATTATTCGTGCTTACCCAAGTACAATATGCGATGCAACTTCGCGAACAAAATTTTGTACTTTTGTACGTTGAGTTTATCCATATGTTATGAAAGAACATCGGAGAAAGCCGGTTTTGCTCGATGGCTTGTGATATTTGCTAATATTCCATAAGGCAGCAATAATAGAAAGTTTAATGTGTATTTTATAGGCGATCGAGGACTGCTGTAATTTTTTTGATATAATATATTTTTTAAATTTTTAGAATACGTATCAAATGTGACTTGTGATTTCCCAGGAGATTTCACTGAAAATAATGAAGAGCTGAATAGAACTCGGAGGTATTAAATAACCAGGGATAATCAGGGATGTACTAAGCTTCTGACAGCAGTCATTTCCAAAACAGAGGTGCATTCCAGTCCGTTTGAGCTGTTTCGAGCTCTTTCAATTTCCAGTGTGGCAGTCGTGTTGAAAATGTGACCCCATTCTAGTTACTCTGTTAAAATTGCGACCCCATTATTGTCAATCCAGTCGTGAAAATGCAACCCCATCGATCCAGTGGCACATCCCCAGTAGCCTCCTACTAGGAAGTACCCCCCCCCCCCCCCCCTCCCGGGCAATGCTGCTTGTTGCTTCTGGCTTCTCCACACCCTTGGATTGGAACAGATCTAGAATTTGTTTGAACTTCTGTTTCCTCAATGTCCAGTAAGATGATAGCCTGCGAATGCAGACGTATATCGCAGGCTAGTAAGATGACTCACTGATGGCAGTGAAAACGTATACCGTTGATTGAGCAGAGTTTGCATGTTAGAGCCGTTTTCAATTGAGTGTCGCAAAACCAAACCAAAGCAATAATATAATATTACAATGGCCAATCACAACAAACGTTTGACAACAGAACGAACCAGCGAGAGCTTGAAGCAAATACACGTAAACTGGTGCCAAGCGTGAGAAAACATGTGTGACCAAGTAGCGATTAGTTTTGGTTTTACATCTGATTGGTTGAGTTGGTGGCGCAAGTTTTTTAAACCTATCGCAGAGCGTAGTAATGTAAAACCAAAGCAATTCCGGATTATTTTCGACACTCAATTGAAAACCGCTCTATTGAAAGGCGTAGTGATCGTGCAGTTGGATAAGAATCATACTAGTTTTGTTTATTTTTTTATTGATTCAGGTGCATTGAACAAGCACAGATCTTAACTATGTTGATTAGAAAGCCAGGGATGATGTTATTTATCACGGCTGTGGTATTACTTTCCTGTTTTGTATTCCCATCAGGTGAGGATCTAGATTATAATTAAATTTGATTTGTAGAATGGACAGAGGGGTGGGTTGCAGCGGTAGATTGAAGCAAACATTCTGGCTACACATACTGTAGGTTTATGCCAACAAAAATACCAAACGTACAATTTTGGAAATAACCTGTTGATACAAACACTCATGTCCAATACAGCCAAGTCAGTAGTCTGTAAGCCCAGACTATCCGACTCTGACCGGAAGTCAGGTCACATGAGACAAGAAGATAATGTGAATAAATTTAAACCTTCCTCGTTCTTAAAGCTTAAAGTGTATGTGTCTAGCAAATCGACTTCTGGCAAGTCGGGTTGACTACAAGAAACTAGACATGTCGTGTCAAATCGGACTGTAGATTGTGTACATTTTAGAAGTAGGCCCACTAAAAAAAACAATGTAACGCCAACACAAATGTCATTTTCACCCTCCACTATTCAGTGTATTTCTAAAGGCAGCCTTGACTAGAGAGGAGGGGAGGTAAAAGGTTCAAAACAACAACAACAACAACAACAAATCAAGCAAAAATGCTAGGGGGTAACCTGCGATGGACTGGCATCCCATCCAGGGGGAGTAGCAATACTCCTAGTCACTTCATGCTACAGAAACAGGGATAAACTCTGGCAGTTGTAGGCCACTAGGCTTTACCTTAATACTACATGTAATTAATACTTTGAGTTTTCAAACATCATCTCATTAATAATATTTCTATGATCCTGATTGATTGTTTTATTTTTCTTTGCTGCAGATGGTTTAGCTGTTATGTCGGTGGATCTTGGAAGTCAGTTCATGAAAGTAGCCATAGTTAAGGTAAATCTGACTTTGAATATACAGTGGAATCCTGATTTCTCTTTGGGATTCCACTGTACTGCAATTAGGAAATAGCTATCACAACGGCAACACCGAGGACAATGTCAACCGATTAAAAAATCAATTTATGTTTTACTTTAAAATCTCGCAGTTGGCCAGATCCATTCAGTGTGTCAATCGGTGATGAAACTATCCTCAGCTGAATATGTAAAGACAGCATTCAATTCTGAATAGAAATATGAAAATTTGCCATGGCAGTTCACGTTCTCCAGAATACGCAGAATGTGGTCATTTCATGTTGTTGCTTTGCTGAGGATGGCTAAGAAATGTTCAAAGACTTATAACGCACGTGCAGAGCCATTGTTCTGCTCATTAAACCTTTTGTTTAGCGACGTTCTCGTTGCTGTTGCCTTTGTGTTTTGCTTAAGTTCACTAATAGTAGGGTAGGGGAGCAGGGATGGCGCAGTGGTGAGAGCACTCGCCTCCCACCAATGTGTCCCTGGTTCGAATCTCAGACCCGGTGTCATATGTGGGTTGAGTTTGTTGTTGGTTCTCGTCCTTGCTCCAATGGTTTTTTGCCGGGTATTCTGGTTTTCCTCCCTCTACAAAAACCAACATTTATAAATTCCAATTTGATCTGGAAACAGTGGATAAGAAGAGCCATTCTGTGGATTTCCACTGAAATTCCCATTTATTTAATATTTTATTTTTTAAATAGTTTGAATCGAGGAGTATCAGTAGTTCGTCTAGTGTGATCGTCTGGGATCGTCGTTTTATAGTGGCAATCGTCGCGACTTCGATTTCATTGGAAATAGCCATACAGAGTCTTGATAGTCCTGAAAAGGACTGTTGTTGATGTTTCGACAACCTGAGTGGAAGTCATCTTCAAAGTCAAGTGAAATGTGATGGTCAATCGATGGTGTTACATCTCTGGTCCTTGAAACTGATTGGGTACAAGTTTCACTGAGAGGTTATTAGCTGCATATTAAAGACTTTTGTTAAGTTTGTAAACATTGATAGGTCAGTTGTTATCAGTTTCAAATTTCAATCCGTCTTGACTATTGTTTGTCAAATTTGTGTTGGCCCAGTTTGAAGTCAAAGTCCATTCATCTGTTTTGTTGATATCATGAATAAGTCATTTGTTTGTCAGGTAGATGTTGACATCAGGTTACTAAGAGTTTTCCTCGTTCTATGTTATTTTGTTCTTCATTCCATATTGCAAATTGTTGTCTAACTATATGTTGTTGAATTTCAGCCTGGTGTACCAATGGAAATTGTGCTCAACACGTAAGTTAATTCCTGTTGAACATAACATAGTAAATGGTTTGAACCCAGGAGTATCAGTAAGGTCGTCTAGTGTGATTGTCCGGGTGAATGTAGTCCTGAAAATGACTGTTGTTGGGGAACTATTATTAAGTACTAAACAAGTACAAGTACTAAGCAAAATTTTCATTAAGATTTAAGGTACACAAGAGGGCTGCAAATAATTTTTTCTTCTTGAAAGGACACGTGTCTGACTAAGTCACCATTTTGGTCGGACAAAACACAATTGAGGTCGGACATCATATTACAGTACCGCTTGATAAGTGAATGTGCTAATCTAACGCGTTTTCAATGCAGAGTAAACTAGTTTGTGTTTAGAACAAAACACGTTATAAAGCATTAGCATTGGAAGGCAAAACAAAAATTATCCGGACATTATCAAGGCTGCTGCCTAAGAGAAATTTTAGGGAGCCCTTCGGGCTCCCAAAATGAAAAGTTAGGAGCCCGAGACACATTTTTAGGAGCCCAAAAATTTTTTTTCCGGAACTTAACCCCTTCAATTTCAATCCTGTCACAAAACATTGTCCATTTGTCCCTATCCTGTAATGTTGGATCTTGTACCTTATTGATCTCCATTTCTGGGTTTTCATAAACCATGTTAATGAGAATAACAATTTACTCAAAATGACAATACATACATGTATGTCATAATTTAATACAACATTACTTTTTTTATAACTAGGAACAAGTTTAAATTGTTGCAGGTGGACTGTTCTTTGACTCTTTGGTTTCGGAACACTCATTTTTATTTGTAAGCTAATTTATTTCAGTTTTATTGTGGACCTCTCGCAGTGAAGCTTAGCCATACATGTAGATTTCACTCATTGTTGCTTTACAAAACAAACACCAAATGAAGAATGACGTTACAATGTTTTTGTTCAGAGGCACTGAAATATCGCAAAACTGCCGGAGCGCTAGCTAGTTAATTTACAAACTGAAATTCGATAAGCCCGGGACCAGTAAGCTTACTGGATTCGTTTCAACATCATTGCTAATACAGGCAAATGAAGGCACTGCAGTTTTGGTTGAAAAAGTCGTCGGCCAAAAGTCAGACAAACCTCGCCAAACCATTGACAATTTAGCGGGAAAAAAGCGCTGTGCACGCGTGGAAACGAGCGGCAAAGAATGCAACAAACACTTGCAATATATTATAAAACAAATAATATGCAGCTTTATTTAAAGCAAGAAGTAAAACACACAAACCCATGACCAAGTTTCAATCCTCTGACATTTCTGAAGCAAACTTTGCAGTTAAAAAAAATATTGCAGTGTTGATCTATCATCAAGCACGTCCTTGAGGTCAGTCGATTGTGTTGAACTGCTTCCCATCCGCGTCAAACATTTACTTCGCAACTCACGACCACATTTACTAACACAGAACATTCCAACGTCTTCGAACCAAACAACACAAGAGCAACATCCATAATTTTGCTTTTCCATATTTGGGAGATTCATCTTTGACCCAGTCCCCAACTGCTTACGGTAACATAACATCGCAAATATCGAAAATGTTTTGAATTTCACGATAAACTACAGGATGTTTTGATGCTTCAAATGTGGAAAATGATTGTATTTGGCTTCTCGGCGAATCGATGCATGGTTCCATATTAACTTACATGTACAGCCCAAGGAATGGAACCAAACTTGCAGGGGAAAGTTCAAACTGCGGCCATTACTGTGGAAATGTTTATAGGCGCCCGTGCGGGCTCCCTGCACAGAAATTTAGTCGCCCGAGCTAGTAACCTAGGCGCCCCAGGCGACCGGGCGCCCGTTAGGCAGCAGCCTTGATTATGTCCGACCACAGTTGGGATTTTATCAGACATTGGCAAATTTTGGTCGGACATTGTCCGATGACCAACTGTTATTTGCAGCCCTGCACAATATATATACAATAAACCTGAATGTAGTGCAGCCTTCACTTAACTGTTCTAATGGTAAACAATCATCTAAATTATTTCTACCCTAGGGAGTCAAGAAGAAAAACTCCAGTTGCTGTTTCACTTAAAGATAATGAGCGTTTGTTTAGTGACGGAGCCTTGACTATGGTAGGTGTTGTATAATAATTTATCTTTAAGTTATTGCTTCTTGAAATTCATCATCATCTTCCTCGTGCCTAGCTACAATGCTATGCAGAAATATTTGAGACTCTCATGATTTCGCACCTTTTTAAACATATTAATTTTCTATGTTTGACATCCCCTTCCCCCCTATCAATGTTGTTTTCACGTCAAATTTACGATCCAATTTTTTGGTTACAACATTGTAATGGGGGGGGGTCAAAAGAAATAACTTAACACCTCAAGAGAAAAAAATTAGAAAGGCAAAGAAGATCATTTTTTCGAGGAGTCTCAACCATTCTGCATAGCATTGTAGGTGGCACATACCTTCTGGAACGTACGTCACAATAGGGTATGGTTTTCCTTTTTAAGCGGCCGACGCCCATGGGGGCGGCCGCTTCAAGGAATGGACTTTTTTTTCTGTAGTAACTTTGTGGCTGCGCTCGTAGTAGTAGGTGTTGAAAGATATATATGCGCATTAACCATTTTTAGCGTTACTAAGTGATGAAGTAACAGCAAAGGAACACGACACATCACAAGGTGTGCTTTGATACCTCGGAAAATGATTTTCCGTTGTTATGCAACGTTGCGTCAGTGGCTAAAATTTTTAATAGCCACCAGATAATTTGTGTTTAAAAAAGCCTGTTACATGCACCTCGACCACAATATAGGATTTCTGTTTTGTTTTGGATTTTCAAATGTTTTATTTGCTTTAGTTGGCGGCATTTGGTTAGATATTACAGTTTCTACTCAGAAAGCTTAAACTAAGCTAGCCAAAACAACAACAGGGTATGATGCAACCCTTGTTTTTTTCGTAGTGACTAGCCTTAGACCCCCACTCGGCCGTGTCCGTCTGTTTGTTACAGGCATCGTTCCCAAGGCTGTACGAGCTGAAATATTTCCTGAAGTTTATCAGCGTACATGATTGCGTTTATTACAGGAATCGCATTGAAAAAAGCAAAGACAGATGTCCCACAGCATTGAACAGCAGTGTTGTTGCAAAATGTGCTAAATTTGGCGGTGTGACCTTTGCGCGTTATTCGATCCCAGCGGGAATCGGCTTCCGGTTTCACGCAAACTGCGGACTTTGGCGAGACTGGCGTGACCTGACTCGTCCCCTGTCGTCTCTCTTGTCTCCTATTAATATTTGACCTTCCCAGCATCCCCAGTCCCCAGGACGCTCGCATATAATAATAATTATTAATAGGAGACTGAGAGACGGCTGGGGACGAGTCAGTGGCATTTCAATTCTAGAGGGGTTTCCACATTACATGGTAAACATGACAGCCCAGTATACGCATGATGTAATAGAGAGACACCATTAATTTGCTCTTCGTATCTAGCGATCATAGCGTGGGCAGAGTTGTAAAAGTGCGTATTATCCTGTATAGGTTTTTGAAAGAAGACTTTATTAGTGGGTGTTAAGACATCTATTCTTGGTAAAAGTAGGTGTTCAAATGTTTATTTGGCTTTTAGGTTGACGGCATTTGGTTAGATATTACAGTTTCTACGCAGTGAGTTTAATATAAATATTGCATCACGCAGTCATGTTTTTCGTCACGCAGGTTCGTACTGTTGACTCTTATTGGGGGGTGCACCTCAGAGTCCAGTGTCCGAGGGGGAGGAGAGGTGGATTGTTGTTCCCCCCCCCCCCCCCCCCCAAGGTGATATCGGCCGCTTGTTAACTCCTTTAGGAGTTCTTGTTTTTTCTTTAACGGGGGATTGAGTCTATCACTATTCTATTCTTGTCTTAAACAGGGTATGATTTGGGGTTAAATGTCTTAGACGGGGTCTCAAAAATTGAAAGGGTCAGGAATTGAGCAGCCAGGCCGCACCTCCCTACCTAAGGATCTGTTGATAAATCCTGCTCCCGGGTGGAAGGGAGAGTAATAAACAATAACTAAATTACAAAATAGAAATGAGAAATTGTTTTATGACCATTTGAAATCAGACATTCAGGTGTGTCATACATGTACTCAAAGTGTAGTTCATAGAAAACTGTTAGGAGAATTTTATGAACTAAAAATATAAGAATTATTACAGTTGAACCCCGTTAATTCGAACTCTCAAGGGAAACGGAAAATAGTTCGAATTAGCGGGGGTTCGAAATAACCGGGTCAGTGTTAAATATCAAAATAATCATTAACAATTAGCATGATGGAATAACTAATGTACCTTATATAATTGTCATTTCAAGAAATTGACAAAATATAGTGCATTCGTTATGGAATAGCAAATTTCTATACTGTTATTGACAACCGGAACTGTGCGCAATGGAACAAGATATATACATTACAAAATAAGTGCAATAAAAAGGTTATCAATAAGTTCAAATATGCGCTTCCAGCTGTGTTCTGATGCCGTCTGATGTTTGGCCATCAACTTTTAAAATTAGAGTTTCGAAATAACAGGGTTAAATTTAGGCCAAGGGAAACACAATTAGTTCAAAATAGCGGGGAATTCGAAATAACCGAGTTCGAAATAGCCGATAGTAATTAAATGACTGAAAAAACAGGGGCAAATCCTAGGGAAATGGGTTTGAGTTCGAAATAACGGGGAATTCGAAATACCGGTAACCGAGTTCGAATTAGCGGGGTTCAACTGTAATGTTGATTCTCAAACTCATTAATAATCCATGAGCTAATTAACCTATGAGAAGCCACGCATTTCGTCACGTGTATGAGGTTTGATACCCGGTGAAGACCATTGTGGCGGGAACGTTTGTCACGTGCATGATTCTGGATATCCAATTAAATGACAGATGAAGATCACTAGTGATCTTCATATGCAATTTTATTGGATATCAAGATTCTTGCGGCATTTATATGACTTAGACTTAAACTAAATAATTATCATGTAAGCATTTTTCAAAGAAAAAATAATTCAATGTTTTACCAGCAGGAGTCGAACCTGTGACCTTCTGCACGGTAGTCGGACGCTCTACCATTCAGCTACAAGCTACTTGAATGACTTACTGCATTAAAGTAGATTATCATCATGCTCGAAATGCAAATTAACAAATTTTCACTCATTTACATTTGACTTCATGATCATGTTTCCCCAACGGATTTAGAAACTGTTAATTAGAAGTGCAAAACAATATTTCATTACTACTATTCAGAGCTTACGTTTGGTAACCGTAAATTAAGAATTGGAAAACAATGCGGGTCAACTACTACTAATTAGTGCTTTCTTTTTAAAGCATTTGTTTGAGAAGCAATCTAAAAATCTTGTGCTTCGGGTTTCATCGTGGTATCCAAAGATCTTGATCTTCGTGCTTTCATCTGTTTCTCGATCTTTGGATACCACGATGAAACCAATCGCACTCGTTTTTTATATACTACTTCTGTGTTTTTTTCTAATCTTCTACATTTGCTGCGCTTTATTTGCAGTCTGTCAAGTATCCAAAGAAGTCTTACATTTATGTGCAGAATGTTTTGGGTGAAAAGTTTTCAAAACCCGCTGGTACAGCAGTACAAGCAAAGGTGTGTTGAAATGCATTGTTTGTTAAAGGGAATCTCGGCTGAAAAACAGTTTTGCTCCAAATCATAAGTTGGCGTTTGTGTAAAACTGGTTTAGGGGTTTGAAGTCGATAATTCTTTAACTGGTTTGAATACTAGGCGATTTGTTTCTGCTTTTTCTACTTTCAAATTTCCCGCGCGCTGCCATGTTTGTTTTCGCAAAGTTTGATGGGAGATTATGACGTCATTGAGTTGTCGTGCGTTGCATTTTAGCTTTCAGTTTGGACTCTATCATGTCGTTGTCGTGTTAAGTATTCTACGTAGTATCAGCCTTGCTTACTTTATTTGTATTTCTATTTTTGGCTGATTAAATCTTTCACAGATCCTACGTATACATTTTTTTTCACAGTTTTCACAGGCCGTGCCACTTTATTCACTTTTAGTTTTCAATACGTCAGCTTAAGTCAGCTTTGTGTGAAATTAGAGATATGTACGTGCATTTAATGCGTATTCCGGCTCAATAACCGCAAAATCTTCTTCCGTAGACTCCTAATATTAAAGTCTCCGACAACGCAATGACGTCATAAAATTACCATAATGAAACATGGCGGCGCGCTGGATATTTAAACGGAAAACCGAACACTTCGCATTCGAACCAGTTACGGAAATATCGACTTAAAACCCCAAGACTAGTTAAAGAGAACCATAATTACGTATACGTTGGAGCTAAAACTGTTTTTTTAGCCGAGATTCCCTTCAGAGGGAATCTTGCCCTGACAAATTTTAGGGTACATGCCTTGAGTGATCAACATGTCATTTCTCCTTATAATATCCATACATTGTCAAGCAGACAGGTGATGAGAATCAAGAAAATCATCAACTAGGGGATATTGTCTTGATGTACATGTATCTACAAAATATTAATTCTCAGAACTAACATTGTGTCAGGTTCCAGAAAATATCCATCCCCCCCCCCCCCCCCTGGCTTTAGCCAGTCAGGGAACAAGTACTAGTTGATGATGAAATCCCACTTCCGAGACAGGACTGAGCTCGCGCTATGCAACATGACGTATTTGCTGGCACGATTGCTTTCGGAGTATTCGTGAGTGCTCACGCTCAGTTTATGATTGGATAAAATGATTCGGAAACTCTTCAAGTGCTTCAACGAAGATTTGCCAAAACCGGCACTTTTCCCCCGACTGCATGGTCAAGCAGGCAGATGACTAGAATAGGATGACTGAAAATGTGTCCGCAACTGGAGCTGGCTGCTTACGGGAATGTGTAAATACAGAGTTTGTATGAGCTAGAGTTCAAACGGGGTTTTGTCAAGGCGACCATACGTAGAACTGTCGATCCGGTTACAAGAGTGTCCGCTCAGAGAGCTTTGACTGTGTGTTTCATGGAATAGATCACCAGAGGCAAAGGTTTCAGAAACACTATTTTTTTCTTTTCAAGGTGATTATATAAGAACTCATCAGATCCCAGTGGAGGGTTTGGCTAAGAAAGATGACACCTATCGCAAGATCTGGCTGGACCTGTTTGCGTTTTGTTAATCCAGAACAGACGCCATTTTTCCTCCTGTATATTGCAGGGAGTATGTATTGTCATTTCTGTAGTGCGATCTTTGTGTACATCGGCTTTCTTGTCTCCTCATTTGCATAAATTTACCGAAAATTAAATTAAGTTTGACAAACTTATAGATACGATAAATTGATAGATTGTTGTATTTACATGGTTGCCACAGGTGACTCAAGAATTGGTCAGGGAAAAAATATTCCTCAAGGTCAGGGAGAAGTCTTGAATTTTTATTTAGAGTCAGGGAAAATTGACATTTTGAAGAAAAGTCAGGGAAAATGGAAATTAGAATGAATGAACTTTATTATAGTGTCAAAAACACATAGCAGAATGAAATCTACTAATTGGGGACACTATTTTAGAACTAATTAAAAATTAATTACCATCTTTCTCAACTGATAGGTTGAACTGAAACTATGGCATAAATGATGAAGTTCCAGTGTGAAAGAACTCATCCATTTCCCTTTTCTTGTCTTCATTGTTTTGTTAACACCATCATACAAATGCCATATTGTGATTTGTTGAAAACTTATCAGTCTTAAATAAATGGTGGAAAGGATGGCTGCAAGGGGAGGCTGGAGGCCACTACTGTATATGTTGTGGTTCAAATTTTTTTGGTTTAAATTTTTTCAAACCAGAACTTTGATTTTTATTTTCCTTTGTCTAATATTCACAGATTTCAGAACAAACAAAACTGAGTACTGTCTGCAGTGGTTGGCTAGAAAAGCAGGTTAGAGAACTACAATACGTACGCATTGCAGACCAATTTTTTCCTAAAAAAATAATTGGTACGCAATGCGTAGGTGTGGAATTATGGGTAGTTTCCATTCACCATTTATTGTATAATTCATGCCAGAAAACAGTGGCGGATATAGGGGGAAGGTCGGGGGTGTCCGGACCCCCCTATCAGACCTTAGGGTTTTTTGCTTTCTCTATTAGCCATAGCAAAACCATCTTCAGAATCCACCAAAGTGTACTTTTCAGAGCCTAAAATCTTATTGTTTTCTGTTGGAGGCCCCCAAACACCCCCCTTCACGCCTTTACTACTGCTGCTACTTCCAAAAATTTTCCTTCAATCTACTTCACATTTTCGGGATAACCCTGGGACCCCCCTGTCAAAAAATCCTGGATCCGCCTCTGGAAAAGTACTGTATAGTATGTCTATTGCACTGTGAAATGAGGCCCAAACTGCTTTATATTCTTATGGTGTCAAAACAGCTGCCTGTATATTCAAGTGAGCTGTTTGTGTAGATGTGATCAATAATATTACTGTTGTGTTGTCAGCTTTATATTTTTATATCACAATCCATTGCATTGGAACAGACTTTAAGGTATCAGCCACCCCCAAAAACTACCATTTTGTGATATTTTTTCGAAATTCTGGGAGATCTTGCCAAGAGCTTTGATTTCCAAAACATTCTATATGTACCTCAAAATGTTATTTCTGTGGAAATTAAGTTATTGCACATCAAAGATTTCCTTCATAATAAATTAGCATAGATTTTTATCATTACTTCTTACCGAGAAGATATAATAATGATAAAACACTTGTATTGAGACAATTTTCATCGCATTTCCAAACATTGTATTTTCAACTCTCTTCTCGTTGTTTGGAAATGCCATGAAGAAGGTACTTAAGGTGTGTGAACTGGAGGGCCTCGTGTGTGACCTACACTCACATTTCACTGCTGGCTCTGGTAGTACCATGGGAATTTCAAAATCAAAGGCAACAGAACTCATCTCTAGTACCATTTTTGACTACGAACTTAATTCAAGGTACTATTTGGACAAATATGTTTTTGCTAATAAAATTAGGGCTTTCACTCTGGGAACAAAAATATACTAATTTTAGTTAACTATACAACGTACTTTTCAGTTGTGGGATGCCCAGTGGCCTAATGATTAGCGTGTTGGACTATGGATCGAGTAGTCTGGGTTCAAGCCCTGGACGGGATCATTGTGTTGTGTTCTTGGGCTAGACACTTTACTCTCACAGTGCCTCTCTCCACCCAGGAGTATAACATTGTGTTGTGTTGTTGGGCAAGACACTTTACTCTCACAGTGCCTCTCTCCACCCAGGAGTATAAACATTGTGTTGTGTTCTTGGGCAAGACACTTTACTCTCACAGTGCCTCTCTCCACCCAGGAGTATAAACATTGTGTTGTGTTGTTGGGCAAGACATTTTACTCTCACAGTGCCTCTCTCCACCCAGGAGTATAAACATTGTGTTGTGTTCTTGGGCAAGACACTTTACTCTCACAGTGCCTCTCTCCACCCAAGAGTATAAACATTGTGTTGTGTTCTTGGGCAAGACATTTTACTTTCACAGTGTCTCTCTCCACCCAGGAGTAATAACATTGTGTTGTGTTCTTGGGCAAGACACTTTACTCTCACAGTGCCTCTCTCCACCCAGGAGTATAAATGGGTACCGGTTCACAAACTGTCAGGGAAACCGGATGGAATGCTGGGGGTAACCTGAGATGGACTTGCATCTCATCCAGTGGTAGTAGCAATACACCGAGTCGGCTTAAAAATGGTGTTATGGAATCTGGGATATGCTCCGGCAGTATAGACCAGTTTTGGCTTGAGTGGGGCTTTACACACCCATAATCTCTTATCACTGCAGTGGATGTAACTATAGAGTGTGTTTTGCTAGTTCAACACCCTCAGTTCTTTCTGATAAATATGTAAAGGAAAGAAAAAATAATTTTAATCTGTTTCTTCACCATACATGTATTTTCAGATGTGATTGGCACGAAAAACAAGAAGTGAAATTTTGTGCTCTTGGAACAGTCCTCCGCTACTGGTAAGAAACAACAAGTGTAGAAAATCACATAAATACAAGTGCAATTCATGATTTATGGGCACGAATGATGTTTTGAAAGTTCTCACAATTTGGCGAGTGCAATTTGAAAACTTTCAACACATCACGAGAGACCATTTTAAATTGTGAATTGCATGAGCAGTTCATGCAAGATTTTGTTTACTCAACAAAATATTGCTGCAAAGAGTATGAATCAGTGGATGCAAATGCGTACTGGAAAATTATTTGTGTTTTTTGTATTCACTTCCTTTACTATTGCGATAAGCACGCCCCTCGATTAAAGGGACACTGTCCCGGCATATTTGCTCAAAACTGTTTATAAATGCATGAAATGGTCCCTAAATCTATGAAATAACAACTAATAAACTCTACTAAATGATAAAAAGCAATTCTTCAAGAAATTCCATACTGCAACAAAAGTTTTGCAAAATTTCAATGATTTCCGAGCCAAATTTGAAACTTTGAAAAACTGACATCCTGACGTTTTTTCAAAAATCCATATTGCAATCCATTTCCATCCTCGCTGTCGTTTGTCATCCTCACTTCCTAATGGGTTCCTGTCATTTGTCGAGTGCTATTCTACAGAATCAAACCATTATTGTTCAACTTCCTATGATCTAGATATGTTTCTGAGCTTCCCAAAATCATGCTAAAATCAGGACAGTGTCCCTTTAAGTGCCCTTCTTTGAATAAGGCTTAAGCATCCCCTGTTACCTGAATTTGCTTATTCAAAGAAATACTGTAGCCCCTTCATCAGTTGAACTGTTAACATTGTGCTGAAGCTGTTTTGAATTAATTTAGTCGTAAAAATGTAACACGCGCGCACGTGTAGATATGCTAATTTTGTAGTATAAGAAGTTGTTATTCAGTTTTCAACCAAGCTTGTGGTTGTTGTGTGGAACTACATAGTAAATAAATCGTGTCAAGTTCAGGAGAGAGTTGTTACAATTTGAACCTTGACACAGAAGCGTAATAAGTGTTTCTCATTCCAGCTACTGCATGTCAGATTTTCTGTGCTCAGTTTATGGCATTCCCCTGACTCCAAACCACCTCCCTGAGAGACCAGAAGGTATATTCTGTACTGTTATCAAGCCAGCGGATAGCAGCAGCTGGTCATCCAGGAGGACACACAACCCAGAGGCATGAGAAGACCCATACAGGATAACGGACCTTTTGCTTCAAGGGATTACCGTTATTACAATGGAGGAGCTAGCAATCAAGGTACAGTACATGTAGAGGTTGTTTTGTTACAAGTAATAGACCTTATTCATAAATGGCGGCCGATTGATTATTCTTTTATATTCATGCTAATCAGCCTACCTAACCTCGTTAGCATGTGCAAAATTCAAAATAATTTTTACTCTAAAATGAGGCTAGGTAGGCTGATTAGCATGAATATAAAAGAATAATTAATTGGCCGCCATTTATGAATACGGTCTATGGCCCAAGTTATATCAACAGACATTTGCGTGTTGCCAATGGAAATTGAAATGCGACTCAAGTTGTTTTGACACAATGTTCTGGATTGGACCCACAATAATAATTATCTTTTAGGCCTCGGAGTGTTGGTGGCAGTGACAACGTAATTGAATATCTGTAACTTTACTATCCAGGCTGCAACCCAACAATGTGACACCACATGTCACAAGCGAGGTGTAAAAATAAAGGTTTGTTAAACTTTAAACAAAATAAATTAGTTATGCTTTGCTAGAGTTGCTAAGCAAAGCCACTTTACCATAACTTTGGGAAAATTCTTCAAAACTATAGGTTTTGGCAAAAAAATCCACAGCCAAAATTTATGCGACTCTGAGCAAAAAATTCAACCTAACTGTCACATAGAAAAGTGTCACTGGAAATGCTCTAATCAGTTATTATTTCATGGGTGCAGTGGAAACACAAGTGGAAAAGGCAAACAATTTTAAAAGGAACCATTCACGGTAAGTAAGTTAATGGTTATGCTGCATCTGTTTTCCTTGTAGGTCCCAGTTCCAGTAACAGTCCAGGTGGTGGCGCCTATACTCGCTCAGGCCCCACCTATGATAAACAGAGTCTCTACAGTGCTCAAGAAGATGACGACATTGACTATAACAGTAGAGCACAAGCACCGCCACAGGCTGCAGCCTGGCAGCCTCCGCAACGCTCACTCAACCTCACAACCTATGTCAGGCTTGGAGTGGGACGAGGACGCGGAAGAGGACGGGGGTAATCAGCCTATTCAACCTCTCCGGCGACCAAACCTTCCTGGAACGGCAGCAGGTGGTGCTTCAGCTAGTCAAGGTAAGTGGTGAAAGAACAGCTGAAGTGTAAGCTACAACCAGTCTCTACTTTTTCTCTGATTGTTGAGCAAGAGGCGAAAAAGCGAGTAGGCAAAACAGCGGCATAAAAATTGGGGGCGAGATGGTGGCAATAATAATATTGTTTAGTGGCATGTTGGTGGCATAACGGAAGAGATGTTGGTCATACATGTAAATTGCTGCCGTGTTTTTCAGTGTCTGAAGGATTTATTAATTTGAAACTTTAAGTACAGGTTTTATCACATCAGGGTAGGAAATTTTCATCACATAGTATTTTATGAGTTGATCTTTGGCAATCTTCATGAGATTATCAGAAATACCTTGCTAACCTTGGATAACATTAAAAAATCTTTGGGAGTCCTTGGGTGAGCTTTGGAAGTCTTTGGATCAAGTTTGAGATCTTTGTCAATCCTCTGTCTGATTATCGGAAATCTTTGGAGTAGTAGTATCATGATGAAAAAGAAAATCACTATTAGTTTAAACCCATTTACTCCTAAACCGGCCAAAACCTATCGTGAGGGGAACCAACAGCAAAACTGTAAAAATGAAAAAGCATATGTTGCAAACAAAGTTTTTGACAATTTGGCTGTAGAAAAAGGCCTTTGGTGGCGAAATTGCCCAGTCACTGGGTTAAATGCCCTCTTTCTAAACCATCATAATTCTGTCATTGTGCTGAATGTTATTTGGTAAAATTATGGCATCATGTTGTATGTTTTTTGTCTTCAGATAAATCTTGGAGCAGTATTGCTGCTACTGATCAACCATCAGTGTATGCGGACAGGCATTCCAGCATGGGCCAGAACAGTTCCCCGAGGACGAGGGGCCATTAAGAGCCCCTGCGACCAGTCCAAAGGTTTATGCAGGAGCAATGAATCCACCCGCACCAACACATGCCCCAATGCCCCCATCAGCCTTGGCAACAGCAGGCGTGGCAAGGGGCAAGTGGTGTAGCGTCCGCACATGAATTTCTCTTGATCTGAATGGCTGACTTAAAAATCTTGTTGAACATTATAAACCCTTTAAGCTCCATGAACGATCAGTTTCCCATTTCTCCTCAGTGGGGGGGGGGGGGGGGACAGGGTGGGGGGGGGGGGGACAGGGGGATCTGAACTTCCGCTTCCCATATTTTTACTCCAGTTTCCCTCCCCTCCCCCCCCCCCCCTTCCTTAGTGGTTTTTCATATCTTTATGCTTTTACTATTGTGAAATACTTCAAAATATTGCAAAATTTTCTCCTATTTCTTCCACTTCCCACCCCCTCTTTCCCATTTCCTATAGACTTTCCCGTTCCCCTTCTCCCCACTCCTCAAATTGTAAATAAATTATCAAGGATATAGGCCACAATAAATTTAACAAAATGATCACCAAAAATGAAATTCTCTCAACTTCTACCATAACAAATGTATAGACAGCATTAAGGAGAATTATAGATCAAAGATTGGGGCTTGAAGGGTTAATTGTGATTTTCTCAAAGTTGACATAACAGAAGGTATTTATTTTACCATTGGCATTTTATTGTGTTTGCCCTCTCTGAGAATTGTTGGGTTCCAGGCTCTATTACAGTTCGACTACTATAACTGGGGCCACCTACACAAAGAAAATCAAACTATGTTACAGAATGGAAGCTAAGAGTTCCAACTTCAGTTGTTTGAGCCAGTCAGTTTTCAATTGCCCGTTCCGAAGTTCAAATGGAGACTGGGGATGAGTTTTTAAATTTTGATTTAATTAACAATTGGAGCCCATCACAAGAAAGATCACATTAAAATTATTAGTCGGTTTACCAAGTTTGGGGTTGTTTCATTGGATTTCAACCATGTAGAAGGCTTTCAAAAATCAGAAAAATTAGAGACTTTGTATGGATTTGGGGGACGCCATCTCTGAATTAGAGACGTTTGTATGAAATTTGGACGACCTTTGACAGCTGGTTACTATGCAATGTAACATAACTCAAACTTGGTAAACTTACTAATTTTCATGCGATCTTTCTGGTGATGGATTAAAATTTTAATATGACGTAATTTGAACAATTGGTAAACTAGTGCCCAGTCCCTTTTTGAACTTCGGAACGGGCAATGTAGTACAATGTTTCAACTTGGAATTACAGTTGAAGCTCTCTGAACAGACACTCTCGTAAGCAGACAGCTCTACTTACAGCCGCCTTGACAAAACCCCGTTTGAACTCTAGCTCATACAAACTCATACACTTTCCCGTAAGCGGCCAGCTCCATTTGCAGGCAATTTTTCCGCTTCCCGAGGGTGTCCACTTACGGGAGCTTCGACTTTATGTTGAAATTCTCTATTCTGCTCTGCAATTAACTTTGTGATTGATTTTTATTGTCCAAGTAGTCCTGGATATAGTAGTTGCACTGTAATGTCAATCATTTGTGCCATTAATGAAAGAAGACAAAAATATTTTAATATTATTATTTATAGCTATGTCAAGTTTATATCAATAATTTATCAATAATATACCTTTGTACTGCTTTATTAATCAATTTAGAATAAAAATGAGCAATATTTTGTTTCCACACCTTAGTTTATTCTAATGTAATTTCACACTTTCATTTCTTTTTTTAACGCTACCAATCTTGTAATAATTTACATTTGATAATGGTGACATGTCGTCGCCGAAACGTCATGTTTTAATATCGCTCATTTTTATTCTAAAATTATTAATCAATGTTGTGATTACTGTGTGAATCAGAAAAGCGTGAACACTATGATTTAATGCTTAGATTATCCTTTGCCAAAAATTGGTCTATTTTTTCCCGGTATTTATTTTATTGCTATTTTCGCAAAGGTTTTCTGCAAAAACAAAGTGTAAATTTGAGTTTCCTGACTATTCTTCTTGCGGTTTGATCATGTCAAAGTTAAATAAAAGTGTTCACGCTTTTTTGATTCACACAGTAAGACATGTTTCAATTTTGTTGGATGAAAAGTTCGCCAAAAAATCATGCTAAAATGTTATATTGAATACAAATTAATCAATAATTAATATTGCTAGTTTGCGGATAGAGTCGAAGCTCTCTGAGCAGACACTCTACTTAATACGGCCACCTTGAAAAAAAAACTGTTTGAACTCTAGCTCGTACCAACTCTATATTTACACATTCCCGTAAGCTCCAGTTGTGGACAGTTTTTCTGCTTCCCGAGGGGGTCTACTTACAGGAGCTTCGACTGTAGTAAGTTTTGATTGTTGTTTATCTGTTTAATGTTACTGTTTCAAGAAGATAATAATTAAAGATTGTATTTTTAGAAAGGTAAGGAATTCTTGGAGTCAGTGTTGGTTATGTTGCAGTTTAACTCCTACGCTAATGACTTTCCTTGCCCAATTAGTTTAACTTTCCCAAAGAGATTACTAAAGATTAATATATTGTTCTAGCCTCTTTCCCAGGCTACTCATTTGGAGTCTTGGAACAAGTATCATGGACACGTTTTTGCCTTTCCCGGGGGGGGGGGGGGGGGGGGGGGGCGACTCCCATATAAAATGGACATGGGTGATCATCACAAATTATGAAAAGAACACCTAAAAGGTACCAGAGTTTCACTTTCTGGGTTTGGTCTAATTCCTTTTCACCCCTAAGACTAGAGGTACCAATTCTAAAAAAGAACTAGTTCCTATCATATTTTTACGACTTCAGTACCCTGAAAGGTACCAGGATAACTCGAACGGTGGTCATTTTAGATTTAAAACACCCAAGTGGCTTCAAACCACGAATGTTCACCCCTAATAGGTACAGCAATCCTCCCCCCCCCCCCCCCCATCACTTTTATATGGGAACCCCCGCTAGGGGGAGGCTGGCTTTTTACTGACATTCCAGTAATCCGGGTAGCGTTGTAAGATAGTTTATGCTTCAATATCATATTTTCTCTACCTTTCCGGGCCAACATTCGCGATGCGTGACAACAGAATTGCGGTATTTAATTTGTGGGTTAGGTATAGAAGTGACGTCGACGTGACATTGGTAATTTTCCCATACCCATTTAGCCTGCGCTGGAGTAAAATGGGTAGCAGCGCAGTTCTGTCCACAGCGGTTAACAGACCCGTAGGGGAGGGGGTGCGATGGGTGCGTCCACACCCCCCCCCCCCCCTCCCACGGGCTGTGGAGGCCCACCTTTAGTGGACCGACGGTAAGAAAGTGAAATAGTAGTGCTTGTGCGCTAATTCGATAACTGGACAGGTGTAGTTTGAAAATGAAGTCTGAATCAAAACAATCGCAGCTTTGAACGTGTTTACATATCGTCTTCATCGACAAAGACAAAGACAACATCAAGCGAGTCATTTTCTTCATCTAAATATTCACTCCTTTGGCTTAAAAATGTCTTTAATCGAAGGTCCGCAATATGTATTTTAGTATTCTTTCATCGGTATTTTCTTTAACTAAACAGTTCCAGAAATATTCATGTTTTTATGTTCGCTTTTGGCTGCATGGTTTCATATCATATTGCCTTCAAAGCGTACAAAATGCAGTCTCAGATAGTACAGACAACCTAATCTTTCAAAATTTCCCGGGGGGGTATGCCCCCGGACGCCCCTGGTAGCTCGCGCCTTCGCCGCTCGTACCATCCCAACTTCGCCACTCTAACGCACCCTCCCCCCATTCAAAATCCTGTCTAGTACTCTACGGGTGAATTTTTTCGTTAAAAATATGTACAAAAGCAGCTAATGGATCACGAGGAATAAATGTCAATCAAACGTTTGAATCAATGCTGGAATCGTACCAAATACGCTACTTGAAAACAAAACTCTTTCTTTCTTGATATCGCGAGATGACATATGATACGAGCGGGGTAAATATAGCGATAAAAACCGAACACCTTTTTTACTAATATAGCCTGCGTAGCAAGCGTTCCTGTACGAACGAAGAGCTTTTTCGGCCAAATGCAGAAAAAGCTCTTTGTTCGTACAGGAACGCTTGCTATGCACAGTATGCAGGCTATGTTTATACGCAACCAGACAGTTGACAAAACTAACAATGAATTTCCTGTCATCTTATCTAACATATTGATTACACTGTAATTTCACAATAGTTCGTTTTAATTAGCATGTGCGTATGTTATTTTCCATTATAAAAGAAGGCTAGTAGCGGCCAGGCGAAATATTGTACCAAATCAATTTTAAAATTTTACAATGTATCGGCTTTGCTTCATTTTTCATAAAAATTTTTTTTACCCGACTACAATAGACGAATACCTAGACGGGTAATTAACCAATCAAATTCCGCTTTAGTGCTTTTGATCGCGTGATATATCGCAGCGACGCTTCTGACAGTGACAGCGCCCATTTCAGTTAGCTGAGTCAAGAAGAACTGATTCACGAATCGCTTTACATGAAAAACATTTCACGAGAAACATTCACGTTAAACCGAGAACACAGGTAAGTACAGGACATTTATTGAGAATTGTTCCATTCGCGTGACTAGACGAGATTCACAGACTGTTCAATCAAGCCTCGCGTGATCGCATGAAGATTTTAATCTCGATCACAAAATTAAGTTGATGTTCGTTTGATTCGATTCATGCAGGAAGTCGTCGCCTCCTCGGGCCACAGTTTGTAGTGACTGAGAATCGTTGGCAAATATCTTGGTTCAGAAGGAAAATTTGACGTTCAAGGTAAGCAGTTCGTTTCATAATTCTCTCGCAAATTTTCTTCAGGAGCCTGATCTCAGGCTAGTTTCATAATTTCTGCGACGTGAGCTGAGTCAAGAAGATTCACGAATCACTTGACATGAAAACATTTCACGAGAAACATTCATTTTATAGCGAAAACACAGGAATTAAAGTACAGGACATTTACTAAGCGAATTGTTCCTTTCGCGTGACTAGACGAGATTGTTCAAACTGCCGCGGGGAGTCGCATTTGTATCTCGATCACAAAATGAAGCATCCTCGGAGATCCAGGGGCAGTTAGTGGCGGCAAGCGAAAAAAAAATCGGCAAAGAAAAGTAGGAGCGTAGGGTCTCCGAGGATGAAAATGAAGTTAATGCTCGTTTGATTCGATTTCATGCAGGAAGTCATCGCCTCCTCGGGACCACAGTTGTACTTCTTAGCGACTGAGAATTGTTGTAAACGTCGAAGGGAATAATCTTGGATTAGAGCGGGGAAAATTTTATGTTCAATTATGAAACCTAATCATAAAAAGGTCTAAAAGCGACATTGCTAAATGTATCAGTACATTTGATTTCAATGTAGATGAATTAATTGGATTTACAAAGAGCGCCGAGCAACAACATTTTTGAAATTCTTGAGAAACATGCGAGCAAAATCGAAAGCGATAAACGGAAAGTGAACGAAACTTCATGAAAAAGGCAGATCGGGGATTTCATCGTTTCCCGATGTAACACAGCAATGTAGATGTTCCCGCCGATCGTCTGGGATCTGGAAATATAAAGCGTTTCTGTATTTTATCGACGGGAACCATCGGTAAAACGCAATCA
The DNA here is from genome assembly GCA_029204205.1 of Desmophyllum pertusum. Lineage (NCBI taxonomy): Eukaryota > Metazoa > Cnidaria > Anthozoa > Scleractinia > Caryophylliidae > Desmophyllum > Desmophyllum pertusum. Next base: position 1,609,366 of record MU827787.1, on the reverse strand, counting down.
TTGCAGCGTTATCATTGAAAAATATTTTCCTCTAGAGACAAGGGAACTGTCATCTTACCATATGCACAAAAGTAGCTCGAGTTTATTTAGGGGTGGACCATTAGATTATTGATGGGGGGTGGGAGGAAGGGGGCGTTTGGACAAATCCCCCCAAAAAATATCGAGCAAGCGCTTCTGGTTTAAAAAAGAATTGGGCAAAAAAATATCGAACACAACTGTATATCGTATAAGCACAGGAGATAAAAAAAAAATATCTTGCTGGGCTGGAAGAATCAAAAAAATTTCTCGAGCAGCTAAAATTCATGCAACCCCCCCCCCCCCCCCCCCACCCCCCCACCCACCCATCAATAATCTAATGGTCCGCCCCCTTTATAATTTAGCACGTGCGTATGAAATTTTCGTGGAATTGAGCCAATTTACTTTTTTTGTATGTATTACATTGCGTTCCGCTTGAGTGCTTCTGATCTCGTGACCATCAAAGAATAATATCGCTTCAGACAGCGCCTATTTCAGTCTGGGAGCGGCCGGCTGGCGACATGAGCTGATTTCGAGAAGTTTTACGAATCGCTTTACATATCACGAGAAACCTTGATTTATACCGAGAACACAGGTATAAGTACAGGGACATTTACTGAGAATTGTTCCATTCGCGTGACTAGACGAGATTCACAGTTCAATCAAGCCTCGCGTGATTGCATGACGATTTTTAAAATCTCGATCACAAAATGAAGTTGATGTTCGTTTGATTCCATTTCATGCAGGAAGTCATCGCCTCCTCAGGACCACAGTTGTAATTAGTGACTGCGATCGAATCGTTGGTAAACGTCGAAGGCAACAATCTTGGTTTAGAGGGAACATTTTACGTTCAAGGTAAGCAGGATGCGTGGAATGGAATTATGAAACGTAAGCACATTTATGCCCCGAATCGAATTGGCGTCGATATATTAAAAGCGACATCAACGGTAAACTCTTGTTTGTATCGAAAGTATTTTATTATCAATAGATTTGATTTCAATGTAGATGTATCGGGATTATCAAGAACAGTTCTCTCCCGAGCGACAACAGCCTTGACATGCGAGCAAAATCGAAAGCGGAAAAAGTGAAACACTGCAGTCTGTTTCGGAACTTAAAATGTCCGAAAAATCCCAGCGCTTTCTATTTAACCAAAGTTTCCCAGATTCTTGTTCAGAAATCCAATGAAAATGGCAAAAGTTTCGGGGAAAAAATCCGAAGTTGAGCTTACCTTTTTGATGGATTTTTGTGTTGCTATGCGTGTCTCGGGTCCAGTCTCCCAGCCGTGTGTAAGCTTCACGTGAAACAAAGATGGCGGCGAGGGAACACTTGATACAGCTACAGCAAGTCATTTAATGAGAATACTCACCTTGGGCCACTTATGTAGCAACCACACAGGTCAATAACCCCTTGCGTGACCCGGGGAAGGGCTCTGTAAATATCCACCAAACTCCAAAGGAACAGCTGGTGGTATTGCACTGGCTTCTTCAGATGGAGTTTTGTACTATTCCTATGTGTATTAATTTTATTCGTTGATATTTATGCTTTAGGTAAGCTTATAAATTTAGTTTTTCTTCATTTTCAGGATAAATCAACTCTAGCTTCTGATCTTCATTTCTGGTTCTTGCATGGCTGACTTTTTTACATGAAATTTCATGTGAGGTAAGAAGTACATAAAATATCAAATTTAATTATAAAAATTACAATTTCCTCGGTTGTGATTGGTTGAAAAAACTCCTATTTTCCACTAATTTGCTTTGCCAAGTTGTTATCGGACAGTTTGTTATCGGACAGTTTAATATTAAAGCCAATCACATTTAAAGTTCTAGTTTAAATCAACCAATCACAGCCTTGGTTAAAATAACCATAGCAAGAGTATGAACACTCTCTCTGCAAAATGGATAATTTTTTCCCCTTCCCCTTGTCCCTTGAACAATGACCGTATTGGAGAAGGCAATGATGATTTTGTTTATCCTATGGCATAAATGTTTTTTGCCAAGAAACCAGACGAGTTCTTTTATGGATATCTTGACAAGTTCAGATGAATTTCAGCCCTCCACTACATCGTCTTTAAACTGCAAACGGAGGCAAACATCCAGCCGACTTCCGGTGAAAATCCGCCATTGTTCGACAAAACACAACAACAACAATGCAAGTTAGTAGACCAGTCTCGTTTCCAACTTGTGTCGGATGAAGAAATTTCGGAAATAAATGAAACGGAAGCCTCCTAAAACACAGCTCGAGCAACCAAAACATGGGCACAATGGTGTAAAGCGAGAAACATTGATGTCAACAATCCAGCTCGACAAAAACATGTGCGGCTGTCACTTCTCCATCTGCTCCATAAACAAGTCGTTTGCCAAATGCACAGTTCGGGGCCAGCTCCATCAAATCCAGCAGCTGTCGCAGCTGTGATGAAAGAGAATGTCTGACCATCAGATAGTTCTATTCCAGTCAGTGAGTTTGTTCCTTCGAGAATCCAGCACCATTAAGCTTTATGCCTTCTTTGCACAGCAAAACAAACCAAACAGAATATCTCTCGGCACCATTTCAAGTTTACAACAACTGCGTGTTCAACACGAGCAACATCAACCGAAGACCCGAAAAGCCAAGGAAGCGAAGAATCATTGACTCTGACTCCAATTAGTTTACAGACTTTACAGCTTCGAGTCAGCTTGTAAAAATATTGTACTTTGAAAGAAAAACTGCCTCGCTGAGCGTTCGTTCAACGAAATTTTGATAAGTTGTTCTGCGCAGTTCTCGTATGGTTGTGTATTTGATTGACACAGATTTATTTTTCACGAGTTACTTAGCAACTGACAATCTCGCTATTTATAGAGCGAAAAAGAAAAAAAGAAAAACTTGACCCGTTGACATAATTTCCCTTCTTTTAACACTTCTCCTTTCCTTGGAAATTGTAATTTTTATGATTAATTGGTAATAAGACTCTGTGTCGTCCAATTCTGTCTGTAATCATACTCGTGATAAACAAATCGGACTCCCGCGAAGCGCTGTCGTCTGATTTTGTTATCACTCGTATGATTACAGACCGAATTGGACTCCACTCAGTCCTATTACCATTACTTATCATCATGACAACATTTTTTATCTTAGATTAAATCCTGGCTGGGTGGGGATCCCATATAAAAGTACAGTAACTGCCGTGATTGTCGGAAATTTTGAAAGGAATGACCCAAAAATGTACCAGAATCTCCCTAATTGTGGGTCTGACTCAAATTCATTTTCACCTCTAAGCGGTAGTGCCAATTCTAAATCAAAACTTTAAGTTCTTATCCTATTGTTTCCACCTTGAATACCCTAAGATGTACCAAGATAACTCTAATGGTAATCATTTTAGCTTTAAAACACCCTAAGGCATTATGCCACAAATTTTATCCCCTAAAAGGTACGACGATCTTCCCCATCACTTTTATATGGGAGTCCCCTCCCTGGGGCTTAAATGATTCATAACACAAGGTCAATAACATTCTCTCTTTGCGCGTTCAAAATCGACCCAAAAAATTCCATGTTGATAGCTCTTAAGGTATCAGCCACCCTTCAAAGTGCCATTTTTCGAAATTTGAGGTTTTTACATTCTCAAATAGATCTATTTGAGAGCTTTCTTTTAAAAAAAAATCAGAAGAAAATATTATTTCTGTCGAAAGATATCGGGGGCAAAATATTTTTTCTTGCTAATTATCTTAATTGATCGCTGACAAGTTCTGACAAGTTCTGTCATATTATCCAATTATAAATGTAGCGTGATACCGAGTGCGTGCTGTGATCCTGCGAAGTCGGCACAACACGTGCGATTGTTTTCGCGCGTTTATAGCTTCGACTTTTAGCGTTACTGCTTCAATCTGTGTAATGCCTCCTGAAAAAAAGAAATGGGTCGTGTCCGTTTTCGTCATCGAAACCAAGAGCGAAGAAATCGAAGAACGGATTTGGACATCATGTTTTCCTTAGCAACAACAACTGAAAACTTCACTTTCTGCGGGGGCTGGTTGTCGCCTTTCGTTTGCTTTTCGTTCGTGTTGATGATTTTGCCCTGGTTTTCGGCATCTTTACCAACCTGGCCAGCATTTCAAGAAATATACACAATATATTTTAATTGCTACATGAAAGCGGATCATTGTTTGTAAATAAAACGATTAGTACACGTTCGCTAACCTCAACAAATTTTTTCTTGTGTCCACGAGCGGTGTAATAATAATAATAATAATAATAATAATATCTTTATTAATGTGTCAATGTGTTTAGCTCATAGAGCTAATTGGGGACACCTACTACAAAGTAATTATGATTCTAATAAAAAAAAACCTATGTACATTATAACAGTAATAATTGAGCTAAATAAACTTAATTACATTAAAATTTTAAATATTAAGATTACATAATGAGAAAATGCTTATTAAAATATAAATAATCTTGAGCCAAAGTATTTACCGCCCCATGCCGCGAAAGTTTGTTCCTGTTACATGTTACTGTCAAAGTCGTATTGTTAGAGAAAGTTGATCCCTCTATGGCATCGATCAGAATAGACATTTAGGTGTCATAATCTCATTCCAGGTAAGATGCCGCAAAAATGTATTTTCCTTTTTATCTCGGAAGGAAAATTTTGCGAGGGACGCGTACGTTTTGAACTCCAAGTCGGCAGCCATTCAACCAATTTGGCTGAAATTGGCCAGAATGATGACATACATCTCTTCTACAAAACTGTGTCTGCGAATTGTAATACTCGTTTTAATTTTAAAGGTAGAGCTTTTTTTCACAGGGAGTGCTAACTAATTGTCACCCCCAACTTCATTTGCCAATAAAAGAAAAACAACCGCACTTGTCAAAAATCTGAGACACAGTTTTTTAGCCGAACGTGTTGAGAAGCGAATGCGGGTGTTAATCGTTTTCTTCTGTTTATTTCCGGAGGGAGTGGAGCATGATTTATAAAGACATGTACTTTTACATAAAGCTTCCCATTTTCGAAACACAAAAAAGTTTATCGGTTTTTTTTAGTAAAAAGCCATAATCTGGAATTATTAAGCTTTCAAAAAATATATGGTTTATAGGGTTTCTTATAAAAACAACTAACGCTACAGCGATCCGCGCGCGGACGGTCCTGAAGGGTGGCTGATACCTTAACTTATTGCAGTTGGTTGTTATTTGGTTTAAATTATCACGCCCAAATAATAACCAATCAGAGACTCTACATGGATCCCTGTAGAGCTACGTACACCATCAGATGCATGAGTATGGATTTTTTTGTGTCAAATCTCAGACGTCTCTTGAGTGGGAAAGAACTGCGCATTTGGAGAGAGATGGCAGCTGTTATATATTCAGGCCATTACTGTAACAATTATTCCACGAAATTGAGTCGTACATTAACTCATAGCCGAGTTGGCCATGAGTTCATGTACGACGAGGTTGAGTGGAATAATTGTTTTATAATATATTCACCACAGGATATTGCAATAACTAAAAATTACTGGGGAATAAACGGAAGGAAAAAACAGAGGAAAAATGGGATATTTATTATTTTGAAAAACATAAACTCGTAATTAGCGGGCTTCCCAAATAAGGTAGTAATGGTACATTGCCTCATATGCCTTGAGTAGGGAACCAATCAGATTGTCCAAAATTGCAATATCCTGTGGCGAGTATATTATAATTATTGATATTAATTAACTTGTGATTTCATTTCAGACTGGGTACAAAATACTTTTGAAGGGAATCTTAAGTGCATGATGTCTTTGTCAAGAAACTAAAAGGTAACTATTTAAAATATTAGAAACCAGTAAGTTAAAAGTACAGTTGAACCCTGCTATCTCAAACTCTCCCAGGAAATGATAAACAGTTTGAGATAGTGGGGAGTTCGAGAGACTGAAAAAACAAGGGCAAGGGGAATGGGTTTGAGTTTGTGATAGCGGGGTATTCGGGATAACCGAGTTCAAGCTAACAAGGAGGTTCAACTGTATATAATAATCTCATGGTAATGCACTGGAACTACAAGCTTGTAATAATGAAGCACTTTATTAATTATGCAACAACACACTTTGGTGCCTTTAGTAGAACTTATAGTACACATGTATATTAATTGCCAGTGTGTTCCCAGCAACTGATTGCAACAGGAACTGAATGGGGGTTTGCTAGTGCCCACTAGCGCTATTCATATTTGATGTTTTTGCAAGTGTGCAATAATTATTGTTAACTAAATTTGACAATGATCTTCAAAATTAAGTTATTGGCAAACACATTTCAAAATACTATCTGCATTTAATTTATTAGCACTGGTCCGGGATGTCACAGGGCACTGATTGCATAATTATTCCAATATATACAATATTATAGCCAGTAAACTGCTGTATTCAACTTGAGGTCAAAACCTTTCTCTTAACACATTGACACCTAAACCAACCATAACCGGCCAAGAGGAGACCACGGATTTGTACATACCACTTTTGATGTCATCACTTTTCATGCCAGAGGATGTCTTTGATATTCTACTGATAGAGTAGGAACATGTCTAACAAAAAAAAGTTCACTTTCCCCAGCATTTAGGTGGAAACTTTTCCATCGTGAACAAAGGCGACTGAAAGGCCAACAAAACCACAAAATAAAATGAGAGAAAAAGGAGAGAAAGAACGGCAAAAAAAAAGAAAAGAAAAGAGTTTAAGCCAGAAGTCTGATGTGAAATTTTGATTTCTGTACATGCCGATGGAAAATATTAAATAATTGCTTTGATCGCAGTAGAAGGGGATGTTAGTTGCAGTGTTGCCACACTAAGTTTTAGACAGTGGGCAGTAAACTGTTGAGATAGCGGCCAGAAATAGGCATCTTGGATGTTAGATTGCCATTTTTGGAAAAAGCCCACCCTCAGGTAGGTGTCAATGGGTTAAAGTTCTAACAGGCTGTTGTATGTTTGTATTATGTTTGATATGGGGTAATTATTTTAGGGTTTGAAGAAGTTGAATTGAATGATTATACAGTCATAATAATTGTAGTAACCTTTTTACTGGTAACTTTTCTTGCAGCAACATTTACATGATTATTAATGATTGATCACAATGTCTGGAGCTGCCGAAAATAAAAGTGCATGTAGTATCAGTTTAAAGGATGGTAATGGCGACCCACCTGAGCTCGATATCAATCTTCCTAAGTTGTACTCTGACCTTCCAGCAACTGCAAAGCAACCAAGCCTGCCTATAGACATTCTTTTACTGACTGTTGAAGACTGTGAGTTCTTAGGTTGTCATGCACACTTGAGGAATTCATTTAAATGGTATTTTGATGGTCTTGGTTATGTTTACTTGGCACTGCGAGTGACGATCAAGATGAGAATGTGAAAGTGGCATTGATGAGATGTCATGAAGGTTCCACTAGTCCTGGCAGTTCTCTGATTACCGTGAAAAATGCTGTCTCTGTTCTAAGGCCCAAGGCAGTCATTTCTGTGGGATATTGTAGTGGTCTGAACCATGAGAAAACCAAACTGGGAGACGTCGTAGTTTCTGCGAAGCTAACAACATATGCCTTGAAAGAAGTTATTGATGGTCAAGAACAATCTATTGGCACAAGAAGTCTTGTGAGCCGACGTTTTCTTAAACTCATTAGAAATGTGGCTGATGGGTGGAAGGCACCTTTGAAAATCCCTGAAGTACGAGACGTGGAAATACACAACAGTGGAGAGTTTTTGAGTGGTCCAGAGAAGACTAGTTCTGATAAGCGACGCAAAGAACTGGTAGATTTACATCCTCAAGCGACTGCAATTGAAATGGAGGGAGAAGGTAATCTTAAAAGATTGGTGCATGTTTTATTATACAATACACCGTCACGGCTTATGATATTCAACGAAACGAAATGAAAACAAAATGAAACGAAATGAATATTCAGACTGGTCCATGATATGTTCGTTTTGTTGATTATCACTTTTCATTTCGTCGAATATCACTTTTTGTTTTCAGGTGTTTAGCTATCAACACGCGGGTTTAATCAGTGTGTGTTTTGACTTTCTGCCGTGTTTGCGAGTTACACAACACGCGTCTGGCCCAGGCCCAGTCCAAGTCCATGCAAGTCGCTACAACAAGTTCGTTTCGTTGATTATCACTTTTCATTTCGTCGAATATCACTCTTTGTTTTCAAGTGTTTAGCTATCAACAAGCGGGTTGGATTGTGTGCTTTCGATTTCCCGCCGTGTTTAAACAACAAGGTTGTTACAAGAAATAAATTTAGCCACGACAGACGGTGTTGTGACGTAACTCTTAAACGGGAAATCAAAAGCACACAATTCAACCCACGTGTTGATAGCTAAACACTTGGAAACAAAAAGTGATATTCGACGAAACGAAAAGTGATAATCAACTAAACGAACTTGTTGTATGCGACTTACATGGACTTGGACTGGGCCAGACGGTGTTGTTTAACTCTAAACACGGCGGGAAATCGAAAGCACACAATCCAACCCGCTTGTTGATAGCTAAACACTTGAAAAACAAAAAGTGATATTCGACGAAATGAAAAGTGATAATCAACGAAACGAACTTGTTGTAGCGACGTACATGGACTTGGACTGGGCCAGACGGTGTTGTGTAACTCACAAACACGGCAGAAAGTCAAAAACACACACTGATTAAACCCGCGTGTTGATAGCTAAACACCTGAAAACAAAAAAGTGATATTCGACGAAATGAAAAGTGATAATCAACGAAACGAACATGATCATGACCAGTCTGAATATATTCCTCAAATGAAATATAACCACCAAACATATTCATTTCGTTTCGTTTCGTTGAATATAACATTAGCCCAATACACCCTATTAGAGAACTGAAAACTGCTGCTATTAATAAGAATAGAAATGTGCATATAAACATTTACATAGCCTGATGCCATCACAAAGAGAGTTTGGGAGGTCAGTGCTCGACACTAACTTTTTGGGATACTAGGCAATGGGCTAGTAAGTAAAAAAATCACTAGCCCACAAGGACAAGCCACGTACTAGTCAAAAAAAAAAAAAAGCCATAAAAAAGTCCACATACATAGGATCATCGGCCGTAGAAGGACGTTTTCTCGAAGGTAAGGCGTTAAAAAAGCTTGAAATCTTCTTCATTCTTGCAATGACTCAGTGACTGCTCGCGCGAAAAAAAATTCCAAGATGGCGGACCTATGGTCATGGTGGCTCTCTCCCAGGTCCCTTTTGAGTGACATGGAAGCGAGGACGCAACGCCTTTTCCAAGATGGCGTCGGTTTTGTGAGTCGATCGTACGCAAACGATATGATATGGATTGCAACTCCTCTGGTTTAAATTACTCAAGCTATGGAAACTAGCTCCTGATGAAGCTTTCTAGAAAAAAAAACTTCCCAAGTTATAGAGTTGTAGTAAATTTATTTTTTCCACGAAACTAACTAGTCTAGGGGCTAGTAGGAGCGTATTTTACTAGCCCAGCATGAAGTTTTACTAGTCCTAGGCTAGTGTACTAGCGTTAGTGTCAAGCACTGGAGGTAGACTACGGGTAGTCCCTCATTTTTGTCAGGGATTGAGTGGGCAAGCGTGCGCAAATCACCTCCCGCAAGAAGAAGCGACGCATCCCTCATTTTTCTCGCCGCCTTGCGTCGAGGTCTCTTCGCAGGAGTTGATTTCCTCACACTTTGTGCACGCTCGCCCGCTCGATCCTTGAGAAAATTGAGTGACTACTCGTAGTCTGTTTGGGAGGTTTTTCTCCCAGACACACCAAGTGTATTAATATTAAGGCCATTTTCTCAGCCTACTCCAGATCTATTCCCTGCATGGCATGGCTTTTTCACTGTTGTCATTTTGCCAGATAACATCACCAAATGGCTTTGCGATTTTTGATTTTGCAACAAAACAAGAAAGGATGCCTTTGTCTGTACTACTCAGTAGGCTGTGGCTTTTCTTTTATTTTAAAAATAGGTGAGAACTGAGAAGTGTAATGTGACATGACACCCATGTTTACATATGCCAATGCAAAACACCTACTACAGTACCCATCCAATCAGAACATGCAATAGAAAGCTATAATTTTATTAAACATTTAAGAGCCTATACATATCAACTTGCAAAATATTATTGTCAGACCACAGTTACAAAATTAAGCAGCATTTCCCTTTTCTCTTCTGGCTTAGTACAGGTGCATTGCAAGTACTTTGTTGGGTAGCAATTTTAGTAAAAATACATCTTTCTATTGCAGGTCTCTTTTCCGCCGCATTTGATGATGGTATCGAATGGCTTCTCGTTAAAGGTATTGCCGATTTTGCAGATGGCAACGAATGTTCGACTGTTACCTGGGGATCTTTTGCCAGTGTCATGGCAGCGTCTGTTGTTTTCAATTTTCTGAGTGATCTCAATGTTTTCAGAAAATGGCCCCATTACCAAGGTGATGATAATTATATGGAAGGAAATTTGAATAAATAGATTTATATTAATATTTTCACTTCATTGACAAGGATGACCAACATGATAAGCATTAATAAGAATGACAATAGCAATATATACCGTAAAAGCTCTATTTAGCCCCCCCTCTCTATTAAGCCCCCCTCTCTAACAAGCCCCCCCTTTGGAAGTCAGATTTTGTAATAAGCCCCCCCCTCTCTATATTAAGCCCCCCTCCTTCCGTCAGGCTGATGTAAATGACTTTTCAGCAATATTTTCTGGCGTTTCAGTAACTTTGTATTGAAACGTGGTGTTTAGTTTTCAGAACTATCGTCGAGTTAGGGTCAGGCTTTTAGCCAGGATTTATAAAGTGGGCGTCCAAAATTCCTGTTGGGGCCGAAGGCCCCATTTTTCTAGGGGGGTCTGGGGGCATGCCCCCCAGGAAATTTTGAAAAATTGAAGCCTCGTAGACGCGATTTCCGCGATTGTGAGCAGCTGTTAAATGTCTTTCAATGAAGCTGTTGAAACGCTGTTTTTCCTTTATAATTCGACAAAAATATCCTTACCTGACATTACCCTTGTTGAATTGTGCAGAAACTCCATTTGGTATAAACAGTGATTGAAATTTGAAGTTAAAAAATTGACAAACTTTAAATACACGAAAGGACGGTAATCGGTAAAGCGTCGAACTGTATTGTGGTACACTAGTGCCAGTCTTCTCAGAAACGCAACATATTTGAATATTTTTAGAAATAAAGAACTTTAATTTATACATGTGTTGTTGTGTAGTTATTATTTACGTTCATTTACAACTCTGACTTCATATTTATATTCGTCGCGGTTGGCGGTCGAAAAAATTTTAGCTCCCGGCAAAGTAGCCTGGGCCCTGGGGCGAATTGGTGAGTCAATGTTTTTGAACAGCGGCTTTGCTTGTGAAATTGCTTTGCTCGTTTGTGCGAAGAAAACGGTGAGAAAACTCACTAAAATTACGTAAATAGAGAAGGAAATCATGCTAAGAAGACTAAAACAACTCTTGACAGCAGAAAGGAATGTAAGTTTTTTTAATTACGTACACACGTTTTGTTACAGTAAGCGCAGAAATTCGTAAATTTCCTCCCAAAACTGGCCGTCGAAAATCTCCTCTTTCTGAAAAGTGGCCGTCCGTTGGACGGCCAGACGGCCGCCTGGCTAAAAGCCTGGTTAGGGTATAAATGACATTTCATTTGTAAGGCGGTCATACATAACCCATTTCTTGTTCTGTTTTAGTTAGTGGTGTAATAGTAAAATTTGAAAAATTAATGTGAATTTTCTTGAAAAATTTATGATTTGAAATAAGACCTCCCTCTCTATTAAGCCCCCCTCTCTAATAAGCCCCCCCTTCTTGAGGTCTGAAATTAAATAAGCCCCCCGGGGGCTTAATAGAGCTTTTACGGTAGTTGTTATAGAAATGGTAAGACATTTTAACATATAGCATCCCATCCAGGGGGAGTAGCAATACCTGGCCTCTTCATGCTATGATATATGGAAACTGCGATAACCTCCGCAAGCTGTTTATAGGTCACTTGTCCCATAGAAATGCCTTGCTCGAACCCGGGGGGGGGGGGGGGGGGGTACTCAAAAAGGTTTTATACGGGGAGACTCCACCCAGAGGTCCAACCCCTTACCCTTTCATATACCTTCCATGGAAAATGGTACCCCTTTCATATACCTTCCATAGAAATTATGAAAATGGTACCCCTTTCACATACCTACAGTAGAAACACTGCATCCCTTTTGGAATGAACCTACCCCTTGGAATGAACTTAATGAACAATATACATCCCCAGAAGGAAGTGGAAGGAAGCTGTCTTACGATGGCTAAGAACTTCAAACCTGCAGTCCACCTCATACCTAAATGACAGTTTTTCCCTACCCTTTTCTATACTCCAACTCGTGAAATCCCTACCCTTTTATATACCTCCAGTCTGAAAAGGTACCCCTTTCGGGCGGAGTCTCCCGTATAGTCCATTATAGGGAGTACCCACCCCCCCCCCCCCCCGGCTAGAACTGCAAACACACATGTACTGCACTTACGATTATGATCATTGACCTCACAACTGGAGAAAGTTACAATGATTAACTACACTGACACACAAAGTCAACAATGTTGACACGTTTTCCTCATTACTTAACTTCTCTTTTTGTTTTTCATGAAAAGAAGAAAAAGGCAACATCGAGGATAAACTTGGAGAGTTTGACGATAAACTTGGAAAGGTGGAAGGTAACATCGAGGATAAACTTGGAGAGGTGGAAGGTAACATCGAGGATAAACTTGGAGAGGTGGAAGGTAACATCGAGGATAAACTTGGAAAGGTGGAAGGTAACATCGAGGATAAACTTGTAGAGGTGGAAGGTAACATCAAGGATAAACTTGGAGAGATGGAAAAGGTGGAAGGTATGTTTGAAAATTTACCTGAACTGACTCAAACGCTTTAGTAATATGTAACATGAACTTGATGAAAAATTGTGTGGTTCGCAGAATATATCCATACCCCCCCCCCCCCCACGGAAGGCTTTTGGTTTGAACCCCCCCTCCCCCCAGGAATTTCCAGTTTACCTTCATACTTTCCTTTAAAAATTTTGGCTTTTGAGACCCCCCTCCCCCTCGGAATTTCCAATGACCTTCCTTGGGGTGGGTATGGATATTTCCTGGAACCGCACATTGGCAGGAATCAGTCACATTTCGAAAACGATCTGGTGACTTCTAAATTGAAATCAGGATAATATCCGGGGGGGAGGGGGGGGTCACTTAACTGAAGCTTGGGTGAGGTGTTTAAGGTCATTCCTTAGTATTGCACTGCGCAATCCTTTCGGCGGCATCATTTTGCGCGTAATTAGCGCGCCCACATTAAAAACATGGCGGCTTTTTCATTATGGCTATGCTCGCCAGAGAGGTAAATGATCGTTTTCTCGTAAATGACCTATCATTTTTTTTCGCATATTTAAGTCTAGTAATCATCTTCTTTCTATACAAGGAGTATAGACCAATTCTCAGTGCAGAAATATTAATAATCACTTAAAACGTGAAAAAATACGTGTTTTTGGTTGATTTTGTAAGGAATTATGAGGGATTTTTAGTCGATTATATCTCTTTCGCGAGGCTGGTGACCTATTCTTTTTATTCTATATTTTGAAACATTACATCACAATGTTTAACTAGGGAAAGTTTCAGAAACTTCCCAGTGTAACTTCTATTTCGATGGAATAACCTTAAGACAAAAAGTCTGTTCATTTTGCTACCCTGTTTATTAAGACAAGATGCTTTATTTTGTAATCCTGTTTAAGAGGACAATCCTGTATTACATGCTGTTTTCAATAAAAAATTTCAAATCATGTTGCTTCATTTTGCTATGAATCATGCAGCGAACGCCTTGTCAAAAGTAATTTAACTTCTAACAATGACTGCACAAATCCCTGTTCAACATTTCCAGTGCAAAGTATCCAAACAGATACCCTGTTTAAAATGTTAAATAGTGAAGATGTAGACCCGTGAAATTGTAGACTCCCTGCCCCCCTCCCCCCCACCCCCCGGTGAGAGCAAAAGTACAGCCAACCTTCATCATTATTTATTTTGCTTCTTGTTGCAGTAAAATCTCATTTTCAATTCACAAGCATGTTATAATACGACACCCCTTTCATAGTATGGCAAGCAAATAACAGTAACATATGCTGAGTCCATGTTAATGGAATGAGGTGGAAGCTCCACTTACAAACCATGCCAAAAATAGGAGGTTTACAAGAACTGAAATCTTAAATCTTTAACAAGATTTTAAAAATGGTTGTGTTCCTCAGGAAACATCAATGACAAACTTGAGCAGGTGGAAAATCAAGTGAAAAACATGAGTGAAAAGATGGATAATTTGAAGGAACCAAACGAAACAAGCCGAATGAAGGTCAGTTCTTTTTATTAAACAGGAAAGCTATCCGTCTAGAAAATAAAATAAAACATGAAAGCCGCAAAATAGAAAAGTAGAAACGCAAGGTTGATAAGGCGGTCAGTTCTGAAAGATAACGCGTGAAAGAAAAAGATTGTGCATGGTGCGCAATTAATTAATCATATCAATAACAGAAATTGGTTCTTAACACGCTCTTCTTTTCACCAAATTGGAGCATGAACAGCTTAGGTGCAGACTCGTACCCAGTCGTCACTTACCATTCACATTCGCAAAGGAAATTAGGAAGACAAAGAGCGCAAGGGGTTTTTCCCTTGATGCACCACGTGCGTTCAGCACGAATAAGAGAAGCGACTGGGTACAAGTCTGGCTTAGGTGACCAATAGCAATATGTCTAATAACAAAAATTTGTGTGCTGTGCACTTGATTGGGTTCCTTCTTGTGACTGAATATTCCTTCTTTATATTCCCAAAACATTTTCAATCTAACTTTTTTCCTAGAATATTTTAATAGAGATGATTAATGAGTTGTTAACAGGTTTCACTTTCTCTCAATTTTGTTATACAGTAGAATCCCGTTTTCTCGAACCCTCGATTTCTCAAAAACCCCAATCTGACTCAAACCCAAATTTGTTTTCCTGGGATTTGTTTCACTGTGACAGAACTTTGTGTCGTCCAATTCAGTCAGTTATCATACTCGTGATTAAACAGATCGGACTCCAGCTGCACGCTCATCCAATTTTGTTTATGACTTGTATTATTACAGACTGAATTGGACTCCACTCAGTCCTTTGCCATCATTCATTTATTTATTTTTAAAGTTATCACCATAGCAGGATTAGCGGATTATAATCAGCTCGACAAACCCACTCAACCCTCACGATAGTGTACTCAGTGCAAAGTCTGCACTAAAAATGAGGAAAGCTCATAGCATTTATAGCACAATACACATGAGGTTAATTCCGGTGGAAAAAAAATGATCTCGTTATTTTGTCAATATAGTGAAGAAGTGTTGATCATCTGCTGGGAGCTGGTCTGTTTCCTGTATGATTGTCGCTTTCTATATCATGTATTGCTTCCTTTAAATTTGAGAAACAAATGTAGCTCCGGCAGTGTGGGCCAGCTTTGGCCCGAGAACGGCTCTTTACCTTTATGATCCAACTAATAAACAGCCATTATTTTGACAAAGAAAATCAAAAAGTTACATTGTTCTTACCTAAAAAGTGTGAGTTAATAGAAACAATTTAAACAACATTAGGTGCCAGTATTGCGTTTAATCACAAGTTAATTTGATTTCCAGAAAGCTCCAGTAACCTTAAAAGAAAGTCGAATACTTTGACGAAACCTCCAGTTGAAAAGAAACCCAGGATGGAAGGTAAGATCTGCTGATATTTTTCTGGGATATGTGGTCAGATGTTGCTGTACAAGTTTGGTTTAATTCCTGTTTTATAATGGGTTGGCTGGCTTTTTGCGTGCCAGTTTATGAACAAGGAGACTTGTCAAGTAAAAACTTGTCAACTAGCAAAACTTGCTCATGTGTAGAGCTCAACAAGGAAAACTTGTCAAGGAATTACTAAATCTATGATGTTTTGGGATATTCCTCTGCATAACTGAAAGAGTTTTGCGGCTTCAAAGAAAAACTTGTCAGGGGAACCTTTTTATTCGTTCACACAAGCAAATAAAACTTGGTAAGGAAAAGTCTTGCTGTTCCTTCACATAATCAAATGAAAATTGTCAAGGTCACTAGTCAAGGAAAACTTGCTCATGTGTAATAAACTTTACAGATCGGAACTATTTTAACCGTCAGTTCATCATCGTATTTGCTTACCGTTTACGCTTTCGGTGTGCCTAAAATTACGCGTTTTTGCACCTGTGGAATGAAACAAATGCATGTCACTAGTCGAGGAGAAAAATCTTGGTAGAGCACGGTAAAAAAATGTTTTCTTGAGAAAATTCCAAATTATTTCTCATTTCAAAATACCGCAGTTGATCTAGGTATAGTTTTTTTTTGTATTTCAAAGATGTCTTATTAACATTGTAATTTCACCTACACACATTTACATAAACAGACACACAGTACATACACACAAAATTAACAACAAATCAATTATAATTAAAGTCACAAAAAGAGACAGCTACTAAATAACAGGCGTCAGGTGGTTCCGACAAGAAGAAGGTTTATATTCATTGATTGATATGTGTTATATACTTGCCCCATTTAATGATCCAGGTATAGTTGACTGTTTTGTTTTCTTTAAACTGTTTTTACATCTGTTTGTTTGTTTATTTGCCACACACACACAAAAATAGAAAAATATACAATAATAATAAAAAAGAAACTAACAAATACAGGAAGTGGCGAGGGGGCCTAAGAAGAAACCATCAGGCTTATAATATTAATATATAGGTCGCCCAGCTTTAGATGTCTGGACAGACCTGTATAATGGTATTATATTTGAAAATAATTTGTTTAAAAAAAGTGTATTTTACTTCTAGCTGCTTTTGATCCAGCTGAGCTTATTGATGGCATTCGCCAACTCTACAAACGCCGCGAAGAATGGCTCACACCATTTCCTTGGTGTGAAGAGTTTCACTTTCGCCTTGATGATATTTATACCAGACTCAAAATGGTCAGCAGGAAGAAAACGAGAGGAACAATCACAGCCAAGATTGTTAGCATGTCTGATATCTTCATACCACATGAAGAATCTTCACAACCAAGAACAGTGTTAATTGAGGGGAAGCCTGGTATGGGAAAGACAACTTACTGTAAAAAGCTTGTTTATGACTGGGTTACTGGAAAGCAAGAAGCCGAAGGTCGCTTTCCACAGTTCGAAACAGTGTTGTTGCTGAAGTGTCGTGATATCAAATCTGACCTATGGGAGGCCATTGATGATCAACTTCTGCCTCGAGATGTTGAAGAAGACGTGAGAGAGAGTTTCTTTAACTTCATTCGCAACAATCAATCTAATGTTTTACTGGTACTCGATGGATTGGATGAGGTTCCCGATAGTAAACTGCCAATGTTTTCAGAAATCATTGAGGGCAGAGTACTTCAAAACTGTTGCTTGGTTGCTACGGCACGGCACGAGGCTGGAATCAAGGTTAGAAAACACTGTGACACCCTGCTGGAGATCGAGGGATTTACCGAAGAAGATGCGCGAAAGTTTATCGTGAAGTACTTCAAAACCATGGGGGACTCAGGCGAGGACTTGGCCCAAAAGCTATTGTACAAGCTAATTGACGATAGAAACCTGAAAGAAATGGCGGCAAATCCTCTCAACACTGCACTTCTTTGCCTCGTTTGTGAAGAATTTCAAGGTATTTTTCCAGAAAGTAGAACCAAACTGTACCTGGAAATAATACAGTGTGTCCTGAGAAGATACATAAGAAAGAAAGGATTATCAGAAGACAGCGAGGACCTCATTGAAGTATACAAAACTCAGTTAAAACACCTTGGCTGGATAGCATTGAATGGCTTGCTTGATGACAACTTGGACTTTGAGGAAAGTAAACTTGGAAATCATAAAAGTGACTTACCAGGATTTGGATTTCTGTCAGTTCAGCCCGGAGGCAGCAAACTAAGACCGCGCCCACGTTATGCCTTTTTACACAAGAGTTTCCAAGAAATGTTTGCAGCATTCTATCTGTGCTGTCAGCTTCTCGACAAAGAAATCAGTCCAGACAGCGTAGCTGGTGACAGACGATATCTCCATCAGCTTAAAGAGGTGCTTCCATTTGCATGTGGCATGCTAGCAGCACGATGTGAGGAGGAAACTGCATTGGCCCTCATCAAAACTATAACGGAAACAAGTGAACCAGCGGGACGATATAGATAGCGATGATTTGTTGACTGTTGTATTGGCGTGTATTAAAGAATGTAAAAAAGACAACAACAATTTTCACGTAAACTTGGCAGGTGTTTTTGGCTCATTTCTTAAACATTTTCAAACTGTTAGCCTCGGATTTTCACGAATATATGATGCTGACGTTGTTGTTCTTGCTGTTGCTCTTAAATACAATACAACAGTGACAGTGTTGTATTTGCATAACAATAACATTGGTGCTCCTGGTGCTGCTGCTCTAGCTGATGCGCTTAAATGCAATAACACGCTAACAGAGTTGTATTTGTCTAACAATAACATTGGTGATCCTGGTGCTGCTTCTCTAGCTGATGCGCTTAAATGCAATAACACGCTGACAGAGTTGGAATTGTATAACAATAACATTGGTGCTCCTGGTGCTGCTGCTCTAGCTGATGCGCTTAAATGCAATAACACGCTGACATGGTTGTTTTTTCTGACAATAACATTGGTACTCCTGGTGCTGCTGCTCTAGCTGATGCGCTTAAATGCAATAACACGCTGACAGAGTTGTATTTGCGTAACAATAACATTGGTGATCCTGGTGCTGCTGCTCTAGCTGATGCGCTTAAATGCAATAACACGCTGACAGTGTTGAATTTGACTAACAATAACATTGGTGATCCTGGTGCTACTGCTCTTGCTGATGCGCTTAAATACAATAACACGCTGACAGAGTTGTATTTGCGTAACAATAACATTGGTGATCCTGGTGCTGCTGCTCTAGCTGATGCGCTTAAATGCAATAACACGCTGACAGTGTTGAATTTGACTAACAATAACATTGGTGATCCTGGTGCTACTGCTCTTGCTGATGCGCTTAAATACAATAACACGCTGACAGAGTTGGATTTGTCTAACAATAACATTGGTGATCCTGGTGCTGCTGCTCTAGCTGATGCGCGGGTGAAGTTTACTGACTATTAGTAAGAGCAACAACAGAGATTCCGATTTCAATGTACATAAAGAACTCCTGTCACGTGGAGTTTTCAGAATCATTTACTTTTTTTAAGCTTTTCTCTTTTGCGTGAGCATTGACGTATATGATATATGGTCCAGTACAATCTACTTTAGAATTTAGATAAGTTGATTGCATTACTTGGATTTCTTTCTAGCCACTAGAAAATCCAAGGAGAGAATTATGTTTTTGATGATCGCAACGATCATACAAGCTTCAAAATGTTGTCGTTTTCTCAATCAGTACACAATGGCCGTATTTATCTTGTCAGTCGTACGTCTAACATTAAAAGTGTGTCAAGGTAAATTCGAGACGAATGAAACTCGTGCATTGACAAATAAAGTTTTGTGAGAGAGACTGGACACTAAAACATTACAGCAACGCGGGAAATTCTCTAGCTTTAGTAACCATGACAACGTCAGCCAATGTCAACGGCGATCAAAAAAATACATCGATATTTTACTTCAGAATCTCGTAATAATTATCTAAATCTATTCAGTGAGTCTGTCAGTGTCAGAATATTCATCCCGCTGAATATGTAAGACAGCGTTCAAATCGAAAAAGAATGAAAAATTCCCGCACCTTGGTGGTTTGTATTTCGGTCTCAAAAATACGCAGATTTTGGTCATTTCACGTTGTTGTTTTGCAGAGGACGGCTAAGAAATGTACCAAGATTATGACGCACGTGCAGAGCTATTGTACTGCCTCAGTAAAACTATTGTTTAGCAACACAATAGTTCAGTTAAGGTCGTCTGTTTTATATGCGTCTCGAATTTATCCAGATTTAAGCACACTAGCCAAAATAAACAAGTTGCAATTTCCTTTGAATTAAAATTTCGTCTTTACGGACAAAGTACAAATGGAATATAGTGACCAAGTGGAAATAGTTTTAATTTGTAACAAAATTCACTTAACTAGTATAATATATTTTTAACTAGTACAGTATAATGTATTATAAGAATTTCATGGGAACTGAAAAGAACAATTTGTATGCTGAAGATAACTTTTTTTTAGAAAATTGCTATGATTAATATCACTTGTTGTTTTGAGTGAAATCAACTTGAAGATTTGTATGAACTTGTAATAAGTTTTTCTTAGGTTTTATAACGGATGTAAATAAATTGTAAATAAACTGTTGAATACCAGTTTTGTCTCAAGTTCTTTTCGTTCGCCTATTACATTATTAATATTTCTCATTAGCCTGAATTTCAGCTGTCTCCTCTGTTGCGTACTCCCAGAGGAGACGGTTGAAATTCAGGCTAATTTCCCATTTGATTGTGAATTCCTCTTTAGCTCATCCTCGGAGACCCAGGGGTAGTTTGTCGGGCGAGACGAAGTTTATAATCGGGCAACATCGGCGTAAACTTTCGTCGCGCCGATGTTGCCCGATTAATTTCGTCTCGCCCGACTAACTGCCTCTGGGTCTCCGAGGATGTAGCTCCATAATTTGGGAGAGAGAGTTCGTATTTCATTATTTCATTTTAAGGTTTGCTTTACCTCTAATATTTTGTGAACTGACCAATAAGTGAAGTATTCATGTCTTAAAAACTCGATAGCTCAGAAAATACACAAAATAATTTTCACAATCTACAAATGAACATCACAAGTGTATGAGCATACTGTAAAGAAAAAACACTGAAAAAGCTCTACAATGAGAGGCTAACAATCGGATGAAGAAAGATTTAAGGAGCTAAATAGTATAAGGCCAAGGGCTTTATATATTCGGGGGGGGGGGGGTTAACGTCTGAGATTTGGGGACCTTATTTTCGGAGGGAGGGGAGGGGTTATTACATGAATTTCACAATATGTTCTGAGAAAATCTTGGAAAAAGTGATGGGGAGAACGAAGAAGCGAGAGTGTGTAAAACAGTCTATCTTGTACCCGGTCTTCGTTTTCCCAGCTGAGTTAATCTCCTAGCTACGTAGAGGCTCATGGGAGGAAAGATTGCGTGACGAGCCCAAAGAGTGTCAGCGTAGGAGCGAGGCTATAGCGGAGTTCGCCTGCTCGTGAAAGACATCGCGCGTGACGAGTGTGAATCGTGATTCACGTATGCCCGACGGAAGCTCACCCCTTAGCCTGCGTGGCAGAAAGGGGAGGAATGAAGGGAGTTTGAGCGCGACGAGAGATTACTGCCACGCAGGCTACACCCCTTGACTTACGAAATAGCCTGCTAGCAAGCTCTCTAGGGGGTGGGGGAGAGGGAAAGTTCCCAATTCTCTCTTTCTCTCTCCCCCGCCCCCAAGATAGCTTGCTCGTGGCTACTTACGGAATTAAACGAATATTATTTTCCTACTGGCATGATTCCATTTGCAATAAGTTCCTAAAATATATACCATCAAAATATACTATCATTTCTTTTCACAAGTTCCCTCTTTTTGGTTTCCCTTTCACGAGATAAACACTTCTCGCTCGACGAACTATAAAGGGAAAGAGGAACTGCTCATAGTCTGCATGAAGGACAGCTGCTCGCCCAAAGTTTTGAGGTGGGTGCTTCTGGAATCGTGAGGAGAATCGAAGGAGAACTACAGAAGGCAGAGAACGACAAAATGGGGGGGGGGGGGGGGGGGGGGACAGGGGGTCTGGACTTCCCGCTTCCCATACATTAGCATGACTCCAGTTTTCCCCTTCCTCAGCTCGCGCCTCTTTGTTCATTTTCCTATTGCGAAATATTACAAAATATTGCGAAATTGTTTCCTATTTCTCCCGGTTCCCGCCATATATGGTATCCCGCTTCCCGCCCTCTGGTTTTCCCGCCTTTTTCGTTGCACCTTCAACTGTTCTGTAAACCATCATCAAAATTTATTGGTTTTCCATCGTCTAAATCAATTATTGTAAAGCGTAAATGTGATAATGGTTTGAATTACATTAGCGAGATGGGGGAGATTTGATTACTTTCGGAGGGGCTTATATTCGGAAATTTGTTAACAGATTGCGGTAAGTTATGTGTTATGCCTAGAATACTTACTTAGCCCCGTAGCCCCTTGGAGGAGCATAGGGCATCTACCAAGTCCCGCCATTCAGTACGATCTCCTAGAATGGATACACCAAAATCAGGTCAGACAACTCAGTGGCGGATCCAGGGGGAGGGTCGAGGGGGGGGGGGGGGAGGGGGTCCGGACGCCCCAATCAGACCTGAGGGTTTTTTGCTTTCTCCATTATCCATAGCAAAACCATCTCCAGGATCACCAAAATGCACTTTTTCTGAGCCTGAAATCTCAATTTTTCTGGGGGAAGCCTCCAAACACCCTCTCCACGCCTTTTTGTAATAACTCAGTACTCCCGTCCACTTCAAAAATTCTCCTTCTACTTCACATTTTCGGGAAAACCCTGGGACCCCCCCTATCAAAAATTCCTGGATCCGTCCCTGCAACTGTAGCTTACTTTTGTGGGTTGGACCGTTAGGGTAACGCCTGATCTGGGTCGTCACGCGACCCTTCAGACAGTTCTCCCGACTTTGCGTGACGAGCCAAACAGAAGGAGACTAATAAATAATTACACTGTTTTGTGCTTTTAATATCATCTTTTCTCGACCTTTTCTCCGGGCCAGAATTGCTTTTCTCCAGAATTGCGGTATTTGGGGGTTGACGTGACATTTGTAATTAATCTCGTATTCCGCTTGAGTGCTTCTAGCCTGCGAGCAAGCTCTCTTGGCGTTTTTTTTGGGGAAAGAGAAAGAGTAGCCTCCTACGCAGACGTTCTTTGAAAGATTGCGTGACGAGCCCAAAGAGAGTCTGCGTAGGAGGCTAGAGAAAGAACGGCCTCCCCACCTCCCCACCCCCCAAAAACCCCCAGAGAGCTTGCTCGCAGGCTAGAGTGCTTCTGATCTCGTGATCCTTCACAGAAAAATATCTCTTCAGACAACGCCTGTTTCAGTCTGGGAGCGACTGGCGACATGTCTGATTCAAGAAGATTCGCGAATCGTTTTACATGAAAATATTTCACAACAAGCATTCATTTTATACCGAGAACACATGTAAGTACAGGGCATTTTAATACTAAGAATTGTTCCATTCGCGTGACTAGACGAGATTCACGGTTCAATCAAGCTGTGAAGATTTGTATCTCGATCACAAAACTAAGTTGATGTTCGTTTGATTCGATTTCATGCAGGAAGTCATCGCCTCCTCGGGACCACAGTTATACTTCCTACTGACTGAGAATCGTTGGCAAACGTTGAAGAGAATAGTCTTCGTTTAGAGGGAACATTTTACATTCAAGGTAAGCAGGATGCGTGGAATGTCGGAAATTATGAAACGTAAGCACATTTATGCCCCGCGATATATTAAAAGCGACATAAACAGTAAACTCTCGCTAGTATCGAAGCTATTTTATTATCAGTAGATTTGATTTCAATGTAGATGTATCTGGATTATCAAGAACAGTTCTCTCCCGAGCGACAACAGCCTTGACATGCGAGCAAAATCGAAAGCGAAAAAAGTGAAACACTGCAGTCTGTTTCGGAACTTAAAATGTCAGAAAAATCCCAGCACTTTCTATTTAATCAAAGTTTCCCAGATTCTTGATCAGAAATCCAATGAAATGGAAAAGGTTTCGGGGAAAAAATCCGAAGTTTGAGCTTACCTTTTTGATGGAATTTCAGGAATTTATCGAAATTTTTGTGTTGCTATGCGTGTCTCGGGTCCAGTCTCCCAGCCTCGGTCAGCTTCACGTGAAACAAAGATGGCGGCGAGGGAACACTTGATACAGCTACAGCAAGTCATTTAATGAGAATACTCACCATTGGGCCACTTATGTAGCAACCACACAGGTCAATAACCCCTTGCGTGACCCAGGGAAGGGCTCTGTAAATATTCACCAAACTCCAAAGGAACAGCTGGTGGTATTGCACTGGCTTCTTCAGATGGAGTTTTGTACTATTCCTATGTGTATTAATTTTATTCGTTGATATTTAAGCTTTAGGTAAGCTTATAAATTTAGTTTTTCTTCATTTTCAGGAATAAATGAACTCTAGCTTCTGATCTTCATTTCTGGTTCTTGCATGGCTGACTTTTTTTACATGAAATTTCATGTGAGGTAAGAGGTACATAAAATATCAAATTTTATTGGGTATGAAATTAAAAGATTTAAAATCATGACAACATTTTTTATCTTAGATTAAATCCTGGCTGGGTGGGGATCCCATATAAAAGTACAGTAACTGCGGTGATTGTCGGAAATTTTGAAAGGAATGACCCAAAAATGTAGCAGAATCTCCCTAATTGTGGGTCTGACTCAAATTCATTTTCACCTCTAAGCGGTAGTGCCAATTCTAAATCAAAACTTTAAGTTCTTATCCTATTGTTTCCACCTTGAATACCCTAAGATGTACCAAGATAACTCTAATGGTAGTCATTTTAGCTTTAATCACCCTAAGCATTATGCCACAAATTTTATCCCCTAAAAGGTACGACGATCTTCCCCATCACTTTTATATGGGAGTCCCCTCCCTAGGCCTGGGGCTTAAATGATTCATAACACAAGGTCAATAACATTCTCTCTTTGCGCGTTCAAAATCGACCCAAAAAATTCCATGTTGATAGCTCTTAACTTATTGCAGTTGGTTGTTATTTGGTTTAAATTATCACGCCCAAATAATAACCAATCAGAGATTCTACATGGATCCCTGTAGAGCTACGTACACCATCAGATGCATGAGTATGGATTTTTTTGTGTCAAATCTCAGACGTCTCTTGAGTGGGAAAGAACTGCGCATTTGGAGAGAGATGGCAGCTGTTATATATTCAGGCCATTACTGTAACAATAATTATTCCACGAAATTGAGTCGTACATTAACTCATAGCCGAGTTGGCTATGAGTTCATGTACGACGAGGTTGAGTGGAATAATTGTTTTATAATATATTCACCACAGGATATTGCATTAATAAAAAATTACTGGGGAATAAACGGAAGGAAAAAACAGAGGAAAAATGGGATATTTATTATTTTGAAAAACATAAACTCGTAATTAGCGGGCTTCCCAAATAAGGTAGTAATGGTACATTGCCTCATATGCCTTGAGTAGGGAACCAATCAGATTGTCCAAATTGCAATATCCTGTGGCGAGTATATTATAATTATTGATATTAATTAACTTGTGATTTCATTTCAGACTGGGTACAAAATACTTTTGAAGGGAATCTTAAGTGCATGATGTCTTTGTCAAGAAACTAAAAGGTAACTATTTAAAATATTAGAAACCAGTAAGTTAAAAGTACAGTTGAACCCTGCTATCTCAAACTCTCACAGGAAATGATAAACAGTTTGAGATAGTGGGGAGTTTGAGAGACTGAAAAACAAGGGCAAGGGGAATGGGTTTGAGTTCGAGATAGCGGGGTATTCGAGATAACCGAGTTGGAGCTAACAAGGAGGTTCAACTGTATATAATAATCTCATGATAATGCACTGGAACTACAAGCTTGTAATAATGAAGCACTTTATTAATTATGCAACAACACACTTTGGTGCCTTTAGTAGAACTTATAGTACACATGTATATTAATTGCCAGTGTGTTCCCAGCAACTGATTGCAACAGGAACTGAATGGGGGTTTGCTAGTGCCCACTAGCGCTATTCATATTTGATGTTTTTGCAAGTGTGCAATAATTATTGTTAACTAAATTTGACAATGATCTTCAAAATTAAGTTATTGGCAAACACATTTCAAAATACTATCTGCATTTAATTTATTAGCACTGGTCCGGGATGTCACAGGGGACTGATTGCATAATTATTCTAATACAATATTATAGCCAGTAAACTGCTGTATTCAACTTGAGGTCAAAACCTTTCTCTTAACACATTGACACCTAAACCAACCATAACCGGCCAAGAGGAGACCACGGATTTGTGTATACCACTTTTGATGTCATCACTTTTCATGCCAGAGGATGTCTTTGATATTCTACTGATAGAGTTGGAACATGTCTAACAAAAAAAGTTCACTTTCCCCAGCGTTTAGGTGGAAACTTTTCCATCGTGAACAAAGGCGACTGAAAGGCCAACAAAACCACAAAATAAAATGAGAGAAAAAGGAGAGAAAGAACGGCAAAAAAAAGAAAAGAAAAGAGTTTAAGCCTGAAGTCTGATGTGAAATTTTGATTTCTGTGCATGCCGATGGAAAATATTAAATAATTGCTTTGATCGCAGTAGAAGGGGATGTTAGTTGCAGTGTTGCACACTAAGTTTTAGACAGTGGGCAGTAAACTGTTGAGATAGCGGCCAGAAATAGGCATCTGAGATGTTAGATTGCCATTTTTATGGCTACTGCGCTTGCGCAAGTGGCCATTATTGTCGTCGTCGAAGCATTCTTTGTAACATTCCTTCGTAAGACTTTTTTGTAACAATTCTTTGAATAACTGAACATGATATGGCATTGTTCGATTGTTTCGCTTCATTGACAGTGGTGTCAAGTGCAATGCTTAAAAAGAAGATTGGCATCTTTAGTGAGCTATATGGAGAGAAATTGCGTTACAAAATAAATATGAAAGACACGTTTGGTTTTAAATGTTTTTATTTACGTAGGTGTATTTCTTTGACAACTGCACGAACAGGGTCGCGTTTGATTGAGTCACATTGTTGAAGCTTTTGTTGAGTAACCGCCGGTCTTTTAGAGTCCTTCGTACAATTCATTTGTTTGAGTTGTACTTTCCTGAAATAAAGATAAAGGTTGCTAAAAAGGGAATAGGTAAAATTAAGATATTTACTAAGAAGGACGGATCATTTTTTTTTCTAGTTTGTAATGTTTATGTGGGAGCTGTATTTGTTTGGTTAGGCTTCAAGGAGTCACTCACGCGCGAAGGGCGAAGCCGCGAAAAGAAGACGGCGAGATAGTTTAGGGCCCGGCCGCACTAGGCGAATTTTTGTTTGTTTTGCAAAAATATCTGTCATCAGTTCCGTTTCACAAGTGCGAACGGCGATTTTTTTCCTACCAAAATTTTGTCAAGCCTTACCAAACTTCAAAGGCGCCGTCGTCCTGCCCCAGAGCAGGACAAAATTTTGTCAAGCGTCAAACTGACAGATTCGTCAATTCACACACATTAATCTCAAGGTTACAGCGATGATTATTCGCTTGCCTCGGTCCGTACAACTTGTACCGGTCCAACATTTTACCTGCTAGCAGCACCTATACTGATGTTTGAGTAGCACAATTTGCTTTATAAGCAGTGAACAGTGCACGTCCGATCGGGTACAAGTTTGCGCTAAAAAGTGACAGTGACAGTCGGGAAAAGCGGCAAGAAACATGCAAGTCGTTTAAAATTTCAGTCCGAGAAGAAGAAATATCTAGTTAATCAGTTTGTGTATCATACCACGAAGGCAGGAGAGTAAAAACTTTAGAAAGTACTGGTTTTAAAAGATTGTCGAGGAGTTGAATGCAAAATTTCACAGCAACAACAGAGGTTTTCGGTTTCTACGTGATTGATATGCTGTGGTTCGCGAAAAATTTGTCATGATTTTTGGTTTTCAAGTGCGTACGCGTTTATCAAAATGAAAATTTGGCGGAGACAAAATTTGTAGTATATTTTGGTAGCGCCAAACAAATTTTGTGTTTTTGAAAATCATTCCGGCACAGCTTCAGTTGTTTAAAGGGTGATAAAACAGTATAAAACGATCAATTGATAACTCAAGAGATAAATGAAATTTATACAGGTAAAACGTGATATTCGTTAAGCCTTGGGTTGCGATAGACTCATTTAGTCACACACGCGAGGGGTGAAGTCAGAGAAGAAAGTATTGCTGAGGGACCAAATAATTTTGTTATGCTAGCGTGAATTTACAACTCTTTGAAAATCTTTCAGAGCTTTAGTTGTTGAAAGGCTGATGTGCAATTTATTTTTAGATTCTGTTATGTCAGCGCGAATGCTGCTATGTAAACAAAGATATTACATGTTTAATTAATATCGTTAAACTGTATGACGACAATCAGAAGAGTATGAGTGATGGGTGATTTGAGAATTTTGTTATGTCAGCATGAATGCTGCGAATGCTGTTGTGACAAAGATCAAAGTCGCGTACTGGATTGCAGAAAAAAATTAATTCACCGCGCTTTCGGGAGTCTGGCGTTGGACATCGTGACAAAATGATATTTTCAAAACGAGGAATGATTTTAATATGAAAATATCTTCTAAAATTATAGACGAACTTATCTGCTTGGTTTGTGAGAAATATTGAGACCAATTAAATCTTGGTATGTAGACGAAAGATAAGATCATCTCATTTGAGCACAGTTTCCGTTGTTTTAGGAAAACAGTTGGTGATTGTATTCAAATTAGCATGTGTTTCAAGTCTTGTTAGATGTACTGATCAAAATGACATGAAGGTAGATAAACTGAACAGAGTTTGTTGTCCGCAACTGAGAAGTCGGCGAGCTAGTTTACGAGAGCAGAGTGTTGCTAAAAGTGACCTGAGAAATTTGTTACGTTAAACGTGAATCGTGTAGTGTACTGTAATTACCCTCTCCAGTTAGCTATGATATGAGCAGAGTCACGTCACGCGCGAGGAGCGAAGCCCGGTGTGCGGGGGGGGGGCGGTACTCCCAAAACATTTGAGTAGGGGTTTGCCGCTGGGCTATAAAACCCCTTACCCTGCACCAGACTACAAAACGCTAATTTTGCGACCCTGTTACACACTAAATGTTAAAAAAAGATACCCAGTTCCAGACGATTTTTCTAACCCAAAAGGCTAAACTAGTAAGCAGCAGTTTTAAAGCTTCTTTCCTACGCGTTTCGATTCGTCTGCCTAACATAATCGAGAGTAACAATTAACGATACTTGTGCCAACTTCTAGGAAACTGATACCCTGTTCCAGACCAAAAATTGTTGTTTGTTATACCCTGTTCCAGACCAAACTGCTTAAAAACCATACCCTGTCCAGCGTCCAGCGGTACGTTCCTATATAGCGTATATAAGGGAGTGCCCCCCCCCCCACCCCCTCCGGAGCGAAGCCGCGAGAAGAAGCGACCAGCATGGCTGCGTAGCTGGCGATTTTGTTGGCGCGCGATGGCAAAATACGTGCGTGCCGAAGCCATGAACATAAACGAGGGCAAACTACGCGCGTGGCCGCCGAAACTGCCAGCTATGCAGGCTGAAATGTCTGTTTGGAGGACTTGGAGACGATAGACTTGAAGCATTTACAGTTGTTATTAGTACCCTAGGTGAAAAGGTTTTTTTCCTCTGCTCAAACTGAGCGGTGAGTCACGACGGAAAAACCGGAGTAAAACAAAATCGCTTTTTTTTGCTGTCCTTTATCTTCGTCAAGGAAAAAATATCCTCAGACACCCTGTTGTAGTGGTGTACCAAGTCTACACATAAAGTTCGATCTACGTAGTAGTTTTAGTTAGCATTTCTGTGAAATGTAATTACCTTTTCCAGCCCGCTTTGAATTGAGGTTGATCGTTAACAGCTTCAGTTCAGTTGAAAGACTGTTGATGCAACTGTACTTATGAGTGATTCAAACAGAATCACTACATGGTGGAGTCACTTGTACGTAGTGTCAAGCGTTTTGCTGTGTGCATGTGTCGAGGAAAGATAAGAACGGAATGTTGATCTTGGGTTGAAAACAACAGTGACGTTAGACCATGTGTTGACATAAGATAACAGAATTGCGGTTTCTTTGTAAAGGATGATTAAGTTGCGTCTTTATTGATAAGTTGTACCAGTCTAGCCTGCGAGCAAGCTCTCTGGGTTTTTTTGTGTATAGTGGGGGAAAATCGAGATTTTCTTTTACCACAATGCATCTTTTTGCGTGACATTATAGCAGGAAGCAAGATGAGAACTGTTCTTTGATGGATTCTTGTGTAATAATTCGTTGCCTATTTATAATATGTCAATAATTTTGCGGCGTGTAATTGGTCGGGTTATTACACAATTACAGAGATAAAGGCAAATAACTTTGACAGTTTGGCAGGGTTTTTTTTTCGGTTTCTCAGGTTTCTTACTTTCGTGAAGTCAAATCCCTTTGTTTTGACTGTGATTGAAACGCCTCCGTATTAAGCAACGTCTAATGACTGCAATAAAAGGCCGAGGAAGTGAAACTTTTGTGCTACGCCTGTCACGCAGGCTACTTTTGTGTGAGCACAGTGAGCAGAGAACGTTTAGGTCTACAAGGGTCAAACACCGGAAGACAGTTGTCAAACATGTCATGACAAATGAAAATATACAGTGCACAGATAAGCGAGGTTAACTTTGTATCACTGAGAGCGGAAAAGTGTCCGTTGTCCGTATTAAGGGCTAATGTAAGATAAAATATATGAGCTTTTCGTCGGGACAAACAAAACTGTCCGTAATAAGCGGGTGTCCGTATTGAGGGGATTGCGTGTACTAACTTTCGAGTGCCTCCCGAGTTTGTAGGGGGGTCCCGCCGGGAGGAGGCCGAATTTTTAATCTCGCCCAAAAAAGTCCCCGGAATGACAAAATAACAGCACACATGACTCAATTGACATATATTTTAAACTCTATTGAATAATACAGATCAAGTCGACTCTTAAATCTAAACTTGTGAACCAAATCTCACCCGTCACCGTAAGTCTGTAGTTTGTGACCTGAATAATGTAAACACTGACCACTCAAACATAGGATGGTCTGCCTGTGGTATAAACATAAACATTTCTTGCACTTTTTAAATTCACAATGGATTTTTGACAAACAAGAACTTTATGTGACATGTAATTTACAATTTACGGACAAAGGTATCTATCGATTGACAGGATTTTGCTGCGGCCTTTCTATTTTACTCTTCTGTGACTTCTAGCCTATGAATAGGCTCCGTGAAAGCGAGCCGCACGAAGCCTGGGAGAGAGAGAGAGGGCCCCTTTCTCTCTCTCCCAGTCTTCGCGCGGCTCGCTTTTCCTTTCACCCCATCGCGGAGCCTATTCATAGTGACTTCTGGCTCTGTTCAGTCCATTTTATCCAACCACACATTTGACACACATGCTGAGCCCTTTTGCAGTTCATTATTGGGGTACCCAGTCTTCTCTCATTTTGATAGATCCTGGAGATTAAAATTTCGGATGAGGGTTTTAGGTCGAATTTATCGTTAACGTTAAATTCAGCTTATAGAATCTCAAGATCTGGTCCAAAATTAAATGTGTCACCCAGCAAATCTACAAATGGCGGACCTTCGATGTTATCTTCGTTGATTCAGGCTTCATTTCCAGTTAGCGAATTATAGCTTTTAATTCACTTTCTTTTCAGCCATCGGTCCACGGACGCACCTGTCGCACCCCTCGCCCTACGGGCCCGATTATTTTAGTGTGGTTAGCCAAAGCAAGAGATGTTGCCTTAGTGGTAGGGTTATCAAATGCAATACGCCAAATAAAAAAATAACAAAACCAACAAAGTTGCTGCACTATCCTCAACGGCGACAACTCAGAGAACGAAGTCTTGACCTATATTATCAATTGAGAGGTCTTGTGAGAGTTGAGTCATGCACGTGGCAACATGTAGCGGGTTTGCGTGACGAATTCAAATTCAAAGTTTGTGCTTGTTTTATGTGATTATTCATGCATTATTACATTTACGTGTATCTAAAACTATTATAGCAACAACCTGTAGTTTGTTTATAATTCATGGAAATCAGACAATAATGTCGTCACTTCACTATTCGCATCTTATATTTTTCGCGTGACAACTTGTTATGTAAATAAACAGCCAGGAAATACTTGCAATTAAAAGACTAAAAAACTAGTAACCAAGTACCCAGGTGTTCTCCTCCCGCTTACTCGATTTGGCACGAAATGACTTCCTGAGATAGGAAGAGCCGGCACACAAACCCGTTCCCAAGCTCCCAGGTGAACGTACGTACCCCTCTCCAGAGAGAGAAAGAGAATGTCTAGGAACTAAGCTGAAGGAATTACCAGGTTTAAGTTTTAATTTAAATCAAATTGCTTTTCATGAAAAAGAAATGTGACTCTTTCAATCTTTCGGTTCCTATTAACGAATTTGTGTATGCATTCGCAATGTTTAACGCCTGAGAAAAATAATTAACTTTCACACGAGATTTATTTCACACACGTAATTTTTAATTAAATATTAAATATGTAACTTCAGAAACTACGAATCTTGGCAAATATTTGCCAAATAAAAATGTTTACATTAAAATAACCGTCACACATATGTATATACAGTGGACTGGACTGTCATTTCTCTCATCACAAGAAAACTAATAACTAAATATTAAGTAAACTAACCTCAATTTCCAAAGTTTTCAGTATTGATTTCCTTGAAGACTAATCCTTTTAAACCAGCAAAGCGTCTAGCCCAAATACAGTTCTAAAAACTCCATCTTCCGTTCATCCATATTCCTATTTCCCATCGTAATCATTCCATTGCGAGACTGCATCTTATGTTTTAGTATCGAGAATAGTATCCGAGAATCCACCTTAAAGATTGAAATCACGAGAGTCCCTAACCCATTCCGTTTACTCGGCTCATGGGCTACATGTATGCGCATTCTCTGAGTAAAAGTTGCAGTAGCCATGAGCACGCGTCGCGGGCCTATTTTTGGAAAAAGCCCAGGTGTCAATGGGTTAAAGTTCTAACAGGCTGTTGTATGTTTGTATTATGTTTGATATGGGGTAATTATTTTAGGGTTTGAAGAAGTTGAGATATTTTGAATGATTATATACAGTCATAATAAAATTATTGTAGTAACCTTTTTACTGGTAACTTTTCTTGCAGCAACATTTACAAGAATATTAATGGTTGATCACAATGTCTGGAGCTGCCGAAAATAAAAGTACATGTAGTATCAGTTTAAAGGATGGTAATGGTGACCCACCTGAGCTCGATATCAATCTTCCTAAGTTGTGTGACCTTCCAGCAACTGCAAATAAGCAACCAAGCCTGCCTATAGACATTCTTTTACTGACTGTTGAAGACTGCGAGTTCTTAGGTTGTCATGCACACTTGAGGAATTCATTTAAATGGTATTTTGATGGTCTTGGTTATGTTTACTTTGGCAATGCGTGTGACGATCAAGATGAGAATATGAAAGTGGCATTGATGAGATGTCATGAAGGTTCCATTGGTCCTGGTAGTTCTGTGATTGCCGTGAAAATGCTGTCTCTGTACTAAAGCCCAAGGCAGTCATTTCAGTGGGATATTGTAGTGGTCTGAACCATGAGAAAACTAGACTGGGAGACGTTGTAGTTTCTGCGAAGCTAACAACATATGCCTCGAAGGAAGTTGTTGGTGATGAAGAACAATCCATTGGCACAAGAAGTCTTGTGAGCCGACGTTTTCTTCAACTCATTAGACATGTGGCTGATGGCTGGATGGCACCTTGAAAATCCCTGAAGTACGAGATGTGAAAATATACAACAGTGGAGAGTTTTTGAGTGGTCCAGAGAAGATTAATTCTGATAAGCGACGTAAAGAACTGGTATATTTACATCCTCAAGCGACTGCAATTGAAATGGATGGAGAAGGTAATCTTAAAAGATTGGTGTATGTTTTATTATACAATACACCCTATTAGAGAACTGAAAACTGCTGCTATTAATAAGAATAGAAATGTGCATATACACATTTACATAGCCTGATGCCATTACAAAGAGAGTTTGGGAGGTAGACTACGGGTAGTCCCTCATTTTTGTCAGGGATTGAGTGGGCAAGCGAGCACAAATCACCTCCCGCGAGAAGAAGCGACGCGTCCCTCATTTTTCTCGCCGCCTTGCGTCGAGTCTCTTTGCAGGAGTTGATTTCCACACACTTTGTGCGCGCTCGCCCGCTTTAACCTTGAGAAAATTGAGTGACTACACGTAGTCTGTTTGGGAGGTTTTTCTCCCAGACACACCAAGTGTATTAATATTAAGGCCATTTTCTCAGCCTACTCCAGATCTATTCCCTGCATGGCATGGCTTTTTCACTGTTGTCATTTTGCCAGATAACATCACCAAATGGCTGTGCGATTTTTGATCTGGCAACAAAACAAGAAAGGATGCCTTTGTCTGTACTACTCAGTAGGCTGTGGCTTTTCTTTTATTTTAAAAATAGGTGAGAACTGAGAAGTGTAATGTGACATCACACCCATGTTTGCATATGCCAATGCAAAACACCTACTACAGTACCCATCCAATCAGAACATGCAATTATAGAAAGCTATAATTTTATTAAACATTTAAGAGCCTATACATATCAACTTGCAAAATATTATTGTCAGACCACAGTTACAAAATGAAGCAGCATTTTCCCTTTTCTCTTCTGGCTTAGTACAGGTGCATTGCAAGTACTTTGTTGGGTAGCAATTTTAGTAAAAATACATCTTTCTATTGCAGGTCTCTTTTCCGCCGCATTTGATGATGGTATCGAATGGCTTCTCGTTAAAGGTATTGCCGATTTTGCAGATGGCAACGAATCTTCGACTGTTACCTGGGGATCTTTTGCCAGTGTCATGGCAGCATCTGTTGTTTTCCATTTTCTGAGTGATCCCAATGTTTTCAGAAAATGGCCCCATTACCAAGGTGATGATAATTTATATGGAAGAAAATTTGTAATAAAACAGGATTTAAACCAAACTTGTACAGCAACATCTGACCACATATCCCAGAAAATATGAGCAGATCTTACCTTCCATCCTGGGTTTCTTTTCAACAGTAGGTATCGTCAAAGTATCTGACTTTCTTTTAAGGTCAATGTAGCTTTCTGAGAATCAAAATTAACTCATGATTAAATGCAATACTGCCACTGTAATGCTGTTTAAATTGTTTTAATAACTCACACTTATAAAAGAAACAATGTAATTTTTTTTTTCTTTGTCATTCTAATTTAAATGCTTATCATGTTGGTCAACCTTGTCAATGAATAAGTCAAACAGTCTCCCAAAACTAAGTTTGCCATTCACATTCTTGTTATGGCAAAATTAAACAAGGGTTCTTACATGTATTATATAAATCTATTTATAATGGGTTGGCTGGCTTTTTGTGCGCCAGTTTTTGAACAAAGAGACTTGTTAAGGAAAACGTGTGTACGGCTCAACAAGGAAAACTTGTCAATCTATGATGTTTTGGGATATTCCGCTGCACAAAGAGTATTGCGGCTTCAAAGAAAAACTTGTTAGGGAAGCTTTTTTATTCGTTCACACAATCAAATAAAAATTGTCAAGGAAATGTTGCTCGTGTGTAATGAGCTTTTCTGATGAACTGTATTTTACCGTGATGTCAAATGCATAATGTTTTCTTGAGAAAATTCCAAATTATTTCCCATTTCTGAATGCCGCATTGATCTAGGGTATAATTGACAGTTTTCTTTTCTTTAACTGATTTATAAATGTCCCGATTTTAAGTTGCCCAGCTTTAGATGTCTAGACAGACCTGGTATTATACTTGAAATGACTTGTTTTAAAAAAGTGTATTTTACTTCTAGATGCTTTTGATCCATGGATCCATGGATCCATTTTTGATCCAGCTGAGCTTATTGATGATATTCGCCAACTCTACAAACGCCGCGAGGGATGGCTCACACTGTTTCCTTGGCTTGAAGAGAATTTTTTTCATCTTGATGATATTTATACCAGTCTCAAAATGGTGAGCAGGAAGAAAACGAGAGGAACAGCCACAGCCCACATTGTTAACATGTCTGATATCTTCGAACCACATGAAGAATCTTCACAACCAAGAACAGTGTTAATTGAGGGGAAGCCTGGTATGGGAAAGACAACTTGCTGTAAAAAGCTTGTATATGACTGGGCTACAAGAAAACAAGAAGCAGAAGGTCGCTTTCCACAGTTCGAAACAGTGTTGTTGCTGAAGTGCCGTGATGTCACTGAATCTGCAGACCTATGGGAGGCCATTGATGATCAACTTCTGCCTCGAGATGTTGAAGAAGATGTGAGAGAGAGTTTCTTTAACTTCATTCGCAACAATCAGTCTAATGTTTTGCTGGTTCTTGATGGATTGGATGAGGTTCCCGATAGTAAACTGCCAATGTTTTCAGACATCATTCATGGTATAGTACTTCCAAGATGTCGCTTGGTTGTTACGGCACGACACGAGGCTGGAATCATGGGTAGAATACACTGTGACACCCTGCTGGAGATTGAAGGATTTACCGAAGAAGATGCTGAAAGGTTTATCGTGAAGTACTTCAACGCCATGGGGAAGTCAGGTGAGGACTTGGCCCAAAAGCTCTTGACAAAGCTACGTCACGATGCAAACCTGAAAGAAATGGCGGCAAATCCTCTCAACACTGCACTTCTTTGCCTCATTTGTGAAGAATTTCGAGGTATTTTTCCAGAAAATAGAACCAAACTGTACCTGGAAATGATAGAGTGTGTCCTGAGAAGATACATAAAAAAGAAAGGATTATCAGAAGACAGCGAGGACCTCATTGACGTTTACAAAACTCAGTTAAAACACCTTGGCTGGATAGCGTTGAATGGCTTGATTGAAGACAAATTGGACTTTGAGGAAAGTGAACTTGGAAATCATAAAAGTGACTTACCAGGCTTTGGATTTCTGTCAGTTCAGCCCGGAGGCAGCAAACTAAGACCGCGCCGACATTATGCCTTTTTACACAAGAGTTTCCAAGAAATGTTTGCAGCATTCTATCTGTGCTGTCAACTTCTCAACAAAGAAATCAGTCCAGACAGCGTAGCTGCTGACCATCTCCATCAGCTTATAACAAAAGAGGTGCTTCCATTTGTATGTGGCATGCTTGCAGCACGATGGGAGGAGGAAACAGCATTGGCCCTCATCAAGAGTCTAACAGCACAAGTGAACCAGGACGACATAGATAACAATAATTTGTTGACTCTTGTATTCAAGTGTATTATAGAATGTAAAAAAGACAACAGCGATTTTCACCTAAAATTGGTAGGTGTGATTGGCTCATTTCTTAAAACTTTTCAAACTGTTAGTCTCGAAAATTCAGGAATATATGATGCTGACGTTGTTGTTCTTGCTGACACTCTTAAATACAATACAACAGTGACAGAGTTGGATTTGTCTGGCAATAACATTGGTGATCCTGGTGCTGCTGCGCTAGCTGATGCTCTGAAATACAATAACACGCTGACAGAGTTGAATTTGTATGATAATAACATTGGTGATCCTGGTGCTGCTGCGCTAGCTGATGCTCTGAAATACAATAACACGCTGATTGAGTTGGATTTGTCTGGCAACAACATTGGTGAACCTGGTGCTGCTGCGCTAGCTGATGCTCTGAAATGCAATAACACGCTGATTGAGTTGGATTTGTCTGGCAACAACATTGGTGATCCTGGTGCTGCTGCGCTAGCCGATGCTCTGAAATGCAATAACACGCTGATTGAGTTGGATTTGTCTGGCAACAACATTGGTGATCCTGGTGCTGCTGCGCTAGCTGATGCTCTGAAATGCAATAACACGCTGACAGAGTTGAATTTGTATGATAATAACA
Source organism: Desmophyllum pertusum (assembly GCA_029204205.1). Taxonomy (NCBI): domain Eukaryota; kingdom Metazoa; phylum Cnidaria; class Anthozoa; order Scleractinia; family Caryophylliidae; genus Desmophyllum; species Desmophyllum pertusum. The sequence continues at coordinate 1,571,852 of MU827787.1, read as the reverse complement.
TTGGTGATCCTGGTGCTGCTGCGCTAGCTGATGCTCTGAAATGCAATAACACGCTGACAGTGTTGAATTTGTATGATAATAACATTGGTGATCCTGGTGCTGCTGCGCTAGCTGATGCTCTGAAATGCAATAACACGCTGACAGTGTTGAATTTGTATGATAATAACATTGGTGATCCTGGTGCTGCTGCTCTACCTGCTGCTGTTAAAGGTAATATTTCTCTCTTTTTTGTGACCATTGATGTATATGATATATGGTCCAATACCACATATTTTAGAATGCAGATACGCTGATTGCATTACTTGGATTTCTTTCTAGCCACTAGAAAATCCAAGGAAAGAATTATATTTTTATTGATCGCAACCATCATACAAGCTTCAAAATTTTGTCATTTTCTCAATCAGTACACAATGGCTGTATTTATCTTGTCAGATGAAAAGACTCGTGCATTGACAGATAAAGATTTTGTGAGAGAGACTGGATGGCAGAAAATTATGGAGCTTTAGCAACCTGAACCATGACGATGGTTCAGAATCTCGTAATAATTATCAAAATCTAATCAGTGAGTCTATCAGTATCAGAATAATATTCATCCAGCTGAATATGTACTGTAAGTCAGCATTCAAATAAAAAAAATAAAAATTCCGGCACCTTGGTGGTTTTTATACAAAAATGTGCAGATTTTGTTGTTGTTTTGCAGAAGACAGCTAAGAAATGTATATGGATAACACACGTGCATAGCTATTGTACTGCTCAGGTTAAAATGATTGTTTAAGCCTGGTTTTCACTAGCGACGCAAGCATAAGCGCAAGCGCAAGAGCCCTTATTTCGCCGTGAAAACGGGCGCGACGCAAGCACAAGCACAAGCACAAGGACAAGGATCAAAATGTTTTGATCCTTGTGCTTGCGCTTATGCTTGCGTCGCACATGAAAACGGAACATAACACAAGCATAAGGAAAAAGCAGTGATTTTGATATGATTTTGAAGGAATATTTGAACAAAACAAAGGTTAGTTCAGAAAATTATCTCCGAAAGTCATTTGTGAGTTATTGTGCTTATTTTGTTTGCCTTGATTCTACGAATCTTGCTGGTTAAAAACGTCGTTGCTGTGAAAATTGTTTGTTTCGTTTTCAAGCGAAAATAACATTATTCGAGCTATGAGTAAAACAAATAGATTCATGTTTTCCGTCAGTCAAATGCACAAAAACTTGGTTTTAACAATAATCAAATCTTGCTGGTGAATATTTCGTTCTTGTGCTTGTGCTTGTGCTTGCGTCGCTAGTGAAAACCAGGCTTTAGTGACTCAATAGTTCATTCCACGTCTGTCAAGATAAATACGGCCAATAAATATATTAGAGCACACTGGCAAAAATAAACAAGTTGCAATTACCATTGAACAAAAATTTTGCCTACAAATGGAACTACATGCATGTAGTGACCATGTGGAAAGAGTTTTTATTTGTAATAAAATTCACTTTATTATAAGAATTTTATGGAAACTGGAAAGAAGAATTTGTATGCTGAAGATGCTGGACTTTTTTTAAAAATTGTCTTGATAATGTACAGAAGACAAGTTACAATTTTAAGAAATAACACAACACTTTTGATTTTGCAAAACATGTTTCGACAGACCACTGTCTTCATCAGTTACTGAACACAAATTTACAAAGTTTAATTTATAACAAAATAGAAAGCTAATGGGAATTGCTAATGACAAAACTATTTAACAATTTTGAAGGGTTGAAAGTAAAACTATCGGATGTGACGATTTGGCCTTCCATTCCAAATTGCTCAGAATCAGCTGAATTTTTTCCATGTAGCCAAATCAATTAATAGAAAAACATAATGACCTATATAATTTATAACTTTTCCATACATTGAAATGGCGGACTATTTGTTAAGATAGCCTCAAATCAATATTGAATAATGATTAGTAAAGTACGTACATATACTCACACACATAAACGACTACATAAACTGGAATTTATAAGCTCCGAGGACGGCAGTGTGAGCCAGTTTTGGCCGGAGTGTTGCTTTTTTACCTTAACGATTCAACTTAATATACAAACACTATTTTGACAAAGAAAACAAAACAATTACATTGTTCTTACCTAAAAAGTGTGAGTTCATAGAAACAATTTAACAACATTACGGTGCCAGTATTGCATTTATTATTTATTTAATCACAAGTTAATTTTGATTCTCAGAAACCTCCAGAGTCAAACATGAGCAGATGGAAATTGAAACTGCAGACATGAAAAGAAAGTTGGATACTTTGACGATACCTACTGTTGAAAAGAAACCCTGGATGGAAGGTAAGATCTGCATATCCTGTGGTGAGATGTTGTTGTACAAGTTTGGTTTAAATCCTGTTTTATAATGGTTGGAGCTATAACGTAGTTACTAAAATTAATAAGGAATGATGTAGAACGATCTAAAACGACTTAACATGCGTATATACCTAAAGTGATCTAAACAATATTTAGAATCACTCATAATGTAAAAAAATGTAAAAAATGACTTGAACCAGCAGTACAACGGCCTAAAACAGCCTACATTAGAAAAACGGCCTAGATAATTAGCCCTGAATAAAACAACTTTCAGCAAACTAAAAGTAAAGGGATCCACAGAGTGCTTACCTGTGTAAAGGGTCAAATTAATGGGGAAGATTTCCTTGAAAAAAAAAAATGAATGACAGATGGTGACTCGAATACTCATGAAGGTTTCCGAAAGCTCCCGATGATTACTAGATGGCATCTGTAGATTACCGGAGGTTTTAAAAGCGGTTGTCTATAAATATCGCCTAAAGCTTTTCGTTGAGAAAAAAATCGAAAATCATCAAACTTGGCTAACCGGGCGGCGGCCAGTTTGTAATTTGTTCGAGTTTTTATGGCTACTGTGCTGCGCAAGTAATGCCATCGTCGAAGCATTCTTTGTAACATTCCTGTGTTACTAAAACTTTTTTTGTAACAATTCTTTGCAAAATTCCTGTGTATTCATTACTGAACATGATATGGCATTGTTCGATTGTTCCGCGGCTTCATTGACGGTGGTGACTCAAGTGCAAAAAAATGTTTAAAAAGAAGATTTGCATATTTAGTTAGCTATGTTTATTTTTAAAAGCTTTTATTTTCGGTAGGAGGTGTATTTCTTTGACAACTACTAGCAGGGTCGCGTTTGATTGAGCCACATTCTTGAAGCTTTTGTCGAGAAGCCGCTGGTCTTTTAGAGTTCTTCCGTGACAATTCATTTGTTTGAATTTGTACTATCGTTATCATGTTTCCTGAAATAAAGATAATAAATATTTACTAGGCGTAATCATAGATTATCAAAGTGCATTCGACAAAAGGCGAAATAAACTTCAAAATTTTTCAATAGCTTGGAGTTTTGTACTAGGCAGGATGTATCATGATATTAAACATGACCGCGAGAGTTTAAAGGAATTGATCGACTCGATCTCTTAATGAAAATTAAATGGCCAGTAATATGTACAGACAGTACTGTTAGCCAACTGTTATAAGCCGTAACAATCTTTTATCGATCGATGAACCGATCGACTCATCAACAGTTGTCATGCCCACATTTCACTCGTTAAATGTGTTATCTTTCCTCCATTTAAATACCAAAGTTTCATCAGTAATAGACCTCAGGTTTCATCAATTCTTGAGGAACAAATCTGACATCCTTGGTAAAATATCCGCCATTTTGTTTGTACCACGAAATGTGACATAATTCAATATTTTTACGGGAAGCTCCGCCCAGAATGGAAGACGGCCGGTCAGTCGGCCGGTCGATCGAACGAAATAGAGTCTGCTGGTATGCACAGGACACGCAGGAGATCACAGGCATACCACGAGATTAGTATGCGTTCTACGAACGCAATAAGTTGCTAAAACGGGAATAGGTTAAATTAAGATATTTACTAAGAAGGACGAAGGATTTTTTCTAGTTAGTTATGTTAATGTGGGAGCTGTATTTTGTTTGGCTAGGCTTCAAGGCACCTCTGGCTTCAAGGAGACTTACGTTTAAGCCTCGCACGCGAGGGTTGAAGCCGCGAAAAGAGGACGGCAAGCTACAGTACTTTAAGTTTACTGGAGCAGAGTATCGCTGAATGACCTAATAATTTTGTTATGTTAACGTGAATCGTGCTGTGTACTTTAATTACCTTTTGAAAATAGTCACAGCTTCAGCTGTTTAAAGGGTGATGAAACAGTATCATTACAATTAGTTGTACAAAACGAGCAATTGATAAAAAGATAAATGAAATTTCTACAGGTAACAGGTTGTCGTGTGACCTGATATTTGTTAAGCTTTGAGTGATCAACGTACATATGTGTATTTATGGCTTGTTAGAGTTCCAAGATGAAATAACCGTGGAGAATACTGCCGATAAACGGATCATTGAGAATCTGAAAAACAATGAACTGATATTCTGTGTTTGGATTTTCAAGGCACGAACCAGTGCAGACTTAATATGGAAAATTACCTCTTTGAAGCTGCTTGGGTTACGATAGACTCATTTAGTCACACGCGCGAGGGATCAGTGAAGTCGCGAGAAGAAGCTGACGAGGTAGTTTTCAGAGAAGAAAGTATTGCGGAGTGACCAAATAATTTTGTTATGCTGGCGTGTTAAATTGTATGACGACAATCAACGCGAGAAGAGTATGAGTGATGAATAACTCGAGAATTTTGTTATGTCAGCGTAAATGCTGTGAATGTTGTTGTCAGTGACAAAATACATATCAATGTGATCGTTTTATGGTGTATAGTTCGGCGTGAGGTATTACAGAAAATTAATTCACCGCGCTTTCGGGAGAAAATGGATTTTAGATCAAACAAGGAATGAAAATTGTAGACGAACTTATCTGCTTGGACATAAAGGTTAATCCGAGTATATTGCATTGTGTCAAATTTTTATCATTTATTGTGCGTGGACCTTTTGGAAACAGCTGTATTTAATAGGCAAGGCTGTACTGTCCTTGGTCGGATTTTTGCACAATGTTTTAACACTGTCAATCATGTGTGGCCTCTTTCAGATTGCTACATAGATAAAGGCAAATAACTTTGACAGTTTGGCAATTTTGTTATCATTGGTTTGGGCTTCTTGTAGTTATTATGGTGCATATCTTTGAAGGGACAGTCACACTGTACCTCGCGCCACATCGGGATAATGTGTGGTCTCAAACGCTCTTTCTAGCACTATTAACGTGTAGTCTACTTGTGAACACAATGCTACAACGACCAATGTGTGCACGCGAAATTGTAGAACAAAGGAGCATGCAACGTCGGATCTAACCGATAAAGGTATAACTTGGTATCAGTTACGAAGTACTAACAATGCAGGCTTGGTTATCAAGAAGCTAAAGACACAAAGGTCAGTTCATGTTGTACGCTAGAAATAAGTCGGCTTTGTAATAAAACAATGTACGCAAGATCCTTCCTTGCAAGAGCATCTCAAAACAGCCGAAAACAACAAGAATCAGGAGCGTCTCAAAACAGTGTCTCTTCTTGAGCGCGCAAAAGAAATCCCGAAAACAACAACAATCGTGCGTGTCTTCTCGCGCAAAACAACGCCGATAACAACAATCCAGCATCTCTTCTCAAATAGAAATAGTCGTCACCAATCTGCAGACTTTTCACGCTGAGGGGACTGGGTACTGCTAACAAACATCCACCAGAAATCCAGAAATCGCCAAATCGATTCACAGAACAGAAATAGGAGGCTGCCTGTGCGGGCAGCAATAAATAAGTGAAAGGCAGCATTCACTACCTGTTGAGTACGCTAACAGTCTAGCTGTTTAAGTTACGATTAACTTATGATTTACGATTTGTGATCAATGACCTCACAATTGGAGAAAGTTACACTGATTACACTACACTGATGCACAAAGTCAACAATGTTGACAATGTTTTCCTTATTACTGAACTTCACTTTTTGTTTTTCATGAAAAGAAGAAAAAGGTAACATCGAGGATAAACTTGGAAAAGTGGAAGGTAACATCGAGGATGAACTTGGAGTGGTGGAAGTTAACATGGATGATAAACTTGGAGAGGTGGAAGGTATGTTTGAAAATCGCCTGAACCGACTCAAATGCCAGGAATCAGTCACATTTAGAAAACGATCTGGTGACTTCTAAATTGAAATCAGGATAATATCTGGTGTCACTTAACTGAAGCTGAAGTGGTGTGTGACATGCGCTGGCACACTGTGATAAGAGGGGATCTGTACATGTAGGTAGTGGAATCTAAGTGGAACCTCTGTTCTTTAGTTGGAGGGGGATCTCTTGCCGACTTAGGTTTGGGTGAGGTATATTACAGTTCTCACACACCACTGGTAGCCATGTCAAGCCGACCGCCGCAAGCCTGACCTTTATTGTAAAATCAAAAACTATACACATATCACGCTAAAACTGGGAAGCTTCCAAAATTACAAGCTTAGTACATTAGTTACATTGTATAACGCCAAAATTAAAAAATATAACAAAATACTACTGAAATTCTTTGGGTGGGTGGGTGGGAAGGTCAGTAATGGCGGACGCAACAAAAACAACTGCCCGCCTCACCGGTCACATGACCTATACCCAGGCCCCAGCGGTGTGTGAGAAAAACATTTTCCACTTTTTTCGTTTCACTCAGCCAGTGGAAAATTACCCTCTTATCCCTTTATATCTGCAAAGTGCGATAATCGTTACCCAATATGGCCTAAGGGGCCGCTAGTTACCTTTGCGATTCAACTTAATACACAACCGCTATTTTGACAAAGAAAACAAAAAAATACATTGTTCTTACCTAAAAAGTGACTGTGAGTTCATAGAAACAATTTAAACAACATTACGGTGCCAGTATTGCATTTAATCACAAGTTAATTTTGATTCTCAGAAACCTCCAGAGACAAACATGAGCAGATGGAAATTGAAACTGCAGACATGAAAAGAAAGTTGGATACTTCGACGATACCTACTGTTGAAAAGAAACCCTGGATGGAAGGTAAGATCTGCATATCCTGTGGTGAGATGTTGTTGTACAAGTTTGGTTTAAATCCTGTTTTATAATGGCTGGAGCTATAACGTAGTTACTAAAAGAAGGAATGATCTAGAACGATCTAAAACGACTTAACATAAGGATCTATGGTGTAAACTATAGCCCTTTTCACGGTTAACTTGCGATATTTGCATAACAATACACTTAAACATAGAAGCGAGGCAATTTCGGACACAAGCTGCAAAACATCGTGTTTTTCTTGAACTCGTTCAACTATTTTAGTATAAAAACAGTTTTAAAATGTATAAGAACTACAATTATTTTAGTTTACGTTGTTTTTAGAAAAAAAAATGTAAAACGACTTTTCTCTATTAATAAAGAGTTGACTCGCATAAGCAACAGGGAGATCGGGTTACGATCTTTACGGCAAACTTTAACTAAAATAGCTGCATATTTAGTTCTTCTCTGTTTTAAAACTATTTTTATGCTAACATAGTTTAAGGAGCTCAAGAAAATCACGATGTTTTACAGCTTGTGCCCGAAATTGCCTCGCTTCTATGTTTAGCTGTATTGTTATGCAAATATTTCAGGTTAACCGTGAAAAGGGCTATTGATAATCAATCGATATTGATTAATCATTCTTGCGTGGGGTATGCATGCACACCAGGCAAAACGTGCGTGATCTATCTGCGTTATTTCCATTGGTATTTAGCACAATATATATTTGTTTCAGATGACGGTTTGCTCTCCTTGTGGTAGCTTTCTTCTAGAATAAGGTGCTTACATTACATGTAAATTTCGTGCATGCGCTAAAGATCTGTAGTATACGTTACCAACAACAAGTACATCGCAGATATAATTGATTTATTTTTCACGCATTGTAACTAAAAGGTGAAGCTTCGAGATAGATTACAAAACAGTTTGGGATCATAAGGAATTTTCAGGAAGGAACATTTTGATCGCGAAAGTGTACATGTAGCGTATCTATGATATGTCAAATTAAGGGCACTCTTTTAGCCCCCAAATTTCTTTTTAATGTTCGTTTTTCCTTGTTGCAACATTCAAAAGTCTTAAAACATGAACCGGTGTTCTTTTAATTATGAGGAATGATTTTTTGCCCGGGATTTTGCTGTTTCTCAATAACCACCCATTTGCTCGGCAAATATTTTGATTATGTAATTATACAGTTTCATCGTCGCTCAGCACTTTGGAGAACTTCATGTAGATACACTGAATGAATTTCGAACGATAGAAATGAAACATTTGAAACATAAACGCTGATAAACCAAAGTTGAACGAATGTTATATTTAGATACGTTGTAAACGCTAAAAATGCTGTAAACACTGCAAAATATATTTGTGAATGAAAATGTCACGCGGCCTATAAGAATTTTAGTGAGTCAACTAACTTTTTCTCTTTGATACTTGCTAACCCAGCGAAAGAGAGGAGATTCAAACAGCAAAACGAACAGAGGATCTAATAATATGATTATTTTTGCTCATATTCAGGGTTTGTACTAGCTCTCACCCACCACTTTAGGTTGGGATGAAATAAAGAAGAGGGCTGACAGCTGGTGTTCGTTTATACACTCTGTGCTGCCCTTTTGATCTCTGAGTTCAGATGTTAGCTTCGTTATTATTGCTGCCCGCATAGGGAAGCCTCCTAATTCTGTCCTGGGACTCGATTTCAGGATTTCCGTCTTTCTCTTTTTTAAGATTTCTGGATGTTTGTTAGCAGTACCCAGTCCCCTCCGCGTGAAATGTCTGATTGGTGACGACCATTGCACGCTCAAATTTGCACGAGAAGAGGCGATTGTTGTTTTCGGGATTTCTTTTGCGCGCTCGAGGAGACGCTGTTTTGCTCTGATGCTTGATTGTAGCCGATTTTGGCTATTTTGAGACACTGTTGCACACGCTCTTGCACGAAAGGATCTTGCGTGACATTGTTTTATTACCAAGCCGCCTTGTTTCTAGCGAACATATGAACTGACCTTTGTGAGATCCGAGTTGCGTGCTCCTTTTTTCTACGATTTCACGCACGCACGTTGCATTGGTTTACTTGAATTACATCGACAATTAAATATTTGGACACGTTGCATTGTGTTCACAATTGGTTTACATATACTTGAATTGCCTCGAAAATTAAATATTTGGAACGCAAAGACGAAGCGTGTGCTTCTGGCTGTGACATTGTAACAAATGTGTCTGTCACAACCAGATGTTGGCTTTGAGCTTTGTTATTATAAGGTTATTTTGACACGCAATTGCACGAAAGGATCTTGCGTGACATTGTTTTATTATAAAACCAGCGATGATAATGAAATTACAAATGTGGCGCACTTCACTTCCAATATGGTACCCCTAGTAAGGATTTGCTAAAGATGGCCGTGAATCACGCAAACCTCAGATATTCATGTTACTTGTGTGGCTACTTTCCCAAAGCTTTCACGGATGGAAAGCAATCAAACTTACACTGCCCAGTTATAAGTTATGTATTAACCTCTTGTTTCAGAAAAGTTTGCACAAGTTTTAATTCTCAATCACTTGTCAAGACTTATTTCAAAATTCAATACAGAGTGGTGTCATATGGCAACATTTATAGCCGAAACTCAACTAGTAAGATTTCCCGCCAAACGTCGCATGAGTCAATCTGAAACGTACGATGATCACATTTTAAAAACAAAGCCCGCATTTCGCTTTGCTTTACCTGATAATATCCACAGTTTCTATACATTATTGACTTTATCTTCAACTTGAAGATTTCAGCTCTACAACACACAACAAACTAAATATCTATTACAGTAACAACTAATATAACTCTTGGTTGTGGAGGGAAAATTCTCCATAATATCTCTTAGCGATTTATAACAGAAGACATTTTCCATGTTTTTACAAAACCTTGAGAAAAGTTGTCGATGCATTGAAAACAGTACAAATGATTCTTGAGCATTTTAGAACGTTTTCAAATTTTTCATGCATCGCGGTGAAAAACTTCGAAAAGGTGTTGAGAGTCGTTTCTGTCAAAATGCATTTCAACACAATTTTCGTTCAGGCTGGTTTTCCCAAATAGGGTCACAAATGTTGAAAATTATGTTTGAAAATCTGAATTGTTTCAATTGTCACGCATTCAGATTCATGTCCAACTGTTTCTTTGCCTTTCCCTCGCAGCCATTGTTTATAGTAATCACCAGTGCCCGGTTGTTCGAAAACTGATTAAGGCTAATCCTGGATTAAGAGTCAATCGTGGTTTTAACTTCTCTTGTATAAAAGTGTTTTTCACTGCTAGTTGTTTAGTAGAGTTTGGGATTACTCGAAGTCAAAACTGAAGGACAAAAAATATAAGCATGAAACGTCACTAAAAAGTTACAAAACTGAAATAAATATTCACGCTAATCCTGAATTAGCTTAATCGTCCTTTGTACAACCGGGCCCAGGTCTAAGTTTATATTACGTAAATATAGCCATGTTTCTCCCGTTTTAGTATTGTCCGTGGAAGACATCCAGGATGTTGAATCATCAAGTGTTGTGACCAGTGACGGGGGATCAGTGAGTGTGAAGGGTGTCAAACTGACATGCCCTGCTGGAGCTGTGGATGATCCTGTGACCATCAAACTTAAATTAGAAGAACCTTACACATACTGTGGTCTGATAGTTCATCATGGACTTGAAAACGATGTCATATTTTGTGCACCCATAATCAATTGTCAACCAAATGGCCAGATGTTTAAAAAACATGTCACGTTGACAGTTGCATTAGACAAAGAGATAGGAAAATCTACTGGCGCCTTACTCGTTTTACATGGCGCACCAACCAACAACGGTAAAATCATTTGGGAGGATATTACTCATAACTCCCAGTTCGATTTAGAAAAGGAGGAACTAAAAGTGGAAATAAATCAATTTTCTCAGATCGCATTGCTATTGACATATGAGGAACGTGTTCAAACAAAAGAAATTGTAATATCGAGGATTACATGTAACTTCATGTCATTCAAATATACATTGTTGGTACTTTTAAAAAGCAATCACCAACATTCGCCTTACGACGAGCTTGCTCTTGTGTTCATTAGCCGGGGCATTTACAGAGAACACAAAGATTCTGCTTTGATGAAGCTCAAATGTGATGGCTTTTTAGAACTTCGTTCCAACATTGGACAGGAAAGTGGTAATATCTATAATACGGAAAGCCTCACTGTTTCAATTCAACTAGGAGAAAACAACAACAACAGCCAGCAAGAATGTATGAAATTTACAGTGCACGTGCAGTCTTCAGTTTGGTGGAGTACAGGATATGTTATCAGGGCACCATTTCAGGGTTCTAGTGCTGATGCCAAAATCCTGTGTGGAAGGGTTGTTGTTCACGGACAGTATGGACATGTTCTTGAGGATCACTTCAGCCAATCGGGTGAGCTTTCTTTTTTACAATTTTGCTATAAATAGTTTACGTGGTTTAATTAAAGCAGTGATTAAAGGTTTAGGACATCAGCAAGGTTGATTTTCATTCTTTGACATGTTGCAATGCCTAATAACCCTATTTATTATATGGCAAACTGGTCCACGATGAAAAGGAACATTCTGATTGGTTCCCTGAGCGGTCCGAATTTTGCAATACGGACCGCTAAGATGGACCGCTCATAAACTCATTTCACCAAATTCCTTTTATGAAACATTGAACAAAAGAAAACTGTTTTCTATCAAGTAGAAACGTTTTTCCTCATGTCTGACGGACAATTTTGGTTAAACTTTTCGCAAAGTGGCCTGAAAAATACAAGAATATGCTTAGCTTTGGCGCGCGCGCGTTAGCCGAGAATGGTAACATTAATTTATCAGCAATTTTTTATAAAAAGCCATTATAATAAAAACTTTGTAGTCTGAAGTGTCAGCCGTCTCCTTGCTCTAAGAGCGAGGAGATGGCTGACACTTCAGACTAAAAACTTTATTGAACTAGCTTGTTCGGTCCGTATTGGGAAAATATTGGTCGAGTTCTTTTTTGCAAGTTTCCATAAACTTGCAAAAAAAGAACTCGACCAATATTTTTCCAATACGGACCGAACAAGCTAGTTCAATAACATCTATATATTCAGCCCCCCGGGGGGACCTTCCCGCCGGGAGTTTGACCGTTAATAACTTAAATAAAGCTTTACTGCATGCTAAACTGTAAAGCGCAGTTAATGGAGCGTGACGCTCTAGGCCCCCCTTGGGGTTGTTATGTATACAACTCATGTAACGCAAACAGGACGTGAATGTACAAACCTTTCTTGTCTCGAACGTACAATGGAGTACACTCGTGATTCTCCTTGTCATGTTGCAACACTGTCTAGTTCATTTATATCATTCGTTCTGTATGGCTAGTCTATTTATATTCCCATTCATGTCTCGTTGAGCGCTACATGCGTTCCTTATTTACTATGGTACGTAATTCACCATTGGCCTAGGTCAAGACACATGTCTGGCTATAAAAGCTCTAGTTTGAGTTCAAAGTCTCATTCATTAGCTGTAGTGCTTTCTGAAAGGTATTCCTTCAGTGTTCAAAATTGTAATTCCCACCCTGCCTCCCCTTGGAGGTTTGTTTTTGTTATCAATAAATTTGGGAACACCTCTCGAGGTTCGCTATCGGTTAAGTCTCGCAGCGACTTCCCCAAGCTTTGTTTTCGCTCGTTTGAGTTGCGCTATTTTACGCTCTTTTATATGCCTGCATTATTGTCCGATCCAGCACGTGCCGGCGGAGTCGACTCGTAGTGCTGGGGAGGTCAGTAGGCTTGAGCAAGTCATAACTGTCTACACTCTAGCACGATGCTGGCCGGAGGTTTCAGCTCGTAGTGCCGTTTATAGAGTTAGACTTGTAGGCCGCCTAAGCTTTTGATCTGCCAAATCTAGCACGATGCTGGCCGGAGGTTTCAGCTCGTAGTGCCGTTTATAGATTTAGGCTTCTAGGCCGCGCAAGCTTTTGACCTGCCTACAACTTGTCCGATCCAGCGCGGGTCGCGCGCGCACGCGCTGGGGAGATAAGAAAGGCTTTAGGGTCACGCAATGGAAGTCGTCTGTCACGCCAATCGCAGAGCGGTGTTCCCCTTTACGCCAAACATTGTGTTGTTTATTGCGTTGCTATTCTATGAAACATAGCTATAAAGGAACTGCGATATTAATATTCAAGTAAAAGCCGCCAAACGTTTCGACTTTTCCTAAAATTTATCTGGGAACAATTTGGTATGACATGTCATCATTCATGGAACTTGCTGTTACCATGGCAACCATATTTTGACAGGAATGTTATTCCAAATTTTGAATTTTCATGTTTTTTAAGGAAGAAAATAACTTCCTGGCAATAACTTTTACTTTTTTTGATAATTTTAGCATTCTTTTATTGGTTTTGTTTACTTTTGAGTCATTTTTGGTGTGGGTTTTTTTTGTTGTGACGTTTTGGAATTATCCAGAATTCCAAGATTGCGGATCCAAGATGGCGGCTGTTCAAGTCATGACGTAATTTCTACGTCATATTACGTCATGTGTTTCATTTGTCAAAAGAAACATTGTTGGACGTACTATTTACCCTCCAAGTTTCGTTGTTGTAGCTTCAAACACTTAGGTTATACAAAAATAGGCAGCCTAGAAATAAAAAACCTGCTTACTTATATATGCATACAGCTTCTATTACAGATCTGTGTGGTTATGTGAGACACCTTTTAGGGGTAGAGAAGGTCATTTTCAACCTTACACCCGTGGCCCAAAAGCTTAGGTTGCCTGAAGAAACGTTGAATCAAGTTGAATCATGTTGGAAAAGCGAGGCGGAACAACTGAAAATGGTTTTGCAAAGCTCAGGGTTTGAGAGGCAGGGAAACACAGAAGATCATGCAATGCTCAGAAAAGCCCTTGAAGGGTTAGAACCTGAAGGTATGGAAAATCCTAGAAGCTGGTCGCTTACGAGAGCTTTTAGAACAAAGCTTGGGATATGTAAATGGTTATTAATAGTATTGTAGTAATTGCCAAGAAGTCAGGCCTTCTGAAGACAGAAGGCCTGACGAGGCGGCAGATTATAGATTTTAAGGACGGTGCCTCCTTTTGTTACTGGACATACGTTCTGCGCATAATTTATGGCGTCATTAGCGCGTGCTCGAGCGCACGCACATACAGAACATTGCGGAATCTCTTTCAGGCTAAGCTCGGCAGGGAAATATATGGTCGTTTTCTTCATATAACTTACAAAAACGCGTGGTGACCCCTACTTTTTATGTTATAAAATGGAAGCGGTAAGCCTATTGAACATATGATTAATTTTTTGTTGTGTGCAAAAGTTATTTAGACTGTATTTTTGGTATACCAGAGGAGAGCTGTCAGGGTTGATAATGGCTACGTTGCGATGATTTTTAATTAAAAAACACATAAACAGTAGTTGTTATATTACCATTTGTTAAGTATTTTAAAGTTTGTTGTATTTATTGTTGCTTTTGTGTGTGTCAAGGCAAATTCAAAGGGAATCTGCGAAAAAATTTGTTTTTCTTTTTTCCGAGAAAATGCTATTTCAGCATTTTTTTCCAGATTGAAGCTTGATTATCTCTGAAAAATGCGTGGTTACCCCCAATTTTCTTTTTGGATTCCAATAGCCCTTACTAAGATCTGATTTTTCCGCATAGTCATAAACCGCGCAAAAATACTTTGGTATTAGGAGGCACCGTCCTTAATAATGTAATGTATATATGGAGAGTGACTTCTCTTATTCAGATTTTTAGTGTCTCATAAATGTGTAGCACAACAAGTGGTCGCTTACGAGAACTTAAAAACAAAGGAAAAGACCAGTTGGTAATTCCCAAAAGTGGTCGCGGTCGCTTAATTACGAGAGCTTTTAATTACAGAATTTGAGTGACAATTCAAACAGGGTTTCACAATCGTGATCGCAACTAGAGCTGGTCGCTGACGAGAGCAGTTGCAACGAGAGCTTCTACTATATTTGGCTGAAAACTCTCACTAAAAGTAAACTATGACTTAAAACTGTGTTGATGTGTTAATCCATATGCTGAATAATGATATTGCAAGTCTACATTCCCTAAAGACATCCATTCCATTTCTCATACTCTCAGAATACACAGTGAAAGAAAGAGGTCAAATGCACGTCGAACATTTGAGAGGACTAGCGGTGACCATCGAAGGTTTGCAGCACAATGAACCTAACATGATGAAGTACTTGGGCCATGAAATTATTTCTCTCTGCAACTCAGTTTTAAGAGACTGTTCCATTGAGATGGCAACCTCCAAAATGGATTTCAACTTGGCAACTATGGAAAACTATGCAACTTTTCTTGAGATCCACAGACAAATATCCGGAGACGTTGCCAGGAAATACGAGCAGATGCACTCATCTCCTGAAGATTCCATTACAAGAAAAAATTTCCTCATGATTGTTCCTCAACTTATTCAAGCCATCAAAAAAATCTTTCGAGATGAGAGAATTTCACAAACGCAAAGTGGATTGAGAGGAGTGGCTGATAAAGCAACCCTCGAAAAAAATTGTGTCAGATATTCAAGAGGCTGCACAAAGCGAAAACACTTCTAGGCTTTTGTGTGAAGTGTGTACGATACTTGAAAAGTTATGTCTCAACAACAATGACAACCGATCCACTGAAGACAACATACGTGTTTGGGACGGCTCTCTTTCAATTATTACAATGCTGCAGTTCCTAAAGAATTTCTTCCAAAGCTCTGAAGCACAAAGATTGTACAAAAGATTGCATGTGTTCTCGATGTCTGTAAAAAAGATCCTTTCAAACCCCACCGCTTATACAGGAAGATTCCTGCATGATGTCCACAACGTTGCATTGAGTCTGTTACAGTTTGCAAAGTTTGATCCATCACAACTTGTGAGATTTGAACTGAATGACACAACTAATTCATCCAACACTCAAGGTGACTCATCCTCTTCACGCCTACATAACAGTCAAGGTAATGATGTATTAAAGTACGACAAGTCAAATGAAACCTTTTCCCAGCTGTTCTTGGTCAGAAAAGAGTCTAAAGACGAGTTACAACTCGAAGCAGTTGCACATGTTCATATTAACGGACAAATTCGCAGCATTGGAGTATTTGAAAAAAAGATCACACTCCCTGCATTTTGCAATGCGCATGAAGCCATAGACAGAGTTCCATTCGCTTCTCTTTCTGCAGCGGTGAAAAGGGAACATGACAATTCAGGAAACCTTTGTGTTGCTATTTATGCAATGCAGAAGGAGAACATCAGAAAGGCTTTGGAATGTCTGGAGAAAGAACTGGGTGAAGATGTGGTTGACTTGAAACAAACAGAAATCACACAATCCCGTCTAAAACTGCGCAGCAAGACTGAGTTGGAACAGGAAGCAGGAACAGTTGTTAAACTATTGAAACTGATTCACAAATGGGGATCAGAGACAATTGTTCTTGACAGCAACGATTTTGTGACTCTTCCTGATTTGACTACAGGAGACGCTTGTGTCCCGGATCTGGAAATAGCAGGTTGGTGAGAAACGGTGGTTTTATGAAGATGACACCACTGACACTTGTCTTACACTGTTAAATCTACTGTTGCTGTTTATCAGTTATTATAATATACTCAACAAAATATGGAGCTTCTGATTGGTCAATGACGAATGTATAAATAGGTTATAGAGTGCAATACGGAATTGTGATAAACGGTACCGGACAAGTAGAGACGTTTTTGCCGCTTAATGACATTGAAATAAGCTTTCAGGTTAATGCTTATTTTCTGAGCTACAGTACTAGACTAGTACTGTAATTCTTTCAAAAAGTTCACGTTTGGTTTGCCTATACGCGTTCGAATAAAACATGTGAGCACTTTGGAAACCAGTGAAGCGTTTCGTGTGCAGAGTAGCGTGATGGTCGCAGCACAATTTTGTTGAGAATATTATATAAACAAAAAATCGTATGAACTGCTCGTGCATTTCGTGATTTATGGTCACTCGTGATGTTTTGAAAGTTCTCAAATTGCACTCGCCTAAAGGCTCGTGCAATTTTGAGAACTTTCAAAACATCACTCGTGCCCATAAATCACGAATTGCACTCGCGTTCATACTATTTCCTATACTTATTGTAATGTATATACAGTTGAACCTCTCTATAATGGCCACCCCCTGGGGCAGAGTTAACTGGCCGTTGTAGAGAGGTTTAAATAAGAGTAAAGTGTATGTATAAAACGGCGCATATAGTTGGGACGAAAAATCCTGACTGTTAGTAGAGGTTCAACTCTATGAAATCTTTTCCTTCTTTCTGGTTTAGAATTATAATCTGATTTTCTTAGTTTATAACATTTCCTGTAGTTGTTGTTGTTGTTGAAAGACTGAAATTCTTTGAAAAAGTGCCTTCCAATGAAAAAGCCAGTTGCATATCAGGTTTTATTATTTGTTAAGGCAACCCAATAGAACGATTTCGCATCTTAAATGCTAATAGGTGCCATAAGGTCGCTGGGGCCATGAATAAATTAATAAGGCAACATTTTGGTAGGGGTGTTACTTTTAAAAGCTTTATATTTTGGACATTTGGAAGCCGATTCCTCTAAAACTTAACAGATGCGCGCGGGAATAATGGAAGTTTACCAGGACTGTATATTATTCAATGAATCCCGCTTTACGGTAATGGCTCCGTCAATTCCAAGCCCGACCATCCCCCCCCCCCCCCGGGCATTTGTCGGGCATTTTACAACTTTTCCATCCCTAGGGTGGGGCATTTGCTATAACCGGGCAGCCCGGGGGTGGGGCATTTGTCAAAGGCAACGCGATCTTTCGTATTTTAAAAGACGTACACGGTTTGTTGTTTATTTAAAATTTCCTGATTGCCCCCGATAGAAAAATAGAAAAACTGAGTTGATATTAAATCTCGTTTGAGTCCCGCACTTTTCAAGTGTAACGTAGCCCCACCCCCACCCCACATGTGCAAACATTTACACCGTTGCTTTCCACGTGCGAACCAAAGACGTCAAAGATGGCGGAACGAAGCTTCGACTTCAACACCATGTTCCAAAAATCATGATTACAGGTATAAATAAAGAGCTATGTATTTGTGAACAATTATAGTATCCATCATTAATAGTTCTGCTTGGAATTTAGATTTTTAAATTCCTCGATCCTCTCAAAAAAGTTTTTGAACTTGTCCCGTGGGTCGGGCATTTGCACTGCTCCTGAAGCCCCACCGTGGGGATTTTGTGCATGTAAGCTGACCCCACCGTGGGGCATTTTCAACCTTCTGACAAAAAAATGACAAATGCCCGACAAATGCCCGGGGGGGGGGGGGGATGAGCGGGCTTGGAATTGATGGAGCCATAATGCTGTAACCTACTTCACTTAAAATTTTGTAAAACGTGATTTTGTGTCCAAGTTTGCTTCGCGAGAAGAACACAAAGCAAGTTGGTTTTACGACTCAGTGATCAGTCAAAACCTCTATTGTGTCATATCTGAAGCCGATTTTTTGATTTCAACTTTAATTAAAAGTTATTAGCCTTTAACGGAGTAAAATTGTCCATGTTAGAATTTGAAGTCCTCAATCTTCCTTATACTAACACCTTATTCCAATATGGCCATCGCGCGGAAAACACTGGCGCGAGTTGCGCGAAAATGAGGCCATAAGGGCCGATTGTTTTCCCTTCGCTGAAATTCAGTACAAAATGCCTGATCAGAAATAGGAGACGTCTGCATGCAGGCTACCTCAGAACTGTTGTGTTCCGAACTGCACAAAAAAGCTTTATCGGGAGAAAGGCGAGAAGATGAACTCAAGGTAAATATGTTTGATGCAAATAAAATAGAATAAAACACAAGGGCTCAGCACACTTCCAGTGCTTGGACAGAGGAACGAAAATTTCGATTTACGCGGCGCGTTACACTACACTTGTACTGTGGAATCGAGAATTTGTGGTGTAGCACGATTACAGAACGAAGAATATTCATGTAATGTTTTGTTTGTCACACGCTAGTACGCATTTTGGCCTGTGTTTGGCGCGTTATTTGTGGAATCGAGCATTTCTCTTGTAGCACCACAGGAGACTTTTATTAAAAAAATAATTTACATTTTTAAGGAAGATAGCTAAGAAATGTACCGGGATTTATAATGTACGTCAGGCTGTAGAGCCTTTAGTACTGTTAATTAAACCTTTTGTTTAGTGAACATTCTCGTTGCCATCACCGCTGTAGTTTGCTTGAACTGTAATGGGCTCCTGCCATGATTTGTGGTAATTTCGTCATTCAAAACTTCCAGTTTAGATGCAGATTTGTCGCTACGTCGAGAACTGACAGTGAGCGACCAGTGAAGCATCAAGCGCGCGAAAACAAACCAGTGACGTCAGAGTGAACCATGGGCATATGGAGTCGCACAATTAACCAATCAGAGCGCGCGCTTCGCTGAAGTTATGTTAAAGCTTTTTTATGCAGTTCGGAACGCAACAGTTCTGAGGTAGCCTGCGTGCAGAGACCTGCAGACGTCAAGGGAAAACAATCGGCCCTTATGGCCTCGTTTTCGTGCAACCTGCGCCAGTGTTTTCCGCGCGACAACCATATTGGAATAAGGTGTATTCGGTCCCTCCTATATACTACTCACAGGCACTTGCTATCGATTGATAGACGGCTCTCGGAGCGCGCCCACAGTTTTTCGTGCATTACGGCCGAAAAGTATTAAACAAAACCGTCAGTATTAGACGGCTAGCTCTTGGTTTCTATCGACTATGATAATTGGCTCGGGGTTTCGCCCCTCGTCAACTATACAGTCGAACCCCGATTAAGCGGCCACCCACGGGGAAATGGCAAGTGGCTGCTTAATCGGGGTTGGCCGCTTAATAGGTGGCCGCTTAATCGGGGTTCGACTGTATATATCAGCCGATAGAAACCTCGAACTTGCCATCTAATTGCTAAATATATTGCTGTTACAGCGAGGCCTGAAAATTGAGAGTGACTACGCTTTTATTATCAGATATAAGGTGACTGTATAACATTGCAAATTGAAAGTATTTTTTGCTTGTTTGCTTGTAGCTAAGAATATTCATGATCTTCAAAAACTGCACGTCAATGCAGATAAGGTTCACAAGAAAACTAACCTATCAGAAGATATGATTACGATTGCATCAGACAAGGGATTCATGATTTCTGACAATCAAGCATCAGGAAATTGCATGTTCTATGCACTGTCCGAGCAACTGGAACTTGTGAAAGGAATCAAAGTTTCACATCGAGAACTGAGAGAATCCTTGGTCCAATTCCTTGCGGAAACCCCTAACTCGGTAAGTCATGATTAATGGTGTAGTCTTTAACACTGAAAGTGAGTTTGAATGCTTCAAACTTTCAAATGAAAGGTCTTTTGATAACGTTGATGCTCTATTTTAATTTCTTCTTTTTGTCGGGAATTGGTTCACGATGACAAAGGAAACTCACGTTTTGTATAATCTAGTTTAAGGCGGGACTTAACCTGAATGCCATTTTTCCGCGACTTAACATGGGTTAAATGGAAATATCTCGTTCACGTTTCAAGCGATCCAAAAACTCTATGCTCATCCCATGAATCTATGTTATGGGGTGTTTTGTAAATTTGGGTGATTTTTGGGTATGTTTGGGAGGAAATAGTTTTTCTCAAAGGAGTTGTAAAATTTAGGGAAATAAGAAATATTGAAGATTTGATGTAGTTTTAAAATTAGAATTTGAAGTTAAAAATTAGTAGATGGACACCAACAGACAGTTGATGACCACGCAAGAGCACCCGCGTGGGTATCAACTGTCTGTTGGTGTTCCAAAAATCATTTTCTTTCTTCTATCCCTTCTTTAAACCTCTTAAGAGGCAGCCTCTGTAAAAGCGGTCCACTGCATTTCGGGTCGGAAATAAGTTTCCCCTCAAACTTTGCCCAGTAAACTATCTTGGGTCATAAGTAAATGCAACGACTTTTGTTTTTGGAAATACGTTAAAATATTTTTTTTAGAGCTCACAACAATCCAAGCAAGCGGCAAAAGGCCTAAATTTGAGCCTGGAAAGCGGAATCGAAAATTGCCTAAGTTGACGAGCTCACTTCTCGAAAAACCCCGAACGAAACAAAATATCTAGGTTAAGTGGTCCTTCAAAGGTGTGAAACGCATGTTAGTTTTGATATGTTTCGATTTACAGATTTGTGAAAATTATCGTATTAGCACACGTTTAATCGCTTTTTGAAACACCCGAAAGTACCCTATCTTCGCTGGCCTTTATTTCACAAGTCCAGACCAGGTCACGCTAAATTCTTACTGAGTTCTACTAAGCAGATGTTAGGAAGCCTAGAAATATAAAAATACCTTGCGCTTTTTATCTTCCTTTCCCACAGCGACTTCGAACTTTTGGTGGTTCTGTGAATATGAACCCGCATTATGCAAATGAGGTCGCTGAGCAAATTCAGATTGTTTTCAATGAAAACGTTCTTAATTGTTAGATTTCACCATTCTAAGTCAAAAATACAGAAAAACACGCACAAATAAAACTTTTAAACTGGTTAAATGGCTAAAAGTGGGAAATTATTCAGTTCCGATGTTAGTCTGAAGTGTCAGCCGCCTCCTCGCTCCAACCCCCCCGTGGGGCCAGGCGAGAAGGACGTCTGAAGGCCGAGCGTTATAATGTCGTCCGGTGAAGTGAATAATTATTCTTGAAAACGACTGTTACTATGCATCAATCAATCCTTTATTTAAACACGTATCGACACCTAGGAGCTAAAATAAGCTCGCTAAATGTGAACGTGCGTGAAATTAATAAATAAAATTATATGCTTAATACAAACATAAAATATACATGCAAGTGCAATACGTATATTTCCAACTATATTTCTAATGCATGCGTATAATTAATAGTTTTGGCATAATCAAGCCATATTTTGTGTCCAGTCTGATAGGGATTATTTAACATATAATTAACTTTATTAACTTTTCTTTTCTTAAAGCCTGATGGAACAGATCTGTTCAACTTTGTTGATGGATGTCCATCATGGACTGATTACTTAAGAAGCATGGAAAAAGATGGCACCTGGGGTGATCATTTGATTATCTATGCTGCAGCAAACTACTATGAAACTCGCATTCGTGTTATCAGCAGTCTTGACCATCACTTAATGATCGATCCAAATAATCTGGTCCTCAACACCAACCCACTTGTGCTGGGGCACATTCACGAGCATCACTTTGTTAGCCTTCTACCCAAACAAGGTAAATGTCGTTAAGAATTCGATAAATGTGTAATCTTTAGGAGAAATTGTCATGAACCTGTTTGAGATATCGGATCAGTTAATCAATTAACAATAAAAATATATGGTATTTATACCATTTTAGTTCTAGAGAAATAACTTGTAGCGAATTATGATAAACAAGAAGCTTTAAAAAGCTAAAACCGGGCAACTCAATTTGTTCTGCTTTATTTTATTTTATTTTCATACGTTTCTTTAAAATGTCGGTGACAAAACTAACATGAAATAACCATACCTAACTTAAAATTTCATAGTCACGCGAGTAACGTAAATATCTGATGCTTGCGTGATTACAGTATATTAATAGCTAGCTATCCTATAGCACGCAAATGTCAATACACTATCTTTAGCACGTAAACAGCATCGGACGCAAAGGTCAATAGCTTCTTCTTAAAATGTATGTATCGCAATCGCAGTTTAGGGGTTTAAACTCACTTACACGTCTTTGAAATGGAAGTTCTTCTTCCTTGGTTAAGTTTCCTGCTTGTGGAAATATTATAAAGATACGTTTCTAAAGTATTTTATTGCTAAGCTCAGGATTTAAATTCTCCGCACTTGCTAAAAGAAATTCGTCTGTTTTTAAGATAGGAGAATTTATATTTAGGTGTTCCGGTTGGGGTTGGCCGAGTGGGGTACGGGGTGGAAAATCCAATTCCTTGAAATTGTCAAAGAAATGAGCATAGTACTTTATTAAACTCGCATACGCGTCTTTGTTAACCATCAGAATGCTAGTTACACACTGACGGATAACAAAATGGCTCTATAAGCTTCTATACAAACTCCCTTCAAGTAAACTCAATACGCTTATAAACTTCACGTCTTCTAGGGGTTGGCCGAGTGGGGGTCTGAGGTGCTCGACACGCAAATCTCGCAAATTATGACCCGGGCTCGGCCACAGGCCTTGCCAGGTTAATAAATTTTGAATATTAAATCTCTCGGGGGCGGAAGAGGAACAATGGATTGTTCATTATTCCTGCTCTAAAAGTGCCATTATTCCGGTCAAAATAATTGTTCTTTCGAATGCTCGAAATGCTTTATTTGACCCCTTAGGGACTGTGCAATAATTATCACGAGGGGGGGGGGGGGGGGGTTGGAAAATGGGCTTCATGTAGGAAAATATTAGGTAATACCTCCCCTCCTAAAGGAGTGAATTTAGTTATTGCCCCCTCTCTAATCAGTCAGAAATTATGTACGACCCCCCCCCCCCCCCCCCTCCTCCTCACAGTATACACACACCTTTATACAAGTACCCTGCATTTTCTCTACACGCACCTTTGGATTAAAATCTTATAACAGAAAGAAGAGCTCCTACTACATGTTTAATTGTTGGACATCCACGTCTGGAACAAACATCACCTCCGTAGCAATGTACAACAGAGCCATAGCAGAAGGAAAAGAGCACCTGTGTTATTTTCAGGAAAATTTTTCGGTGCCCACCTTATAAATAGGTATGGATTCGCCAATGAAATAAAATGTTACGCCCCCCCCCTCTCTTGAGTGACTTATTTTACCTTGAGCCCCCCCCCTATCCTTGCTTTGATTTTACTTTATGCCCCCCCCCCCTCTGGTTTTCCAACCCCCCCTCCTGATAATTATTGCACAGTCCCTTACTCAAATCCAAAATTACATTATTCCACTGCATAAATTTTCGTTATTCTTATTCCTTATTCTTCAGCCCCCGAATATCTCCTCCTTATTTATTTTGCATCACATTGCATTACTTTAGAATCCTGGATCTAAATGTTTCCTTGATTTTCTACCATCCACCATTTTGAAATCACCAGCTTGAGTGGAATCAAGACATTTTGACTATTCTTTTTATTGCATTTTTGATATGTTACAATTAACATTTGTTAAAAAGACAGCAAAGTATGAGGACGAGATTTCATTATTTGCCATTAATTTAATCTCAAGTGTTATTACAGTTAAACTGTCTATTTACCACAATCCATCATATTATTTCACCGCTAAATGACGTATCTCGAATGTCGATAAGTAAATGTGCGGAGGTTTGAATACTAAAAACACTAACTGCAAATTCCCCAGTCTCCTTTGCAGCCGTTATTATCTACAAATTTCCTATTGGTTTCCATTTTGAGTTTGAGAGAAAAATTACAGTATATTTGTTTTTCTTTTTGTGGTCTTTAGAAACCAGTCAGGTTCCATCGAGGAGTAAGAAGAGATCATTATCTCCCGATGATACTCAGGATCCTAAGCGGCTGAAACAGACTGATCATTGCAAAGGTAACTTTTACATTATCTTTGGATAATTTATTTTATGCCATAGTTATAGCTATATATCATATAGGCGGGCTTTGTATTAACCAATTGTGTATGTCAGCTATATAAACAATAGCCTCCATTTGGCGAGGAAATATGCTCGGATATTTGTCCGCGGACATTATCTGTTCCGAGAAGCGAACAGTTTTCCGAGAGCGAAGCTCGAGGAAAACTGTGAGCTTCGAGGAACAGATAATGTCCAAGGACAAATATCCGAGCATATTTTTGAAGCCAAATGGAGGCTATTGTAGTTATTATCCTTCAAATATTTTTTCACAAGGCCGCTCTGTTTGCAGTGGAAGATCTCGGTGAGCCAAGCTGTTAAACATCAAAATAATTCTGTTGGCGTTCAAAAATATTTCTAGTCTGTTCAAAACAATCAGTTTTATTTAATTTAGCAATTTATTTGAGACGAAAACTGAACCTGCGAACGTGAAACGCAAATTTTCAAAACTGGGGAATATCACTTGGGGAATATCACCCGGATATTCCCAGTTTTGGCTGCGTCACGTGATGTGTTTAGACCAATCGCGCGCGAGAAAAAAATTTGATGGATTATAACTCAGGATGAAAAGCTACCCATCATACCCAACCCGTATGAGATGAGTATTTTCTTGACTTTCTTCACGTCAAATTTTCATGTTTCACAGTTTGTTTGCTAGCAAATGCAACTTCATACATAAATAACAAGAACCCCTGAAGGGATTACAAGCGGCCGATTTCCCGGGGGGGGGGGGGCACTCCTTTATTTTCGCTATATAGGAACGTGCAGCTGGACAGGGTATGGTTTTTGAGCATTTTGGTCTGGAACAGGGTATACCAAAAGGCATTTTTGGGTATCAGGGTATCAGTTTCCCAGGAGTTGGCATGAAGATCGTAATTGATACTCTGGCATAGGGTAGATGAAGTAGTCAGACGAAAAGAAACGCGTAGGAGTGTTAAAAAAGCTTTACAACTACAACTCGCAGTGCTGCTTAGTAGTTTAGCCTTTTGGGTTAGAAAGAAAATCGTTAAGAATCGTCCGGAATAGGGTATCTTTTTTCAACATTTAGGGCCTGTTTACATGGAGGGAGGGTGACCCGGGAACCCGGGTCACCCTCCCTCCATGTAAACAGGCCCTAATCACGAAACTAATCACTTTGTGTCTTTGGTTAAATAATTTTTGCACAAGGCTAATCGGTAAATCCTGTGGTCTTTCAACTGTATCACTCCGAAAAGGAATTACCCTACTATGTCAACAGTGACCAGATTTTTATACTGTAGGTCTTTTAGGACCTTTTAGGGGCTTGAATTACATTTCAGTGTTCTGTTATGAACATCGAGAAACTTTTCTTTTGTTTAGCATCCAAACGTGAACAATAGCTTTGAAGTCCAATTCTATTTTAATCAAGTCCCTAGAAAATTGGTTTATAGTGAGCATTTTAAAAACCCAATATTAAGAGACTAGATCAGGACAACAAGGTCCAAAATTGCCATCTTCTATGATTTTCAAGATTTGTTTAAATCTTTAACTAATCTCGTTTTATAGTTAGTATTTCTTGTCAGATTTAAGTTTAAGTATTTAGTTCTCGGCAAATTAGCCGGCAAATTGTTAGAGGCCTAATTACCAGCCTCATCAACCCGAGGGTAAATAAAGTTATGTAACGGTATGTCAACAAGAACGGAATGAATACGCATATTTGCATATTCGTCATGCTCATGCAACGAAAAACAGGTTCCAGGTTAAAAACTCGTTGAAAAACTGTTTTCGCAAATTCAAAGAAACAATTTGGCGAAAGAGTTATTGAGTATAAATTAAATGTATTTCATGATTCCCTAGACGTTGTCTATTAAATTACACAGATTCAACTTTGCGGCTTGATCGCACAATGCGATAAAAACGTTGAATTGAATCAGGTGGAAAACGTTGTTCAGGATCTCTTTTTAAAGCTTTCAAAACGTTTTCCCAAATATGAGACAAGGTTTAAATTATTTTGTGACAAGTTTAGATTTACCACAATATCAAACAATTCTTTGAAGTTCTTCCACGCATCTGCAAGAAAAGGATATGGTCGCAACATCACGGCTTTGGACATTTTTCATCAATTTTATCCACTTTTTTATCCTGTTTTGTATTTATTCTGTAATCATGCAAGGGCCTAATAGTAATAATATCCTTTTCATTCACGAGTTGGCCCATAGGAGCTTTAATACTTGACCAAACGTGGAGCTGTGTTTACATTGGTTTGATGTTTACGACAGTCAGTAGAAATCTGCTCAAACATCTACCATGCCTTACTAGGGCTAATGCTTAGTTCGAAAAGAGTAGGGACGTAGTCCCCGGTGTTGTGGTCTGGCCTATTCACATTGTTCTTTCATCTCATATCTCATGGGTAGGGTGGGTGGATGAGATCATAAATGGACTGACAGTGGCTGCCAGAGGCGCCCTTGGAAGCTGAAGTCCGATTTCATCCTTCACTGATGTAAAACAGACATGTATGTTTGTCTGTTGTTTCACGACATTACATTACACATTACATTAGTGGCTCGAAGTGACTATCATATGGCTAACATGCCCTTCCTCTTTTCAACTACAGTTAAACAAGGCACGCCTGAGAATTGGGAACTACAAAGTCTTGCAGTGGAAGTTATTGAATCTTGGAAGAATCTTGGTCGTCGTCTCAATTTTAAAGAAGCACGGCTAGTAGCATTTCATAAAGAAAACGAGGAATGGTGTGAAAAGGCATATAAAATGTTGTTGTACTGGAAGCGAAGGGATGGTTTCAAAAGCAACATACCAAGTTTTACACGACGCTTTGTGTGATTCATTGGTAGACCGTAAAGACTTGGCGGAACAATATTGTTGCGATGGCTAACAGTGGTTTGTAAACATTTTATGTAGTTACCAGTCAAGGGGTGGGGGTGGGGGTGGGGGTGGGGTACTCAAGGAAAAGAGAGACGGGAACGTATGAATGAAGCTGTGACCTTACACACAAAACTACCCATTTCAACTTTTTCAAATCCCCAAAATAGCCCATAGCAAACAAAGATATCTCTTAGAACACAACTCACCCCTCAACCCACCCCCCTACAAAAAAAAACGGGGCAAATTGATGACCCCCAAATTACCGAATTATTTCGCACACCAAAAAATCCATCTGACCTACCCGTCGCTTTAATTTATACTTGAGTACCCCCCCCCCCCCCCCCAGTCCAGGTCCCTATGTAGTCCTTCATCTCTTTATATGCACTTAGTGTTTGTTTATGGGACTTTGCCCTTCATAGATGCTTATCTTATAGATTAATGATAAAAGATGGATAAGGACCATTTTATGGACAAACACCTCCGAGTCATTATATTGTAGTGCTATTTGACCTTATACTGAAAAAACCAAGTCACTCGTGGAATGTTTCACGATATGCCACTCGAAAACATTGCATAACTAGTATTTATTTTTTTAATTTTTTTTTATTTTTTAGTATTTTTTTTTTTTTTTAGTATTTATTTTTCTTATGACAAACCAGTGATGCTAATTTTTCAGTTAGGCCAAGATAAACACCTGGCATCTAGCCTGAGTGAACTGACGTCTCTCTGTGCACTCAATTCTTCCCCAGCTCGAGAGACGTCTGACAAAATTAATTCAAAATTACTTTAAATTTTGGAAATAAATGATGGTAAATGTTAAGCTTGGGAGAAACACAATGAGAAAGCTATGTATTCAGTCAGTGACACAAGGTACTTGGAAAAGAATTCCGAGTTCTCCCAACAGGAGTCGAATCTATGACCTTCCACACACCGGTCGGACACTCCACCTAGGCCCCGTCGACACAAATGCGTTTTTGAATCGCTCCGTTTTTAAACGAAAACACCTCAAAAGTTCCGCGTCCACACTATCGTTTTCGAAGCGTTTTCCCTGTCCACACTGAAACGCTCGAAAACGCTACTAAAGTCATTTGCGCATGCGACAAATAGACGCGCCTGCGATGTTTGTGATGTGAATGACGTCAGCGTTTTCGAAAGCCTCCGTTCTCGCTGTCCACAGTAATAAAATTGGGCTCCTCTCTTCCCCGCAGAGTTGGGCTCCGTTCAGTTCAGATGTCTCCACTCTGGACAGCATTTTCAACGAAAACTCATTAGTGTGGACGGCACGTGAGTTTATATGTTGTCACATTTGAACCTAGTTATCTTTCCTAGCTCTCACGAGTCTCCTGCAGCCCAGTGGTAGAGCGTCCGACCGGTGTGCGAAAGATCATAGGTTTGTCTCCTGGCTTGTGTGACAGACTATCTTTTTGACTAAACCGCTTGCGTAAATGTGCTGCACCAAAGGATTACGCTAAAAGGATCAAACACTCACTTCCATATTATCGTCCTTTCAGCTGAGATGGGTCAACTGGCCATAAGGAATGAAAACCCAGCTCTACCAATAACAAGCGACTCGATGGTAATTACAACAGCAGCTTTATGACTGACGGATCCTTCAGATGCGGAGTTGATACAGAGATATGTACATCAACAGCGCGGGCATGTTGGTGAGAATTATAGTTCTTCTTAGAAAGACAAAACTTTAAGTTGAAAACGTATTACAGTGAAACACACCCTACCGTTCCGTTGCCACTAGAGAAAGTTTTTGATTAATTTCTGACAACTTTTTGATGGCTTTCTTTTCAACTGGCCAATCAAAATGCAGAACTATGAGAGGCGGGGTTGTCAGGCTTCACGTTCGCGTTCTGACAATTGACATCTCCGCCTCCCACAATTCTTGCAATTTGATTTGCTAGTTTAAATAGAAGCCATTAGAAAGTTGTCAAAAAGATGTCAAAATGTTGTTGAGTGGCAACGGTAGGTGCGTTTCACTGTAATGCTGAATGCACACACACGATGGATTTTTTATATATATATAAATTTTGATCATATAACACGCGCTCTGATTGGTTGTGTAGTCATTTTGATCATATAACACGCGCTCTGATTGGTTGTGTAGTCATTTTGATCATATAACACGCGCTCTGATTGGTTGTGTAGCCATTTTGATCATATAACACGGGCTCTGATTGGTTGTGTAGTCATTTGCATCAGGCTATGTAACATGGTTATGACGAATCATCGTACTTTGTTGGCTTTATTTTATAAAATTCGCAGAAAGTTTATGTAAACCCTACACTAGGGGAAAAGTTTCCGGATTCACTAATGTTTCCGGATTCATCGCATTAGGGGTATTCGGATTCGTTGGCGTTTACACTGGAGGGTTATTCGGATTCTCAACTGTTTACACACATCGATGAATCCAGGGAAATTCATATCCTCAGGCGGATAAATATCCGGATTCATTCCGGATTCATTTACACTACAAAACATTCCGGATTTAAAAGTATTCGGATACAAAGTTTTCACTTTGAATTCCGGATTCAAAATCTCCGCACATGCGGCCAAACCGGGACAGTTTTATCCCGGATTCGTCCACCTATGTGTGTAAACTGCAAAACGAATCCGGTGCCAAAAATCTCTTCCAGTGTAAACGTACTGTCTCAGACGGTCTCTCGTGTTGATATCCTATGATGTAAACATGTGCGCCATTTGTATTTCCTAAATATTGGTCAAGTAATGGTCAAGATGAAAATATTAATTTTAGAAACTGCATTCAGGTAACGATTAACGCGTATAGTCAGAATTTAACTGGGAGAGGTGATCTCTTTAAACTAACCATCACTTTTTCAACTTTGTTTCAGAGATCCACTATCATCAGAGTTTCAGAGTGTGTGTGGTGGGAAAGAACACTAATTTCTATATGCAAATGCACGCTATTGAACAGAGGTATGTAATGTCACCTGTGTTTTATGTTTCTACGATTAATCGATCAGGACATCACCGAAGTAGTTACAAAGTCAAAGTAGTACATATGGCAACACAGTCTCCTTCATGTGGTCGGGTTTTTTGGGGGTCGTCAAGCAACGGTTTATCCCCATGTGGAGAAGCGTTTACTTGACGTCACGTATTACTAGTATTCTCTTTAAACTAACCATCACTTTTCAACTTTTGTTTCAGAGATCCACTATCATCAGAGTTTCATGAAGGTCACGTGTGTTTGGCGGGAAAGAACACTAACCTCATATGCCTTCTACTGAACAGCGTATGTAATGTCACCTGTGTTTCATGTTTCTACGATTAATCGATCAGGGCATCACCGAAGTAGTTACCAAGTCAAAGTAGAACATATGGCAACACAGTCTCCTTCATGTTGTCGGGTTTTTTTTTGGTCGTCAAGCAACGCTTATCCCCATTGGAGAAGGGTTGGTTTTTGCCTTCCCAAGTGAATGGCTAGAAAAAAATAGCTCTTGCAAACATTGTGGGAAGACGTTGTTGTGGCGGCCAAATGGTTAGTGTATTGGACTCTGGATCGCGCGGTCTGGGTTCGAGCGCTGGCTGGTCGACCGTTTTCATTATGACGTCACACGCGCAAAGGATTCGGGTAGTTGTAGTAAAGATTGCGAACCTCGCGCGAGGTTCTGCGCGAAATATAAACTATGGAAGTTGCTTGAACGTGGTAAAGGAAACATGCTTCGTTTAAAGACAAAAGCCAAATAATTTTCATTGTGAACAACTTAAGACGATGGTTAAAGTGTAGAGGACCTTCCATAAGTGGAAATCGCATCCAAAAGCTTGAAAGATGGGAGGATAATCTTGCATGAAAGCTAAAGTGTCGCCCATGAAAGTGTCGCGTACTACGCCTTGTTACACGCGTGTTTTCACGCAAAGTTTTCATAAATTTCCGGCGAGCAGCGCGGCTAATTTGTGAAAGTTTTAAGTGACACATTGCTTTCACCTTTACATGACATGGGGAGCTAATGTTTACGGCCTTTCAATGATCGACAAGTAAAAAAAAACTTTGATGTAAAAATAATTTCGCTCGCTCACACTAAACTCAAATAATTTCGCTCGCTCGCTCGTACTAAAACTAAAATTGACACGACCAGAACAAGAAAATGAGCTAACTGTTACTGCAAGTTCAAGGTTAATTCGCTAAAATAAAATACAATTTACGATTGAAGACACACAACAAGTACTGCAAGCTAATAAGTAAATTGTATTTACCTACTTCGCGTACGTCGTGAAGATTTCGGCATCGGTTCAGCTGAAAATCCAGTTCAACCGGACAATACAAATGCGTTTGAAGAATAATTTCTCCAATCGGATTTGAGTTTCTCTGTTATACTGACCGTCCATAAGAACAATCTCTTTCCTCTTTGCTGCATGGTATAAAGCTGTACAGTTGTAAGCTTAATTAAGGCTTAACTTATGTTGTTATTTAAAAAACAATGCGAAGTAAAACTTCCTTGGCTTCCATGAAGGAATTTTAGTCGCCGTAAACACGAATAACTGTACGCTGAAAACACTGAAGTTCTTGACGAAAACACTGAAATTCAATGCTCAGCTATTGTTTTCCAAAGCTGTCACCCGATTTCCATACATTCTTGACAAACAACTGCAGTGAAAAAAGTCAAATTACGACCCGTTTGTGAAGATTTCATTCAGTTGCCAGCGAAGAGCCTGCGAGGTTCGCGCGTAAACGCGCAGGCTTTACTACAAGTACCAGCAACCTTTGCGCGTGTGACGTCATAATGAAAACGGTCTATTGTGTTGTGTTCTTGGGCAAGACACTTCACTTCCACGGTGCCTCTCCACCCAGGAATATAAATGGGTACCAGTGAACTGTTAGGGAAACATGACAAAATGCAGGGAGATAACCTGCGATGGACTAGCATCCCATCCTGAGTCAGTGGGAGAAGCAATACTTCTAGTCAGCTTCATGCTACAGAAACCGGGATAAGCTCCTGCAGTGGCCCGAGTGCGACTTTCTTGCAAAAATCGAATGACGCCAAACAAAAATTTGAAAAGCAGCCTTTGTTCCTTGCTAGATTTGTAGTATTGACCACAGCAAAATAATGATCAAAAGGATACAACTGTTTGAAATGTTTTTTAGGTTTCTAGAGGCTGGACCAAGTGCTGTGGCATCACAGGAGCATAACCGAAGGAACTGGTGCACACGACGAGTGAATCTTTGTCATCTGTAGACTGTAAAGGACAAGTAGTTTGTCGAGAAGAAGACAGCTCATCCCTTTTATTACTTCTACTTGAACAGACAAAGGACTTGTAATCAAACTTCTGCGGACAAAAGTTTGCGGGGTCACTGATTTTATAGCGCAACAAGATGAAATTTATTGTATAAAAATAGCGAAGAACAAAGCTATGTTAATACTGAACCTGCGATAGCCAAGGCCGATGAGAAGCGGCTGTATTCGAAGGCAAAAACTAGAATCACTAGAAATGATATGTATAGGTAATAGCATGAGTTGTAGTAGTATTTGGAAATAATACCGCGAGTAATATTTCAAAATTGTCCAAAATATCACACGCTAAACAATAGAAATGTCCGCCATCTTGGTTTTTTTTTCCTTAGAGTCAATTGTTACACTTGCCATATTTGGAAACTGTAATTTCTACATGTAAGTATTTCAGTATTTGAGATAAATACAGCTCGTTCGAACCAATCACCGTTCAGAAATTTCGCAGCCTGTATTATAATGTATGTTAATCATGATATGGTAGATACACGGTGATAAACTGAAATATTTTCTTATCATTGATTAAAATCAATGACAGAAGCTGCTCAGAAAAAAGAATTATAAATTATGTGTATTATAAATTACAAAGAACTGAAGATGGATGCAGGATCATCTGAAACATGTACTTTACATTCTTTTCTTGTTGTTATTAGCACTAATGTATCTAATTCCTTCATTTTCACGCTGTAATTTATTAATTAATATTCGAGTTCTTTGTAATTTAACTTTGTAAGTTTCCTATATTAGGGGTGTTACTCTCAATAAACTGAAGATGGTATAAGTCATGCCGAAACATGTGTTTAAAAAGTTGTATCGTGTGTTGTTTTAGAATCTTTTTAATTTTCCATTATTTCATTGCTAACAAGAAGATATGGAAACAACTATATGCCACACAAAATAAGTTTTATAGTCGTCAAATGAACATCACAAGTGACCACAAGTCTCTGAGCGCGTATGAACACGCGCATGAACATGATGTAGGCGACATGAACATACAAAACAAGCTATACGATAGGGGACTTATTATCCAACCTCGTTCCCAGGGTCTCTCTTCTTCCCGCCAAAAGCATCAGAAAAGAGACCTCTTTTCTGATGCTTTTGGCGGGAAGAAGAGAGACCCTGGGAACGAGGTTGCTTATAATCTTCCTTTTAGAGCTAAGCCCATTCGGAAGGCGGGTTGCGGGTTGCGGGGGGGGGGGGGGGGGGGGGGCGGGGTGTAGCATAAGAGATTTGGGTCCTTATTTTCGGGTGGAGGGAAGGGTTATAGCAATTTTGCAGTATGTTCTGAGAAAATCGTAGGAACGAAGAAACGAGAGTTTGTAAACAGTCTATCTTGTGCCCGGTCTTTGTTTCCCTTGCGGAGTTAACCTCCTAGCTACGAAGAGGTTCATGGGTGACGAGCCAAAGAGTGTCTGCACAGGAGCGAGGCTATAGCGGAATTCGCCTGCTTCAGTCCTTCAATCGACGATTGAAGTCGCGCAATCTCGTTCCCAGAGTCCTCGTTACAAGGGTAAGGAACGAGATTGAAGGATTGCGCCTGCTTGTGAAAGACAGCGCGCGTGACGAGTGTGAATCGTGATTACGAAATAGCCTGCGAGCAAGCCTCTAGCTGGTGGGGGAGAGGGAAAGTTCCCTCTTTCTTTCTCTCCCGCCCCCAAGAGAGCTTGCTCGCAGGCTACTTTCAGAATTAAACGAACACAATTTTAGCGATTAATTTCTGATCAAAATATATTCTTACGGATTCCATTTAGCGGCAATAAGTTCCGATCCCTCGAAAAATAAACCATACAAAAATACCATCATTTCTGATCTTTCCACATGTTCTCTCTAATAGGCTTCCCTTTCACAATATAAACACTTCTCCTTCGGCGAACTAAGGGAAAGAGGAACTGCTCGTGGTCTACATGAAGGGCAGCTGCTCGCCCAAAGTTTTGAGGT
The DNA here is from genome assembly GCA_029204205.1 of Desmophyllum pertusum. Classification (NCBI taxonomy): domain Eukaryota; kingdom Metazoa; phylum Cnidaria; class Anthozoa; order Scleractinia; family Caryophylliidae; genus Desmophyllum; species Desmophyllum pertusum. Next base: position 1,537,338 of record MU827787.1, on the reverse strand, counting down.
GAGTACTTCTGGAATCGTGAAGAGAATCGAAGGAGAACTACAAAATGCGGGGGGGGGGGGGGGGGCAGGGGGTCTGGACTTCCCGCTTCCCATACATTAGCATGACTCCTGTCCCTCCCCTTCCTTAGCTCGCGCTTCTTTGTTCATTTTCCTATTGCGAAATATTACAGAATATTGCGAAATTGCTCCCTATTTCTCCCGGTTCCCGCCACTAACGGTATCCCGCGTCCCACCCTCTGGTTTTCCCGCCTTTTTCGTTGCCACCTTCAGCTGTTCTGTAAACTATCATCAAAATGTATTGGTTTTCCATCGTCTAAATCAATTGTTGTAAAGCGTAAATGTGATAATGGTTTGAATTACATTAGCGAGATGGGGGAGATTTGATTACTTTCGGAGGGGCTTATATTCGGAAATTTGTTAACAGATTGCGGAAAGTTATGTGTTATGCCTAGCGATACTTACTTAGCCCCGTAGCCCCTAGGAGGAGCATAGGGCATCCACCAAGTCCCGCCATTCAGTACGATCTCCTAGAATGGATACACCAAAATCAGGTCAGACAACTCAGTGGCGGATCCAGGGGGAGGGTCGGGGGGTCCAGACCCGCCAATCAGACCTGAGAGTTTTTTTGCTTTCTCCATTATCCATAGCAAAACCATCTCCAGGATCCACCAAAATGCACTTTTTCTGAGCCTGAAATCTCAATTTTTCTGGGGGGAAGCCTCCAAACACCCTCTCCACGCCTTTTAGTAATAACTCAGTACTCCCGTCCACTTCAAAAATTCTCCTTCTGCTTCACATTTTCGGGAAAACCCTGGACCCCCGCCCCCCCCCCCCCCCCCTATCAAAAATTCCTGGATCCGTCCGGCTGCAACTGTAGCTTACTTTTGTGGGTTGGGCCGGTAGGGTAACAAAATTTTCAAGCAAGCAACCGTGGACGACAATCCTGCTGGTGTACGTTGGATCAACAAGTGATCTAATCGGCTAAAACAAGTGAAAATATACTGTAGAAGCAGAGACCGATACAACGTAGATTTTTAAGTTTTTTAAGTACTTTGGGTCGTCACGCGACCCTTCAGTTCTCCCCACGCGAGAGCAATTCTCGTGTGGCCTTTACGATCATATTTATTTATTTATTTATTTATTTGTTTGTTTGTGGAGTTGGGGATGTCATGACGTCACACGCGCTCGTGGCCTAATGGCTTAAGGCGCTAACTTTTAAATCTGATCTTCAGGATTGAGGGCGACAGTTCAAATCCTAAAGCGTCCTTTTTTAATTTTTTTTATTTTATTTAGGTTCGAATCCTGGCCGTTCTCTCTTTTTTTTTTTTCCTTTTCTTTGTTTAATAACATTGACTTCGACGTAATCTGTGTAGACGTAACTGTAGAAACAGGAGCCGCAAGAATTACTCCAAGTTTGTTTATCGATCGAATTATCGACCGAATTTATATGGGAAGTGACTTTGTTGGACGTTAATAGTGCGGAGAATTTAGAACAAAAAAAAACCCGGCTTTATTAAATCCTGTATCAAGAACAGGAACATGAACGACGACTCAAGAATTTCTCAAAGTACGATCAACATTGTACATTTACCGGTTTGACATCTGAGAACACGGCTTCAATTCGATTCGATATGCTTCACAGACTTCACAGTAAAAAATATATTCGCGGCTTATTCACGGCGTTGAAAAAAGGAAATATGTTTTCAAATGTTTCCTTAATAAGAAAAGGAAATGTTCTTTGCATGAAATAATAATAATTGATGCAAATCTGTTGTCGGAAATCCAGGACATATTCTAAGCGGTGTCACGCAAGTTACTCGTCCACTGGGCAGTCGTTCGTCGAGAAAAGAAGACCGTCAACAGTATAAAAGGGAAGATGTCGGGAGACCAGCGAGCTCCAGTCGATCTCTAAAGCCTGGTTATTACCCTCACACCCCAACAATAATTAATCCCCATCACAGATTCGCGAGGACCCATGCGAGTCACGTATTACTAGTTACACTGTTTTGTGCTTTTAATATCATCTTTTCTCGATCTTTTCCTCACTATTCTCCGGACCAACATTCACGATGCGTGACAACAGAATTGCGGTATTTGGGGGTTGACTAGGCTCAGTTTCCAGCCGTGGGTGTTTCGGTGCGCCCGCGATCCTCTCCACTTCCACGGCTGGGTCCACCGGTTGTGCTATTGTTTAAATTGACCAATCAGGAGGAGACCCGCAAAAATCTGCGGGCATAAATTAGCTGATGAGTATTATGAATAGGCGGACGCTTCGATTCAAAGATGCTTGTAAATGAGCCGTTGAAACGTTTGGTGTAGCTCGTTTACAGCAAAAAACAGTTTCGGGCCATAAAGGAGTTGTTTTCTGGATAAACTACGTTTGCAAATTTCAATACATCGGTAAATAGGGTTTCACGCGGATATTTGCCGTAATAAACTTGATCCTCTGCCGTAATACTGCGGCCAGCAAATGCTCCTGACAAGGATATAAAAAAAGAACAAGGATTGACTGCAGATGGAAGTCCAGCACCTTCGAACAACATGGTAAATGTATCTTGTTTTCGATCTTCTGATTTTGAGAAATAAATATTTATGCCGTACAGTTCCATACTATGATTTGCGCGAAGTGAATACGAGTATAAAGCTTAAACTGAATCAACTTTTCCCAGCATCACAAATGAATTCAAAGTACATGTAATGGGTTTGAGCATTTCTCAGCGTATTGAAATACCCACTTCAATGTATGTAACGTTTATTTGCTTTCATGGAGACTCAGCCGACCGTATTTTACCGGCCTGTAGTTTGTTTTGCCATGCATGTTTAATTTGGCTTTTCGAGTTTTTGTCGGGTATTTAACGCTGCAAATAAAGTGAATTGAAATAATGTGAGTTCATTAAATGAGCTGAGGTGGGATTTGATCTTTAGAATGATGCATTCGCTTCCATATTTGACAATTTGTCAATCAAATCGACTGAATAAAATCTCAAATTTATGCAAATTTTCAAAATGAACGTATTTTGGAATATTTAATGAGATGATGTCACGGACACGCTTTGATGCCCGTGGACCCAGCCGTGGAAGTGGAGAGGATCGCGGGCGCACCGAAACACCCACGGCTGGAAACAACCTCGATTCCAGGCTCTCTCTCCTTTTCCTCCCCAAGGGAGGAAAAGGAGAGAGAGCCTGGAATCGAGGTTGGGCTGAATTGACACGTGATCTTTCACAGAAAAATATCGCTTCAGCCAGCGCCTTCATTCAGTCTGGGAGCGGCTGGCGACGCGGCTGATTCAAGAAGATTTGCGAATCGTTTTACATGAAAACATTTCACGACAAAACATTTATTTTATTCCTACAGGTAAGTACAGGGCATTTACTAAGAATTGTTCCATTCGCGACTAGACAAGATTCACAGTTCAATCAAGCCGTGAAGATGAAGTTGATGTTCGTTTGATTCGATTTCATGCAGGAAGTCATCGCCTCCTCGGGACCACAGTTATACTTCTTACTGACTGAGAATCGTTGGCAAACGTTGAAGAGAATAGTCTTCGTTTAGAGGGAACATTTTACGTTCAAGGTAAGCAGGATGCGTGGAATGAAATTATGAAAACGTAAGCACATTTATGCCCCGAATCGAATTGGCGTCGATATATTAAAAGCGACATCAACGGTAAACTCTTGTTTGTATCGAAAGTATTTTATTATCAGTAGATTTGATTTCAATGTAGATGTATCGGGATTATCAATAACAGTTCTCTCCCGAGCGACAACAGCCTTGACACACGAGCAAAATCGAAAGCGGAAAAAGTGAAACACTGCAGTCTGTTTCGGAACTTAAAATGTCCGAAAAATCCCAGCACTTTCTATTTAACCAAGTTTCCCAGATTCTTGATCAGAAATCCACTGAAATGGAAAAAGTTTCGGGGAAAAAATATCGAAATTTTTGTGTTGCTATGCGTGTCTCGGGTCCAGTCTCTCAGCCGCGTGTAAGCTTCACGTGAAACAAAGATGGCGGCGAGGGAACACTTGGTACAGCTACAGCAAGTCATTAATGAGAATACTCACCATTGGGCCACTTATGTAGCAACCACACAGGTCAATAACCCTTGCGTGACCCGGGGAAGGGCTCTGTAAATATTCACCAAACTCCAAAGGAACAGCTGGTGGTATTGCACTGGCTTCTTCAGATGGAGTTTTGTACTATTCCTATGCAGGGCGAGATGAAAATGAAAAAATCGGCTAGCCCTTCGGGCAAGCTCTTACTTCAGTTTACTAGCCCGGAGCCCTGAGGAGCTAGCCCACAATTTTTCTTAAAAATAATTCAAATTAATCAAATTTTACGAACCGATTGTTTATTACTCCTGGGGGTGGGGGGTAGAGGTATCTAAAAAATAACATGGAATAAAATTTGCACCCCCTGCAATATCTTTAAATTGCATTTACCCCCAGAAAAAAAACGCATTAAGTTTTACCCCCCCCCCCCCCCCCCACTCCTACCCCCCTGGGATGTAATAAACAAATGGTCCCTTAAAGTGTATATGACAGATATTTTTTTATTTGCTTGATCGAATCTACATAGGATCCTGATACGAACATCGAAAACAAAAATTCCATATCGCTTTTCTTCACCGCGTTTTAGCCGTCTAAAGACGTGAAATTTCATTTCCGGTTAGGTAAAAAGCCGAGCGAGGTGGAGTCCTGGACCGAGTCGGTCGTGACGTCAAAACCAGAACGCCTTCGACAACAACTCAAAGACAGCGAGGAGTTTTCGTGGCTTGTAGCCGTGTATAACCAGATATATTTTAGTTCAAATTTTGTCTAGAACCGTCAAAACTTACACAAAGTTATGTCTACGGATGATTTTGAGTTTGGGAGCGATTCTGAGCGATCAGACGCATAATTCAGTGTTTCTTCGACTGTTGATGAAGTTGAGTGCGATAGTTTTAATATACAGGTTTATAGAAGCAGCAACAGACAACTCAGACCCAGAAGGTCCTTACGATGAGTGGCTTCAAGCGTACATGTATACCGCTAGCAGATAACGACAGCGATATAATTTCTCATTCTGAAAGAACGTGAATTTCGGAGCCCGGACATGCTGGAAATGCGTGTGTATAACTACGCCGTAAAAATAACATTGTTTGTTTACGCAATTGCGCTGTTTGAATCGAAATGAGTTGAACCGATTTGTAATAAGCTTTTTAAAATTCGCTTGTAGTTCTCGTTAGTTTATCTTGAGTTTTTCCCTTTTCGAGGACTGTTTGTGAGGGGCGAAGCGAGGAGCAACTCGCGAAGCGGCGAGCGACTTTGAAATCGAATGGATATTTAGCACGAAGATCGCGGCACGCTCCAAATGTAAATAGTGTCACAGAAGCGGTCACGACTAAACAAGAGGGTTTTTTTCCTTTTTTTCGCTCCTAAAGGTATTTTGTTTTGAATTTTGATTTCAGTGTCTGTTGTCCTTGCGGAAGAAGCAACAGATGCAACTGCACAATCTTCGGTAGAGGCAGACCAATGTGTACAATGTGATATGTGGATAAATATAGTTACTATCGCGAGCCCATCATGCAGCGTCGAAAAATTATTCAGAACTGAGCGAAAACGTTACCGGACAAAAATGGTTCTGAATCACAACTCCGGTTTTCTTAAAGATAAATTATTCCTCTGCCTCCCAAAGTAAACCACTGTTGACTGAGAAACTACTAGTGAGAGCTTATGAAAAGCGATTCAGGCCAAGTCATCACAACAGCGCATTGAATGAAAATCACGCAGCTGTTGTTTCTGACTTGTCTGGGACTCCGGGACATAATTGCTCCATGAAACATTCTTTCTAAAGATGAATAAGAAACTCTATCAAATTCAATGACCATTTTTCTTAAATACCTTTAGGAGCGAAAAGAAGGAAAAAAACCTTGTTTAGTCGTGACCGCTTCTGTGACACTATTTACATTTGGAGCGTGCCGCGATCTTCGTGCTAAAGATCCATTCGATTTCAAACTCGCTCGCCGCTTCGCGAGTTGCTGCCCCTTCGCCCCTCATGAACAGTCCTCGAAAAGAGAAAAACTCAAGATAAACTACAAGCGAATTTTAAAAAGCTTATTACAAATCGGTTCAACTCATTTCGATTTCAAACAGCGCAATTGTGTAAACAAACAATGTTATTTTTACGGCGTAGTTATACACACGCATTTCCAGCATGTCCGGGCTCCGAAATTCACGTTCTTTCAGAATGAGAAATTATATCGCTGTTGTTATCTGCTAGCGGTATACATGTACTCTTGAAGCCACTCATCGTAAGGACCTTCTGGGTCTGAGTTGTCTGTTGCTGCTTCTATAAACCTGTATATTAAAACTATCGCACTCAACTTCATCAACAGTCGAAGAAACACTGAATTATGCGTCTGATCGCTCAGAATCGCTCCCAAACTCAAAATCATCCGTAGACATAACTTTGTGTAAGTTTTGACGGTTCTAGACAAAATTTGAACTAAAATATATCTGGTTATACACGGCTACAAGCCACGAAACTCCTCGCTGTCTTTGAGTTGTTGTCGAAGGCGTTCTGGTTTTGACGTCACGACCGACTCGGTCCAGGACTCCACCTCGCTCGGCTTTTTACCTAACCGGAAATGAAATTTCACGTCTTTAGACGGCTAAAACGCGGTGAAGAAAAGCGATATGGAATTTTTTGTTTTCGATGTTCGTTTCAGGATCCTATGTAGATTCGATCAAGCAAATAAAAAAATATCTGTCATATACACTTTAATATTTACTATGCAAATAAATTTTTCAAAAAACATCACCAAACCATTTTCTTTTCAGAATGTTAATCAACTAATTACAAAAAACACTGGAAATAGTTTTGTTTAATATTTACTATGCAAATAACAACTGACTGAGCAGAAAAAGCTTTTTTCTAGTATTTAAGGTCATTCCTTAGTATTGCACTGCGCATCCTTTCTGCGCATCATTTCGCGTGTGATTAGCGCGCGCACATTAAAAACATGGCGGCTTTTTCATTGTGGCTATGCTCGCCAGAGAGGTAAATTACCGTTTTCTCGTAAACGAGCGTGGTGACCTATCATTTTTTCCCGCATATTTAAGTCTAGTAATCATCTTCTTTCTATACAAGGAGTATAGACCAATTCTCAGTGCAGGAAAATTAATAATCACTGAAAACGTGAAAAAATACGTGTTTTTGGTTGATTTTGTAAGGAATTATGAGGTATATTTAGTCGATTATATCTCTTTCGCGGGGCTGGTGACCTATTCTTTTTATTCTATATTTTGAAACATTACATCACAATGTTCAACTAGGGAAAGTTTCAGAAACTTCCCAGTGTAATTTCTATTTCGATGGAATTACCTTAATAGGTCATGTGCATTTTTCCAACTGTAATCTTGAGTTTTTATTTTCCACTCTTGAATTTAATATTTCTTTCAAACTCAAACTCACAGAAACACTCTTTTATCTTTGTTTTGTCTTGCGAGAGATCCCTGGTTTTATTTTGTTGAAGACTGGGACCTACCTTCCTTATATGGAAATCAAAAGTCACATGGTTTGACCTCAAAATGGCTGCCTGTTTTGGTGACAAGAACAGACAACGAAAAGTGTTGCAAAGATGCGCAAAGCGATTTTTCCAACATTCTTTTATTTGAATGAGAAGAAGGCCTTTCTAGAAGTTCGAATTTTGAGGCCAATTCAAAGACTTGAAAGGATTTATTTTCACAATACCTCGAAGTCGAACTGCTCGATTTAGGGAAGAAGTTTCAAGCCAAGTCTGAAGTTGTATGGACATAAAATGCTCTTCTACTTTGCACGGACATTTTTACCCTGCTGTAGAACCTATGCGGTAAGCATTGTGCATTGTTTCCGCTAATTTTGTAAGCTTACTGTTTTTTGAAAAATGGAATAAATGATTTACTGTTCAAAAAGCTGTTTGTCACGAATTTCCTTTCGTAGCTAGTTATGGCATTTTGACAATATACACTACAAAAGTTTATTTCAAGTGCGAAAAACACAGTTTAAAAATTTGTGTACGATATTTTTCGCAGAAAATTTGACAATGAAAATTTGTTGGGCCGGACCAACCGAACGTTGCTTGCCCGTCGGGCAACCTGTGATAGAAAAGCACTAGCCCGACAAGTCGGACCACTAGCCCCGGGCTATCGGACAGCGTTTTCGTCGCGCCCTGCTATGTGTATTAATTTTATTCGTTGATATTTATGCTTTAGGTAAGCTTATAAATTTAGTTTTTCTTCATTTTCAGAATAAATCAACTCTAGCTTCTGATCTTCATTTCTGGTTCTTGCATGGCTGACTTTTTTTACATGAAATTTCATGTGAGGTAAGCTTAAGAGGTAAACTTACATAAAATATCACATTTTATTGGGTATGAAATTAAAAGATTTAAAATCATGACAACATTTTTTATCTTAGATTAAATCCTGGCTGGGTTGGCTATGAGTTCATGTACGATGAGGTTGAGTGGAATAATTGTTTTATAATATACTCACCACAGGATATTGCAGTAATTAAAAATTAAAGGGGAATAAACGGAAGGAAAAAACAGAGGAAAAATGGGATATTTATTATTTTGAAAAACATAAACTCGTAATTAGCGGGCTTCCCAAATAAGGTAGTAATGGTACATTGCCTCATATGCCTTGAGTAGGGAACCAATCAGATTGTCCAAAATTGCAATATCCTGTGGCGAGTATATTATAATTATTGATATTAATTAACTTGTGATTTCATTTCAGACTGGGTACAAAATACTTTTGAAGGGAATCTTAAGTGCATGATGTCTTTTTCAAGAAACTAAAAGGTAACTATTTAAAATATTAGAAACCAGTAAGTTAAAAGTACAGTTGAACCCTGCTATCTCAAACTCTCACAGGAAATGATAAACAGTTTGAGATAGTGGGGAGTTCGAGAGACTGAAAAACAAGGGCAAGGGGAATGGGTTTGAGTTCGAGATAGCGGGGTATTCAAGATAACCAAGCTCGAGCTAACAAGGAGGTTCAACTGTATATAATAATCTCATGGTAATGCACTGGAACTACAAGCTTGTTGAAGCACTTTATTAATTATGCAACAACTCACTTTGGTGCCTTTAGTAGAACTTATAGTACACATGTATATTAATTGCCAGTGTGTTCTCAGCAACTGATTGCAACAGGAACTGAATGGGGGTTTGCTAGTGCCCACTAGCGCTATTCATATTTGATGTTTTTGCAAGTGTGCAATAATTATTATTAACTAAATTTGACAACGATCTTCAAAATTAAGTTATTGGCAAACACATTTCAAAAGACTATCTGCATTTAATTTATTAGCACGGGTCCGGGATGTCACAGGGCACTGATTGCATAATTATTCCAATACAATATTATAGCCAGTAAACTGCTGTATTCAACTTGAGTTTCTCTTAACACATTGACACCTAAACCAACCATAACCGGCCAAGAGGAGACCACGGATTTGTACATACCACTTTTGATGTCATCACTTTTCATGCCAGAGGATGTCTTTGATATTCTACTGATAGAGTAGGAACATGTCTAACAAAAAAAAGTTCACTTTCCCCAGCGTTTAGGTGGAAACTTTCCATCGTGAACAAAGGCGACTGAAAGGCCAACAAAACCACAAAATAAAATGAGAGAAAAAGGAGAGAAAGAACGGCAAAAAAAAGAAAAAAAAGAAAAGAGTTTAAGCATGAAGTCTGATGTGAAATTTTGATTTCTGTGCATGCCGATGGAAAATATTAAATAATAATAATAAATTGCTTTGATCGCAGTAGAAGGGGATGTTAAATAGTTGCAGTGTTGCACACTAAGTTTTAGACAGTGGGCAGTAAACTGTTTAGCGGCCAGAAATAGGCATCTGGGATGTTAGATTGCCATTTTTGGAAAAAGCCCAGGTGTCAATGGGTTAAAGTTCTAACAGGCTGTTGTATGTTTGTATTATGTCTGATATGGGGTAATTATTTTAGGGTTTGAAGAAGTTGAATTGAATGATTATACAGTCATAATAATTGTAGTAACCTTTTTACTGGTAACTTTTCTTGCAGCAACATTTACATGAATATTAATGGTTGATCACAATGTCTGGAGCTGAAGACAAAAGTAGTATCAGTTTAAAGGATGGTAATGGCGACCCACCTGAGCTCGATATCAATATTCCTAAGTTGTGTGACCTTCCAGCAACTGCAAAGCAACCAAGCCTGCCTATAGACATTCTTTTACTGACTGTTGAAGACTGTGAGTTCTTAGGTTGTCATGCACACTTGAGGAATTCATTTAAATGGTATTTTGATGGTCTTGGTTATGTTTACTTTGGCACTGCGAGTGACGATCAAGATGAGAATGTGAAAGTGGCGTTGATGAGATGTCATGAAGGTTCCATTGGTCCTGGTAGTTCTGTGATTGCCGTGAAAAATGCTGTCTCTGTACTAAAGCCCAAGGCAGTCATTTCTGTGGGACATTGTAGTGGTCTGAACCATGAGAAAACTAGACTGGGAGACGTTGTAGTTTCTGCGAAGCTAACAACATATGCCTCGAAGGAAGTTGTTGGTGATGAAGAACAATCCATTGGCACAAGAAGTCTTGTGAGCCGACGTTTTCTTGGACTCATTAGACATGTGGCTGAAGGCTGGAAGGCACCTTTGAAAATCCCTGAAGTACGAGATGTGAAAATACACAACAATGGGGAGTTTTTGAGTGGTCCAGAGAAGATTAGTTCTGATAAGCGACGCAAAGAACTGGTAGATTTACATCCTCAAGCGACTGCAATTGAAATGGAGGGAGAAGGTAATCTTAAAAGATTGGTGCATGTTTTATTATACAATACACGGCTTATGATATTCAACGAAATGAAACGAAACAAAATGAAACGAAATGAATATTCAGACTGGTCGTTGATTATCACTTTTCATTTCGTCGAATATCACTTTTTTGTTTTCAGGTGTTTAGCTATCAACACGCGGGTTTAATCAGTGTGTGTTTTGACTTTCCGCCGTGTTTGCGAGTTACACAACACCGTCTGGCCCAGGCCCAGTCCAAGTCCATGTACGTCGCTACAACAAGTTTGTTTCGTTGATTATCACTTTTCATTTCGTCGAATATCACTTTTTGTTTTTGTTTTGTTTTCAAGTGTTTAGCTATCAACACGCGGGTTGGATTGTGTGCTTTTGATTTCCCGCCGTGTTTAAACAACAAAATAAACATTTTGTTGTTACAAGAAATAAATTTAGCCACGACAGACGGTGTTGTGTAACTCTTAAACACGACGGGAAATCGAAAGCACACAATTCAACCCGCGTGTTGATAGCTAAACACTAATGAAAACAAAAAGTGATATTCAACGAAATGAAAAGTGATAATCAACGAAACGAACTTGTTGTAGCGACGTACATGGACTTGGACTGGGCCAGACGGTGTTGTGTAACTCGCAAACACGGCGGAAAGTCAAAACACGCACTGATTAAACCTGCGTGTTGATAGCTAAACGCCTGAAAACAAAAGTGATATTCGACGAAATGAAAATTGATAATCAACGAAACGAACATGATCATGACCAGTCTGAATATATTCCTCAAATGACATATAACCACCAAACATATTCATTTCGTTTCATTTTGTTTCGTTTCGTTTCGTTGAATATAACAAGCCCAATACACCCTATTAGAGAACTGAAAACTGCTGCTATTAATAAGAATAGAAATGTGCATATACACATTTACATAGCCTGATGCCATCACAAAGAGAGTTTGGGAGGTCAGTGTTCGACACTAACTTTTTGGGATACTAGGCAATGGGCTAGTAAGTAAAAAAAATCACTAGCCCACAAGGACAAGCCACTAGTCCAAAAAAAAAAAAAAGCCATAAAAAAGTCCACATACATAGGATCATCGGCCGTAGAAGGACGTTTTCTCGAAGGTAAGGCGTTAAAAAAGCTTGAAATCTTCTTCATTCTTGCAATGACTCAGTGACTGCTCGCGCGAAAAAAATTCCAAGATGGCGGACCTATGGTCATGGTGGCTCTCTCCCAGGTCCCTTTTGAGTGACATGGAAGCGAGGACGCAACGCCTTTTCCAAGATGGCGTCGGTTTTGTGAGTCGATCGTACGCAAACGATATGATATGGATTGCAACTCCTTTGGTTTAAATTACTCAAGCTATGGAAACTAGCTCCTGATGAAGCTTTCTAGAAAAAAAAACTTCCCAAGTTATAGAGTTGTAGTAAATTTATTTTTCCACGAAACTACAGTAACTACTCTAGGGGCTAGTAGGAGCGTATTTTTACTAGCCCAGCATGAAGTTTTACTAGTCCTGGGCTAGTGTACTAGCGTTAGTGTCAAGCACTGGAGGTAGACTACGGGTAGTCCCTCATTTTTGTCAGGGATTGAGTGGGGAAGCGTGCGCAAATCACCTCCCGCAAGAAGAAGCGACGCGTCCCTCATTTTTCTCGCCGCCTTGCGTCGAGTCTCTTCGCAGGAGTTGATTTCCACACACTTTGTGCACGCTCGCCCCGCTCGATCCTTGAGAAAATTGAGTGACTACTCGTAGTCTGTTTGGGAGGTTTTTCTCCCAGACACACCAAGTGTATTAATATTAAGGCCATTTTCTCAGCCTACTCCAGATCTATTCCCTGCATGGCATGGCTTTTTCACTGTTGTCATTTTGCCAGATAACATCACCAAATGGCTGTGCGATTTTTGATCTGGCAACAAAACAAGAAAGGATGCCTTTGTCTGTACTACTCAGTAGGCTGTGGCTTTTCTTTTATTTTAAAAATAGGTGAGAACTGAGAAGTGTAATGTGACATCACACCCATGTTTACATATGCCAATGCAAAACACCTACTACAGTACCCATCCAATCAGAACATGCAATAGAAAGCTATAATTTTATTAAACATTTAAGAGCCTATACATATCAACTTGCAAAATATTATTGTTAGACCGCAGTTACAAAATGAAGCAGCATTTTCCCTTTTCTCTTCTGGCTTAGTACAGGTGCATTGCAAGTACTTTGTTGGGTAGCAATTTTAGTAAAAATACATATTTCTATTGCAGGTCTCTTTTCTGCCGCATTTGATGATGGTATCGAATGGCTTCTCGTTAAAGGTATTGCCGATTTTGCAGATGGCAACGAATCTTCGACTGTTACCTGGGGATCTTTTGCCAGTGTCATGGCAGCGTCTGTTGTTTTCAATTTTCTGAAGGATCTCAATGTTTTCAGAAAATGGCCCCATTACCAAGGTGATGACAATTATATGGAAGAAAATTTGTAATAAATAGATTTATATTAATATTTTCAATATTTGACTTATTCATGGATGACCAACATGATAAGCATTAATAAGAATGACAATAGCAATATATAGTTGTTATAGAAGTGGTAAGACATTTTAACATATAGCATCCCATCCAGGGGGCTCAGTAGCAATACCTGGCCTCTTCATGCTATGATATATGCCAGGCGTACTCAATCGATAGAAATCGATATCGGAAATCAATCGATACACTTGATATCAATCGATATCAATCGCCGATTGCTATTGATTGATATCGGTAATCGATAACAATCGAACTCACAGAAAAAAAATGTATCGATTGTTATCGATTGGCAAAAATCGATAACAATCGATAATAATCGATAACAATCGATAAACATCGATAATCCAAAGGAGTATTTGTTTCAAACATATTACTGAAGATGGCGTGGCTATCTAGACATGTATCTAGTAAACACGTCCAGGCAGAGTGTTCATCGCGTTCACTTGGTTTTCTGGGATTTAAAAGATTTGAACATGTCCATTCATTCGAACCCTTGTTTTATGACGACGAAAAACACAGAAAACTGTTTCTTCTTTTGCATGTATTGTTCCTGGTCGATATTTTTGGAGCCAAAGTGATTACTGCTGTGCTACTGGATTATTTTTTATTTCTTGCTTACTCTGTGATTTATTCTTACGTTTCTTTTTTAATGCGACTAATTGAAATCACAAAAACACTGATTTTGTTGTTTATTCTGCTTCATCTTTATGGCGTTGCTCTAGAGGGTTGCATGCCGCTACTTTGCACGCCGCAACTTCTTCTTCCGGTATTATGAACTGCGCTGAAGATCGATAAAAAAGACCAAATTGTTCCTGTTATTGTTTTCGTTCCTATAGTATTTTGTTGATAATTGTTAAACTATTGCATGCTCAGACAACATAATTTGTGTCAATGATTAACTTGTAAAATGACAAAAATCATTTCCGATAACAATCGATAACAATCGATAAATTAATCGTTATCGATTTCTATCGGAAATCGATATCAATCAAACTCACAACTTTTTTTCTTTATCGATTGATATCGGAAATCGATATCAATCTTCGATTGTTATCGATTGTTATCGATTTATATCGATTATCGGTTTATCGATTGACTTAACGCCTGGTATATGGAAACTGCGATAAATGCCGCACGCTGTTTATAGGTCACTTGTCCCATAGAAATGCCTTGCTCGAACTACATACACACAGTCATGTACTGCACTTACGATTTATGATCATTGACCTCACAACTGGGGAAAGGTACAATGATTAACTACACTGACGCACAAAGTCAATAATGTTGACATGTTTTCCTCATTCCTGAAATTCTCTTTTTGTTTTTCATGTAAAGAAGAAAAAGGTAACATCGAGGATAAACTTGGAGAGGTGGAAGGTAACATCGAGGATAAACTTGGAGAGGTGGAAGGTAACATCGAGGATAAACTTGGAGAGGTGGAAGGTAATGTCAAGGATAAACTTGGAGAGGTGGAAGGTAACATCAAGGATAAACTTGGAGAGGTGGAAGTTAACATGGATGATAAACTTGGAAAGGTGGAAGGTATGTTTGAAAATTGCCTGAGCCAACTCAAATGCTTTAATGTAGTTATGAACGTGATGAAAAATTGGCAGGAATCAGTCTCATTTAGAAAACGATCCGGCGATAATATCCGGGGTTGGGGGGTGGGTGAGGGCACTTAAAGCTTGGGTGGGGTGGTGCCACTGAGATCTTCAAATCCACATAATCTGTTCATTTTGCTACCCTGTTTAAGACAAGACAACTAATTTAAAATGTCATTTCGTTTTTGTTTCGTTTCTGTTATAAATCTAGCACCAAATGCCTTGTCAAAAGTAATTTTTCTTCTGACAATGACTGCACACATCCCTGTTCAAAATTTCCAGCAAAAAGTCTCCAGACAGATGCCCGGTTAAGACGCTAAATAGTGAAAATGTATACCCTAAAAATGTACCCTGTTCAGCGGGACGTCCCTGTTTAGGTGAAATATAGCCCTGATAATAGCAAAACCACAATGGCAAACCAATGAGGAGTGCTGGATCTAAATTTTGTAGACCTGGATCAATGAAATACTTGAGATATTAAACAATAACTAACGGCAAGGAAAATTCTGGAAACGAGATAACAAAATATACAGAAGTAAATATAATATACAAATTTGCCAAATTTGTGTATCATATTTAGTAGTAAAATTACGGTTCTGTATATTTTGTTATCTCATTTCTCGAATTTTTCTTGCCTTAAGGATCAGTTTGCCGTATATTGAATATAGCCATCGCTAAGAGCAAAAGTACAGCTAACCTTCGTCATTATTTTACTTTTCGGTACAATGAAATCTCATTTTTAATTCACAAGCATGTCACAATACCCCTTTCATAGTATAGCAAGCTGAGTTGAGTCTCATCCTTGCACATTCATAGAATTAGACTGGAAGCAGTCCCTCTCTTCTACTAGAACTGAAATCTTTAACAAGATTTTAAAAACGGTTGTGTTCCTCAGGAAACATCAAAGACAAACTTGAGCAGGTGGAAAATCAAGTGAAAAACCTGAGTGAAAAGATGGATAATTTGAAGGAACCAAATGAAACAAGCCGAGATGAAGGTCAGTTCTTTTTATTAAACAGGAAAGCTATCCGTCTAGAAAATAAAATAAAACAATGAAAGCTGCAAAATAGAAAAGTAGAAACGCAAGGTTGATAAGGCGGTCAGTTCTGAAAGATAACACGTGAAAGAAAAAGGTTTTGTGTGGGCGCAATTAATTAATCTTAATTCAATAACAGAAATTGGTTCTTAATTAACACGCCCTTCTTTTCACCAAATTGGAGCGTGAGCAGCTTAGGTGCAGACTCGTACCCAGTCGTCACTTACCATTCACATTCGCAAAGGAAATTAGGAAGACAAAGAGCGCAAGGGGTTTTTTCCCTTGATGCACCACGTGCGTTCAGCGCGAATAAGAGAAGCGACTGGGTACAAGTCTGGCTTAGGTGATCAATAGCAATATGTCTAATAACAAAAATTTGTGTGCTGTGCACTTGATTGGGTTCCTTCTTGTGACTGAATATTCCTTCTTTATATTCCCAAAACATTTTCAATCTAACTTTTTTCCTAGAATATTTTAATAGAGATGATTAATGAGTTGTTAACAGGTTTCACTTTCTCTCAATTTTGTTATACAGCAGAATCCCGTTTTCTCGAACCCTCGATTTCTCAAAAACCCCAATCTGACTCAAACCAAAATTTGTTTTCCTGGGATTTGTTTCACTGTGACAGAACTTTGTGTCGTCCAATTCAGTCAGTTATCATACTCGTGATTAAACAGATCGGACTCCAGCTGCATGCACGCTCATCCAATTTTGTTTATGACGTATATTATTACAGACTGAATTGGACTCCACTCAGTCCTTTGCCATCATTCATTTATTTATTTTTAAAGTTATCACCATAGCAGGATTAGTGGATTATAATCAGCTCGACAAACCCACTCAACCCTCACGATAGTGTACTCAGTGCAAAGTCTGCACTAAAAATGAGGAAAGCTCATAGCATTTATAGCACAATGCACATGAGGCTAATTCCGGCGGGGGGAAAAATTATCTCGTTATTTTGTCAATATAGTGAAGAAGTGTTGATCATCTTCTGGGAGCTGGTCTGTTTCCTGTATGATTGTCGCTTTCTATATCATGCATTGCTTCCTTTAAATTTTGAGAAACAAATGTAGCTCCGGCAGTGTGGGCCAGCTTTGGCCCGAGAACGGCTCTTTACCTTTACGATCCAACTAATAAACAGCCGCTATTTTGACCAAGAAAATAAAAAACTTACATTGTTCTTACCTAAAAAGTGTGAGTTCATAGAATCAATTTAAACAACATACTGTGCCAGTATTGTGTTTAATCACGAGTTAATTTTGATTCTCAGGAAGCTCCAAAGACATTAAAAGAAAGTCAGATACTTTGACGATACCTCCTGTTGAAAAGAAACCCAGGATGGAAGGTAAGATCTGCTGATATTTTCTGGGATATGTGGTCAGATGTTGCTGTACAAGTTTGGTTTAAATCCTGTTTTATAATGGGTTGGCTGGCTTTTTGCGTGCCAGTTTATGAACAAGGAGACTTGTCAAGTAAAAACTTGTCAACTAGAAAAACTTGCTCGTGTGTACGTCTCAACTAGGAAAATTTGTCAAGGAATTACAAAATCTATCATGTTTTGGGATATTCCACTGTACAAAGAGTATTGCGGCTTCAAAGTAAAACTTCTCAAGGGAACTTTTTTTCTAGTTTTTATTCGTTTACACAAGCAAATAAAACTTGCCCGAGTATGACGAGTATGTAATAAGCTTGTTTACTGATGAACTGTTTTCGCTGTTTCCAAAACATTACACGTTTTATATACCTGCAGAATCAAACAAATGCATATCACTGGTCGAGAAAAAAACGTTTTCTTGAGAAAATTCCAAATTATTTCTCATTTCAGAACACCGCAATTGATCTACAGGTTCACTATTTTTCTTCTGTAAGAATCTTTTTTATAAGAATATTGATGCTGAGATTGGCGAAATTTTAAGAATATGCTAAGAATGTACCCAAGGCTGAGATTTAGTTTAGAAAATTGTTTGCATGTTGGTAGAAAATCAAATCAAATCAAATTTATTACACCATTGAAAACTATATGGTAACTATGTACCATGTATACTTCTTCCTTTTTTTAAATCAAAGGTTTTCCTGGTCACATCCGTATTTTTTTTAGGTCGCCCAGCTTTAGATGTCTGGACAGACATGGTATTATACTTGAAATGACTTGTTTTAAAAAAAAGTGTATTTTACTTCTAGATGCTTTTGATCCAGCTGAGCTTATTGATGATATTCGCCAACTCTACAAACTTCACGAGGGATGGCTAGCACCGTTTCCTTGGCTTGAAGAGTATCAGTTTCGCCTTGATGATCTTTTTACCAGACTCAAAATGGTCAGCAGGAAGAAAACGAGAGGAACAGTCACAGGCAAGGTTGTTCGCATGTCTGATATCTTCAAACCACATGAAGAATCTTCACAACCAAGAACAGTCTTCATCGAGGGGAAGCCTGGTATGGGAAAGACAACTTATTGCAAAAAGCTAGTTCATGACTGGGCAGAAGACAAGAAGCAGAAGCAGAAGATTGCAGAAGAAGAAGAAGAAGATTGCTTTCCACAGTTTGAAACAGTGTTGTTGCTGAAGTGTCGTGATATCACTGAATCTGCAGACCTATGGGAGGCTATCAATGATCAACTTCTGCCTCGAGATGTTGAAGAAGACGTGAGAGAGAGTTTCTTTAAATTCATTCGCAACAATCAGTCTAATATTTTGCTGGTACTCGATGGATTGGATGAGGTTCCCGTTCGTAAACTGCCAATGTTTTCAGACATCATTCAAGGTAGAGTACTTCCAAGATGTCGCTTGGTTGCTACGGCACGACACGGGGCTGGAATCAAGGGTAGAAAACACTGTGACACCCTGCTGGAGATCGAAGGATTCACCGAAGAAGATGCGCAAAAGTTTATCATGAAGTACTTCAACAGCATGGGGAAGTCAGGTGAGGACTTGGCCGGAGAACTCTTGGACAAGTTACATCATGATAGAAACCTGAGAGGCATGGCGACAAATCCTCTCAACACTGCACTTCTTTGCCTCATTTGTGAAGAATTTCGAGGTATTTTTCCGGAAAATAGAACCAAACTGTACCTGGAAATGATAGAGTGTGTCCTGAGAAGATACATAAAAAAGAAAGGATTATCAGAAGACAGCGAGGACCTCACTGAAGTTTACAAAACTCAGTTAAAACACCTTGGCTGGATAGCGTTGAATGGCTTGATTGAAGACAAATTGGACTTTGAGGAAAGTCAACTTGGAAATCATAAAAGTGACTTACCAGGATTTGGATTTCTGTCAGTTCAGCCCGGAGGCAGCAAACTAAGACCGCGCCGACATTATGCCTTTTTACACAAGAGTTTCCAAGAAATGTTTGCAGCATTCTATCTGTGCTGTCAGCTTCTTGACAAAGAAATGACTCCAGACAGCATAGCTGCTAGAAATCTCCATCAGCTTAAAGAGGTGCTTCCATTTGTATGTGGCATGCTTGCAGCACGATGTGAGGAGGAAACAGCATTGGCCCTCATCAAGAGTCTAACACCACAAGTGAACCGGGACGACATAGATAGCAATGATTTGTTGACTCTTGTATTCAAGTGTATTACAGAATGTAAAAAAGACAACAGCGATTTTCACCTAAAATTGGTAGGTGTTTTTGGCTCATTTCTTAAAACTTTTAAAACTGTTAGTCTCGAAAATTCAGGAATATATGATGTTGTTGTTCTTGCTGATGCTCTTAAATACAATACAACAGTGACAGAGTTGAATTTGGATCACAATAACATTGATGATCCTGGTGCTGCTGCTCTAGCTGATGCGCTTAAATGCAATAACACGCTGACAGTGTTGTATTTGCTTAACAATAACATTGGTGATCCTGGTGCTGCTGCTCTAGCTGATGCGCTTAAATGCAATAACACGCTGACAGGGTTGGATTTGAATAACAATAACATTGGTGATCCTGGTGCTGCTGCTTTAGCTGATGCGCTTAGATGCAATAACATGCTGACAGGGTTGTATTTGTTGAACAATAACATTGGTGATCCTGGTGCTGCTGCTCTAGCTAATGCGCTTAAATGCAATAACACGCTGACAAAGTTGTATTTGCGTAACAATAACATTGGTGATCCTGGTGCTGCTGCTCTAGCTGATGCGCTTAAATGCAATGATATGCTGGAAGAGTTGGATTTGTCTTACAATAACATTGGTGATCCTGGTGCTGCTGCTCTAGCTGATGCGCTTAAATGCAATGATATGCTGGAAAAGTTGTATTTGTCTGACAATAACAACATTGGTGATCCTGGTGCGGCTGCTCTAGCTGATGCGCTTAAATGCAATAACACGCTGACAAAGTTGAATTTGGGTAACAATGACATTGGTGATCCTGGTGCTGCTGGTCTAGCTGATGCGCGGGTGAAGTTTACTGACTATTAGTAAGAGCAACAACAGAGATTCCGATTTCAATGTACATAAAGAACTCCTGTCACGTGGACTTTTCAGAATCATTTACTTTTTTTAAGCTTTTCTCTTTTGCGTGAGCATTGACGTATATGATATATGGTCCAGTACAATCTACTTTAGAATTTAGATAAGTTGATTGCATTACTTGGATTTCTTTTTAGCCACTAGAAAATCCAAGGAGATAATTATGTTTTTGATGATCGCAACGATCATACAAGCTTCAAAATGTTGTCGTTTTCTCAATCAGTACACAATGGCCGTATTTATCTTGTCAGTCGTACGTCTAACATTAAAAGTGTGTCAAGGTAAATTCGAGACGAATGAAACTCGTGCATTGACAAATATAGCTTTTGTGAGAGAGACTGGACACTAAAACATTACAGCAACGCGGGAAATTCTCTTGCTTTAGTAACCATGACAACGTCAGCCAATGTCAACGGCGATCAAAAAATACATCGATATTTTACTTCAGAATCTCGTAATAATTATCTAAATCTATTCAGTGAGTGTGTCAGTGTCAGAATATTCATCCCGCTGAATATGTAAGACAGCGTTCAAATCGAAAAAGAATGAAAAATTCCCGCACCTTGGTGGTTTGTATTTCGGTCTCAAAAATACGCAGATTTTGGTCATTTCACGTTGTTGTTTTGCAGAGGACGGCTAAGAAATGTACCAAGATTATGACGCACGTGCAGAGCTATTGTACTGCTCATTAAAACTATTGTTTAGCCACACAATAGTTCAGTTAGGTCGTCTGTTTTATATTCGTCTCGAATTTATCCAGATTTAAGCACACTAGCCAAAATAAACAAGTTGCAATTTCCTTTGAATTAAAATTTCGTCTTTACGGACAAAGTACAAATGGAATATAGTGACCAAGTGGAAAGAGTTTTAATTTGAAACAAAATTCACTTAACTAGTATAATATATTTTTAACTAGTACAGTATAATGTATTATAAGAATTTCATGGGAACTGAAAAGAACAATTTGTATGCTGAAGATAACTTTTTTTTAGAAAATTGCTATGATTAATGTTACTTGTTGTTTTGAGTGAAATCAACTTGAAGATTTTTATTAACTTGTAATAAGTTTTTCTTAGGTTTTATAACGGATGTAAATAAATTGTAAATAAACTGTTGAATACCAGTTTTGTCTCAAGTTCTTTTCGTTCGCCTATTACATTATTAATATTTCTCATTAGCCTGAATTTCAGTCGTCTCCTCTGTCGCGTACTCCCAGAGGAGACGGTTGAAATTCAGGCTAATTTCCCATTTGCTTGTGACTTCCTCTTTAGCTCATCCTCGGAGACCCAGGGGTAGTTTGTCGGGCGAGACGAAGTTTATAATCGGGCAACATCGGCGTAAACTTTCGTCGCGCCGATGTTTCCCGATTAACTTCGTCTCGCCCGACTAACTGCCTCGGGGTCTCCGAGGATGTAGCTCATAATTAGAGAGAGTTTCACAGTCGACAAATGAATATCAGAAGTATATGAGCATACTGTAAAGACAGAAAACATACTGAAAAAGCTCCTACAATGGGAGGCGTAGAATCGGATGAAGATATAAGTAAATAGTATAAGGCCAAGGGCTTATTTTAGGAGAGGGGGAAGGTTAACATCTGAGATTTGGGGACCTTATTTTCGGAGGGAGGGGAGGGGTTATATGAATCTTACAATATGTTCTGAGAAAATCTTGGAAAGAGTGATGAGAGAATGAAGAAGCGAGAGTGTGTAAACAGTATATCTTGTACCAGGAGCCCATTCTTGTACCCGATCTTAACCTCCTAGTATAACTGCGCAGAGGTTAATGGGAGGAAAGATTGCGTGACGATTCCAAAGAGAGTCTGCGTAGGAGCGCCTGCTCGTGAAAGACATCGCGCGTGACGAGTGTGAATCTTGCGTGACGAGTGCCGGTGAATCGTGATTCACGTATGCCCGACAGAAGTTGGAGTCTCACCTCTTAGTCTGCGTGGCAGGCGTAGAAAGGGGAGGGATGAGAGGAGTTCGAGCGCGAGGAGAGACGACCGCAGCTACATCCCTTGACTTACGGAATGGCCTGCTAGCCTGCTCTCTAGGGGGGGGGGGGGGGGGGGGGAGGGGGGAGGGAAAGTTCCCTCTTTCTCTCTCTCCCTCGCACCCATGGCCCAAGAGAGCTTGCTCGCAGGTTACTTACGGAATTAAGGTAATTCCTTCGAAATAAAAGTTACACTGAAAAGTTTCTGAAACTTTCCCTAGTTGAACAATGCGATGTAATATTTCAAAATATTGAATAAAAAGAATAGGTCACCAGCCTCGCGAAAGAGATATAATCGACTAAAAATACCTCCTAATTCCTTACAAAATCAACCAAAAACACGTATTTTTTCACATTTCCAGTGATTATTAATTTTTCTGCACTGAGAATTGGTCTATACTCGTTGTATAGAAAGAAGATGATTACTAGACTTAAATTTGCGGAAAAAAATGATAGGTCACCACGCTCGTTTACGAGAAAACGATCATTTACCTCTCTGGCGAGCATTGCCACAAAGAAAAAGCCGCCATGTTTTTAATGTGCGCGCGCTAATTACGCGCGAAATTATGCGCAGAAAGGATGCGCAGTGCAATACTAAGGAATGACCTTAAACGAATACAATTTTAGCGGCTAATTCCATAGTCTTAAGGTGGCTCGATGTAGTTTTTTTAGCGCTGGGGTGAGAGTTTTGAAAACAAAAATTCGATCAGAAGGTAATCTTCGATTTTTGTCATACTACACCATGATGATGACAAATGATGATAGATTTATTTTACACTGGTTTCCAAGCAACAGAGGTTACCATAGCAACGATTTCGGCATCCTATTGGTTTAAACAAGGCTGATTTTCTCGAAATCTAGTCGAAAACATTGCATTCATTTTTTCATATTTTAAAGTATGCTAGTTTGACCACCTGTAGACGAAATTTCAAGAAATTCTGTAAGGCCGTTTTTGATTAAAACTGCACTGAACTTTTTGCGGTCGTGTTTGTGTATGTCCCAGAATTTACTTCAAAATCTTTCATTAAATTAAAGCTATATGTACCTCCCCTCTGTTGAAGGATTTTTAATGATATTAAAGACTTTGTAAGGTAAATGGATCACCTCGGATGGTTACGATTTCAAAATATTCAATTTTGAAGAACTGCGCTTAGGCACCTCAGAACACGATCGAAGCGCCTAATTTACATTTAGCGGGATATTGCTAAAATGCTCTTACAGATTTTTTTAAAAAATTGTTAGGTGTTAGCGTGATGGTTGAACTTGATATTCCAATCGAAAATGCCATTAAAAAATCGTTGCAAGCGTTAGAAAATAACACCGAATTATGGGTACGTTTCGCTCGCTACTGTCTTTCTTCGAACAGGGATTTTGTTTATCTTGTTTCTGGTCAGTTTCTCTCTTGATGCACGTGCAATGAATATTTATTCCAAATGCCGCGTGTGGCCAGTCGTGCGTTTATGACAAATAAATGAATTTTTAAGCAGGATAGACATCAATTCTGTTCATCTTACTAATCTAACCAAAATGATGTTTAAATTAGATTAGTAAGATGAACAGAATTGATGTCTATCCTGCTTAAAAATTCATTTATTTGTCATAAACGCACGACTGGCCACACGCGGCATTTGGAATAAATATTCATTGCACGTGCATCAAGAGAGAAACTGACCAGAAACAAGATAAACAAAATCCCTGTTCGAAGAAAGACAGTAGCGAGCGAAACGTACCCATAATTCGGTGTTATTTTCTAACGCTTGCAACGATTTTTTGATGGCATTTTCGATTGGAATATCAAGTTCAACCATCACGCTAACACCTAACAATTTAAAAAAAAAATCTGTAAGAGCATTTTAGCAATATCCCGCTAAATGTAAATTAGGCGCTTCGATCGTATTCTGAGGTGCCTAAGCGCAGTTCTTCAAAATTGAATATTTTGAAATCGTAACCATCCGAGCTGATCCATTTACCTTACAAAGTCTTTAATATCATTAAAAATCCTTCAACAGAGGGGAGGTACATATAGCTTTAATTTAATGAAAGATTTTGAAGTAAATTCTGGGACATACACAAACACGACCGCAAAAAGTTCAGTGCAGTTTTAATCAAAAACGGCCTTACAGAATTTCTTGAAATTTCGTCAACAGGTGGTCAAACTAGCATACTTTAAAATATGAAAAAATGAATGCAATGTTTTTGACTAGATTTCGAGAAAATCGGCCTTGTTTAAAACCAATAGGATGCCGAAATCGTTTCTATGGTAACCTCTGTTGCTTGGAAACCAGTGTAAAATAAATCTATAATCATTTGTCATCATCATGGTGTAGTATGACAAAAATCGAAGATTGCCTTCTGATCGAATTTTTGTTTTCAAAGCTCTCACTCCAGCGCTAAAAAAACTACATCGAGCCACCTTAAGTGTCAGCCGCCTCCTCGCTCCGACCCCCCCCCCCCCCACGGGGGGGTTGGAGCGAGGAGGTGGCCTACACTTCAGACTACTAATTCCAGTGATCAAAATATCTTCTTACTGATTCCATTTAGGGTACTCTTTGCCTGCAGTAAGTTCCCTCTTAAAATATACCATCAAAAAATACCATCATTTCTGTACTTCCACAAGCTCCCTCTAATGGGCCCGGGGTGGGGGGACTTCCATATAAAAATTACGGGGGTGATCGTCGTACCTTTTAGGGGTTAAAATTCATGGTTTGGTACCGCTTAGATTGTTAAAATCTAAAATGTCTACCGTTAGAGTTATTCCGGTAAAATATGACAGGAACTGGTTTTGCCTTAGAATTGGCACCTCTTAGGGGTGAAAATGAATTCGAATCACACCCACGAACGTGATTTTGGTACCTTTTAGGAGTTCTTTTCAAAATCACCCCCGTCACTTTTATATGGGAGTCCTCCCCTCCGGCTCCCCGGGCTAATAGGGTTCCCTTTCACGATATAAACACTTCTCGCTCGACGAACTAAGGGAAAGAGGAACTGCTCATACTCTACATGAAGGACAGCTTCTCGCCCAACGTCTTGAGGTGAGTACTTCTGGAATCGAAGGAGAACTACAGAAGGCAGAAATAAAATCATTGCATACGACATTGTAAATGGGGGGGGTGGGGGGGGGGGTTGGAGGGGGTCTCAACTTCCCGCTTCCCATACATTATACTTCGGTTCCCGCCCCTTCCCTCTGTGCTTTTTTCTTCTGTAAAATATTACAAAATATTGCGAAAGTTTTTCCTATTTCTTCCTGCCACCTTAGAAATCACGTTTCCCACCCCCTCTTTTTCCGCCTCCCGTAGACTTCCCGTCCCCTGTTCTCTGTTCTCTCGCGTGACTCGCCCGTCACTGTGAGTGGTTGAACGTGGGAATATTAGCAGTTTAGCGAACTGGGAACGAGTCTGTAATAGTTTTCTTTCGGAGAAAAAAAAATTCCGGACGTTTTTTCAGCTTTTTCATTAATTTCTTTATTTTAAGCCTGCTTTAACACAATATTTATTGAAAGGTAAATGAAAAAAATTGTAGAAATACTTTTTATTCAGAAATTTGGACATTTTCTTTGGGAATTTATACTTCCGGTGATGATAATTATTACTTCCGGTTTCGCTTCGCATGTACAAGCTACGATTTTTAAGACAAAGTTACAAGAACCACTCTTTAAACTCAAGAATATGCCTGGAGAGATCAATATTAAAATGCACTAAAAAGGACGGGAAATGATTGATTTGAGTCAGCCAACCATACGAAAAGTTGCATCATTTGTGAAAATGTGGAACAGCCGGGAATAGCCACGTGTAGGAACAGGGAAACTACGCATGTTCGACGCCGGTTCAGCTGACCAATCAGAGGCGGCCGCGTTCGGTGGAATCACCGGCATTTTCAAGTTTCCTTCAAATCCATTCAGATTGTTTATAACCTCTGCTCTCTTCTTTACAACGAAACCAAGCAAGCTCTGTTTCTTCTGGCGGCGAGGTAGGTCTTAAACGTTAATTATGTCGTTGTTTGTTGATGCCTGACAAAACTTTACGCGATATTTGCGTTAATTTGAGGATGACTTTGTACGGTACTTCGATTGCAATTTCGAAACAAGATTTTTTTTTTTTGACATTCGATTTTCTTTCGCTTAGTTTACCTTATCAAATGATCGGATTTGAGTTTATTTGTCTTGTTTAGAAATAATTATTCGTGCTTACCCAAGTACAATATGCGATGCAACTTCGTGATATTAACATCATATGTTGTACTCTTGTACGTCACTGTTTATCCATATGATGTGAAAGAAGGAGAAAGCCGGTTTCTGCTCGATGGCTTGTGATATTTTGCTAATATTCTATAAAGCAGCAATAATAGAAAGTTTAATGTGTATTTTATAGGAGATCAAGGACTGCTGCAATTTTTTTTATATAAATATATTTTTAAAATTTTTAGAATACGTATCAAATGTGACTTGTGATTTCCCAGGAGATTTCACTGAAAATAATGAAGAGCTGAATAGATCTCGGAGGTATTAAATAACCAGGGGTAATCAGGGATGTACTAAGCTTCTGACAGCAGTCATTTCCAAAACAGAGGTGCATTCCAGTCCGTTCGAGCTGTTTCAAGCTCTTTCAATTTCCAGTGTGGCAGTCGTGTTGAAAATGTGACCCCATTCTAGTTACTCTGTTAAATTTGCGACCCCATTATGGTCAATCCAGTCGTGAAAATGCAACCCCATCGATCCAGTGGCACATCCCCAGTAGCCTCCTACTAGGAAGTACCCCCCCCCCTCCCCCTCCCCCCTTCCTGGCAATGCTCCTTGTTGCTTCTGGCTTCTCCACACCCTTGGATTGGAACAGATCTAGAATTTGTTTGAACTTCTGTTTCCTCAGACGTCCAGTAAGATGATAGCCTGCGAACGCAGACGTATATCGTAGGCTAGTGAGATGGTGCCAAGCGCGAGAAAACACATGTCACCAAGTCGCAATTGGTTTTTGGTTTTGCATCTGATT
Source organism: Desmophyllum pertusum (assembly GCA_029204205.1). Lineage (NCBI taxonomy): Eukaryota > Metazoa > Cnidaria > Anthozoa > Scleractinia > Caryophylliidae > Desmophyllum > Desmophyllum pertusum. Next base: position 1,509,927 of record MU827787.1, on the reverse strand, counting down.
GGTTGAGTTGGTGGCGCAAGTTTTTGAAACCTATCAATGAGCGCAGTAACGCAAAACCAAAGCAATTGTGGATTACTTTCCACACTGAATTGAAAACCGCTCTATTGAAAGGCGTAGTGATCGTGCAGTTGGATAATAATCTTACTAGTTTTGTTTATTTTTTTATTTATTCAGGTGCATTGAACAAGCACAGACCTTAACTATGTTGATTAGAAAGCCAGGGATGATGTTATTTATCACTGCTGTGGTATTACTTTCCTGTTTTGTATTCCCGTCAGGTGAGGATCTAGATTATAAATTAATTTTGGTTTGTAGAATGGACAGAGGGGTGGGTTGCAGCGGTAGATTGAAGCAAACATTCTGGCTACACATACTGTAGGTTTATGCCAACAAAAATACCAAACGTACAATTTTGGAAATAACCTGTTGATTCAAACAATCATGTCCAATACACCCGAACTGAGTCGAATAGTCAGTAAGCCGGGCTTATGGAGACTATCCGACTCGCCGGAAGTCAGGTCGCGACAAGAAGATAACATGAACCTTCCTCATTCTTAAAGTGTGTGTATCTTGCAAATCAACTTCAGCAATTCTGGTCAACTACAAGAAAGACAGCTCTTGTCAAATCGATCGCAACTCAATTCGTTCGCATTTTCTACCCTCTCCTTGTTAGCCTTCTTGAAAGACAGGTCTTGTCGAATCGGTCGATTCGAGTCAAATCAATTCATCCACTGCCTTCTTGGGGCATTTGATAAATATTTTCTGTCTTCACTTCCCTTTCCCTGTTTCCCCTTGAACAATGTTGTCATCCGTGCCTTGTTGGATGTTCGTAGTCTCCTACGCAGCCGTTATTTGTGTCGTCACGCAACGCTTCTTTCCACTAACGGCTGCTCAAACCTGGATCACATTCCTTTCCTTTTGTTTTGACCGCAGTAACTTTGACACCTATCGGCAAAAACGTGACTGTTACCGTTTGCCGAAAATCTGCTAGATCGATCCAATTCTTGAACTAGGATGTCTGTTGTAATAATTATAATGAAGTTTTTTCGACATTATTTTTTCATATCATACATTTTTCATCAGTAAAACCGTGTTTTATTTTGATGTCTGGTGTGCGTCAAATTCAAAAGGCGGCATACTGGCGTACGTTTGACGTTTACGACGCTAAGGTCATGATAAGACACAATCTCTGACTGTTGTATTTTGGCGCGAACAAGTTCCGAAAATGGCACTGCAACTGTGATTGGCTTAAATCTGCAAAGGAATGTGATCCAGGTTTGAGCAGCCGTTAGTGGGGAGAAGCGTTGCGTGACGACACAAATAACGGCTGTGTAGGAGACTACATTGTTCGGAGGGAGGGGGGGGAATCCATTTTTGATAGCAATTACGATGATTTGTGGAGTAATTGTAGTCGGGACACGTAACAATCAATTTTTTGTACCTATTTATATATAAGTGTCCCAAGGACTTTTAACGAGGAGTGTACATGTAGATTGTGCACATTTTAGAAGTGGGTCCCCTAAAGGAATATCATTCTACTATTCAGTGTTCAGGGGAGGGGAGGAAAAACTTTTTCGAACCAACAACAACAAATCAAGCAAAAATGTTAGGGGTAACTTGTGATGGATTGGCATCTCATCTACATGTACATGAAGGGGGAGTAGCAATACTGCTTGTTGCTTCATTCTATGGAAAGTTCCAGGATATTAAACTCTGGCAGTTGTAGGCCACTAGACTTTACCTTACAAATACAGTGGAACCTCGTTAATCCGACCACCAACGGGCCAGCAAAATCTGGTCACATTAACGGGGTGGTCATATTAAAGGGGTTCTTAAATAAGAAAATAACTGAAAGAACTTCAGTTCTGGACAAAAGAAAGTGGTTGTATTAACGAGGTGGTCGTATTAACGAGGTGGTCGTATTAACGAGGTGGTCGTAAGGCGGGGTTCCACTGTACTTTGAGCTTTCAAAAATCTGTTCATTAATTTTTCTATGATCCTTCAGGATTGATTATTTTCTTTTTCGTTTCTTCAGATGGTTTAGCTGTTATGTCAGTGGATCTTGGAAGTCAGTTCATGAAAGTAGCCATAGTTAAGGTAAATCTGACTTTGAATATACTCCAATTAGTAAATTGTTTGAACCCATGAGTAGCAGTAGTTCATCTAGTGCGATCGTCCGCGTGAGGATAGTTCTGAAAAGGACTGTTGTTGGTGACTTTTCAACAACCTGCGCAGAAGACATCTTCAGAGTCAAGTGAAAAGTGTTTGTCAGTCAATGGTGTTAGTCTCTGGTGCTTGAAACTGATTGGGCTCGTTACCCTTGTCCAGCAGTGGAGCAGCCAACAAGGACCACTGGGGGAAGCAATCCGCCATGACAGGATTCTTGGACTTCCAGCTCTATTGCACATGTGTTCGACTCCATGTTACAACTAACGGACGCCAAGATTCTTGGACTTCCGATCTTACTGCGCAGGTCAGGCAGATCACTCTATCCCAGAGGTCCTTGTTGGCCGCTCCACCGCTGGACAAGGGTAACGAGGACTCTGGGAACGAGATTGGTACCAGTTTTGCTGTGAGCGTATTGGCTGTGTAAAGACTTGTGTTAAATTTGTAAACAGCGATAGGTCAGTTGTAGTCATGTTTGATCTTTCTATTGTTAGACACATTTGTGCCGGTCGTGTTTGAAGTCAAAGTCTATTCATTGGTTTTGTTGATATCCTGAATAAGTCATTTGTTTGTCTGGTAGATGTTGACATCGGGTTAAGAGTTTTTCTCATTCTATGTTTGTTCTTATTGTTGTCTAACTATGTTGTTGAATTTCAGCCTGGTGTACCAATGGAAATTGTGCTCAACACGTAAGTTAATTCCTGTTGAACATAACATAGTAAATGGTTTGAACCCATTAGTATCAGTAAGGTCGTCTAGTGTGATTGTCCGGGTGAGCATATAGTCCTGAAAAGGACTGTTGTTGGGGAACTATTACATGTATGTACTAAACAAAAATTTTGGTAAGATTTAAGGTACACAATATATATATACAGTACAATAAACCTGAAATGTAGTGCAGCCTTCACTTAACTGTTCTAATGGTATTACAATCATCTAAATTATTTCTACCCTAGGGAGTCAAGAAGAAAAACTCCAGTTGCTGTTTCACTTAAAGATAATGAACGTTTGTTTAGTGACGGAGCCTTGACTATGGTAGGTGCTGTATAATAATTTATCTCTAAGTTATTTCTTCTTGAAATTCATCATCCTCATACCTAGCTACAGGCGTGGATCCAGACGGGCTTACACCATTTTACGGAAATCGGTCAAATTTTCCGAATGACTCGAAATCGAGGGAATAGTTTTAGAGAGTGAAAATCTAAAAACGTTTGCCTCCGGACTTCCAAAGATTTGACGCTCAGACTCTAGTAAACCAGTCAAGTTTTTTCCTGGATCCACACCTGAGCTAGGTGGCACAATATTACCTTATCTGGCCTTAACAGGGACGTGTGGCACAATAGACGGGGTCTCAAAAATTTAAAAATCAGAGATTTGTGTCTTAAACAGGGTCAGGCATTGAGAGGCCCGCCACACCACCCTAGTAAGGATCTGTTGATAACCCCCCTTCCTAGGCGGAAGGGAGAGTAATAAACAATAATTTGAAATCAGACACTTGTGTATAAATACACGTACTCAAAGTGTAGTGCATAGAAAAATAATTTTAATGAACTAAAAATGTTGATTCTGAGTTTTTTTCTAATCTGCTGCATTTGCTGCGCTTTATTTGCAGTCTGTCAAGTATCCAAAGAAGTCTTACGTTTATGTGCAGGATGTTTTGGGTAAAAAGTTTCAAAACCCACTGGTTCAACAGTACAAGCAAAGGTGTGTTGAAATGCGTCGTTTGTTGAGAGGGAATCTCGCCCTGACAAATTTTAGGGTGCATGCCTCGAGTGATCAACGTGTCATTTCTCCTTAAAATATCCATACATTGTCAAGCAGACAGGTGATGAGAATATAGAAAATTATCTAGTACAGGATATTGCCTTGATGTGCATGTATCTACAAAATATTAATTCTCAGCAGGCTTTTAGCCAGAATTTGAAAAGTGGGCGTCCGGTAGGCATGGCCCTCCATAAATTTGTTAAAGCTTTGGTGCATTTTGCATCATTTTCTCCCAGAATTGGGCATCCACAGGACACCTGGATGCCCTTCTGGCTAAAAGCTTGATTCTCAGAACTAACAATGTGTGGTTCCAGAAAATATCCATCCCTCCCCCCACACACACACACACACAGAAGGTTTTCAGGTTTGAACCTCCTCCCCCTGGAAATTCCATTTTAGCTTCATACTTTCCTTTACAAATTTTGGCTTTTGAGACCTCCCCCCCAGGAATTTCCAATGACCTTCCTTGCAATGATATGTCAAAACCGGGTGGCATACAGTAAATTGACTGCATACCAATCACATTTTATAATAAGGCATTTATTTAGCAACTTGGTCTTGCTGCTACAGTCAACTCTCTCTAAGACAGACACAGTAAAATGACTGAAAAACGGCGCGCAGGGACCAACACCAGGTGTCCATTTTATAGAGGTGTCCGTCTTATAGAGGTGTCCGTTAAGAGAGAGTTGACTGTAATAATTTATTACAGTGAGCTATTCTTTTCTGTATCAGATTTCCATGGTATGATCTTGAGGAAGACAAAGAGACAGGTATGACAGTCCTTTTTTGCTGTATTGTATTTGCCTGTATTTATCTGTATTCTTACAGTGATACACGCTTACGCCCTGAGCATGAAAGCGAGGCCTAAGGGCCACAAAATTCCCGCGGCAATAACATCGAGCGATTTAGAGGTGGTAAAATTAGCCCTGGAAGATATTCCTGGAGCATTTATGGAAAATATAAGCGAAGTTTTGGCTGAAATGTACATGACTGGATTTTCCTGAATTCTTGATGAAAAGGCCAATGAAGTCTTCAATAACAACTTCCAGGGTTAATTTTACAACCTCTAAATCACTCGATGTTGTTTCTTCAGCTATGTTTCCGCTCTTTTAAAGTTCGCGGGAAATCTTGTGGCCCTTAAGCCTCGCTTTCATGCTTAGGGCGTAAGCGTGTATGCGGGTCATACAGTCTTACCACTTTGTGATAAGTTTGGTTGGATATGACCAATCAAATCTAAGAAAAATGGGGCTGGAGTTAATATAGAGCGTTTTCACGTGACGTCATCAAAATTCTAAATTCAAAACTATCAATCCTACAAAGCTGTTCTTTTAGTATATTCTCGACATCAGTGTCACCAATTGCTGAGGAAAAGTTTGCGCCAGCAGAGTGCTTCGTTTTGGAGATAAAGCGTTTTGAAATTTGAGACGGACTGGCTCAGTGCGATCTGAAATGTTACAGAAACCAATATTTTCGCACTTTTTAAATAATTTTCCGATATGCTAATAAGTTAAAAATGATAACTAAAGCATTCCGAACTAAAACTCATGACTTTGGAAGCAAAATCTTTTTTTCTTCTTGCTGACATTTTTGGCCGCCATATTGGTGTTCCAAACTGGTACACCAATATATGGCGGACCCATATAACTAAGCTCTGTAATTTTCTGAATATTGTTTTCCTGATAACTTTGTTGCAATGAACACTGCCAAGTTAAAATTTGGGGAATATATTTATTTCCACCTACTCTACAATCTCTGAGTTTGTTGATGTTTTTGATGCACGCAAAACGATCTTGTTATTTTGGTGAAAATGCTCAGACTATAGATTAGGTAGAATCGCACAAGGGCCATACTGGCCCACACTGCCAGAGCTTATCCCAGTCTCCGTAGCATGAAGCCGACTAGGAGTAGTAATACTCCCCCTGGATGGGATGCTAGTCCATCGCAGGCTACCTCCCCCTCCCTCCAGCATTTTGTCGCCGGTACCCATTTATACCCCTGGGTGGAGAGAGGCACTGTGAGAGTAAAGTATCTTACCCAAGAACACAACACAATGTTTATACTCCTGGGTGGAGAGAGGCACTGTGAGAGTAAAGTGTCTTGCCCAAGAACACAACACAATGTTTATACTCCTGGGTGGAGAGAGGCACTGTGAGAGTAAAGTGTCTTGCCCAAGAACACAACACAATGTTTATACTCCTGGGTGGAAAGAGGCACTGTGAGAGTTAAGTGTCTTGCCCAAGAACACAACACAATGTTTATACTCCTGGGTGGAGAGCGGCACTGTGAGAGTAAAGTGTCTTGCCCAAGAACACAACACAATGTTTATACTCCTGGGTGAAGAGAGGCACTGTGTGAGTAAAGTATCTTACCCAAGAACACAACACAATGTTAATGCTCCTGGGTGGAGAGAGGCACTGTGAGAGTAAAGTATCTTACCCAAGAACACAACACAATGTTTATACTCCTGGGTGGAGAGAGGCACTGTGAGAGTAAAGTGTCTTGCCCAATTAGAACACAACACAATGTTTATACTCCTGGGTGGAGAGAGGCACTGTGAGAGTTAAGTGTCTTGCCCAAGAACACAACACAATGTTTATACTCCTGGGTGGAGAGAGGCACTGTGAGAGTTAAGCGTCTTGCCCAAGAACACAACACAATGTTTATACTCCTGGGTGAAGAGAGGCACTGTGAGAGTTAAGTGTCTTGCCCAAGAACACAACAGTTGTGTTCTTGCGGGGCAAGGCATTTCTCACAAACATCTGTGTTTTTTTCCTCATTGAAATTTGAAAGGTCACTGCAGTTGTATGAATATCAATGTGATAAAAATGATTCTCTCTGTTTCCAGGCACTGTTCTTTACAGACATGATAGCGAGACAACCTTTACTCCAGAGGAAATTCTAGGCATGGTACTGAATCATTCCAGAAACATAGCTGAAAAATTTGCTGGTGAGATGAATTGTGAGAAAATTGTGCACTGGTTAAAACAATCCCTCTTGGTCAAAGTGATTTTCTCTTCTAAGTTTCCTTTCCGGGAGCGAGGTCATGGATACATCCTACCAAAAATAAAAACAGAAAGATTCAAGTGATCCTTTTTAAATTTGTGAAGTAGATGTATGATTTGTAATGATTTATAAAGATACACGTATGTTGTTTCTATTATCGTAATAAAGACTATTATTATTATTATTATTATTATTATTATTATTATTTAACCCTATTCTGTCTGGGCTTTCCTGGTGTTCATGCCCTTCCCCCCAGGCAGAATTATTTAGGGTTAATATTATGTTATCTACTGTAACAATACATTGTATAAATACCATAAAGTTACAAAAGTAACAACCCCCCGAAAGTAGTGATAAAACTTTGCGGTTGTTATTCTGGCTGTTGTCTGTAGCAGCTAGCTGCAGAAGGAAGGGTACTAGGTGGTTTAAGGTAGCCCCCCTGGCTGTTGTTGCTTAGTCATTTTCAAACCTTAGTAGCCATCCATCTTCACTTCAGTTGCCGATCAGTTGACTTTAAGGTTAAAAATAACAATAGATTCCTTCGCCTTACAGATCATCCCATGAAAGATGTGGTCATCACTGTTCCTTCTTTTTTTAACCAAGCTGAACGGCGATCTGTCATAAGGTTAGTTTTTACCTCGTACAATTTTGAATTCCTCATTTTCAAATCCTGCCATATTTGGTTTCCAACAGCTTCGACATGAATGCTATTTTGATCTTCACTTGTTTGCTTGTGGATGAGAAACATGCTAAAATTGGAGCTTAATTTACTGTGCAAGTTAACATTAATTTTCCCTTTTGTTATGAACAGAGCTGCGAAGCTTGTTGGGTTAAATGTACTGCAATTGATGAATGAAAACACAGCAGGTCAGTATACAAATTCATCCAGACTTAAAAGTTAGAACCACCTTGTACAGCATAATAAACAGTACCACATGAAAGTACTGCTCAATAGCTTTCATTTGAATGGTCACACACTAGGGTTTCGTCCACAGACTTAAAAGTTAGAACCACCTTGTACAGCATAATAAACAGTACCACATGAAAGTACTGCTCAATAGCTTTCATTTGAATGGTCACACACCAGGGTTTCATCCACAGACGTAGAAGTTAGAACCCCCTTTTACAGCATAACAGTCAGTACCACGTAGAAGTAGCGCTCAGTAGCTTTCATTTGAATGGTCACACACTAGGGTTTCATCCACAGACTTAATAGTTAGAACCACCTTTTACAGCATAACAGTCAGTACCACATGGAAGTAGCGCTCAGTAGCTTTCATTTGAATGGTCACACACTATATATGTGACATCATTGTCTATTTCAGTCAGTTTGTTTGTGTACGTGTTACTTATGTCATGATTTTTTTTGTTTTAGTTGCCCTTCATTATGGTGTGTTCCGTCGTGCATCATTCAACAACACTGAAAGAGTGAGTATTTTACATCTAAGTCAGCTTTGGAATATTACTCATGGACAATAACTATTATTATACATTTTGCTCACTATCTCTATTCTCATTGGCTGAGAGCATACAGCTAATTCACGCTGGCATCGAATTGACGTCATACCTTATACAGACACTAGGATTTGTGCGTGCAATTACACATCAAACCTAGAGACAATGCATCTTGATTGACGTCACATGTTTTCACATGATAGCGAAATTATCAAGGCCGAGGTTTGTGTTATCTGCCGAAGCCGAAGGCTGAAGCAGATAACACAAACCGACAAACCGAGGCCTTGATAATTCTCGCTATCATGCTCAACCTCATCCAATAGTTGTTTATTAACTGGTAGTGATAACTCTCGACATTTATTTTGAAGTAGTCATATTGAAATGTGTGCGACTCTGTTTTTTTTGTGTGTAACAGTTTATCATGTTCTATGACATGGGAGCAACAAGTACAGTAGCTACTATTGTTGGTAAGTGTAAACCACAGTTGATTGCTGACTTTCTCACCGCTTTACTTCATCTGCAAACTAAAAATGTCCAAAAATTTACTTGCCTGCCAGGCAAGTGATGGATAAAATGCACTCGCCCAACAGAAAATCCACTAGCCCTGATGCCTATCGGATAGCACTTTCTTTTTACTCTGAGCATGTGTCAGTTGACAACTTTCCAATCAACTCAAGCTCATAGAGGTGCTATTAATAATAGAACCATATTGAGCGTGCTAGGTCAGTCTGGAAAGGAAATATTTTGCTAGAGCTGACCTCAAGCCAAATTTGTTTGCGTCTGGCCCTTCCACTCTGTCAGTGAGTGCATTTGACGTCATTTAGGGTGCAACAAACTATGTACTGTGGTTGTTCTACAGGTTATAGTACAGTAAAAACCAAAGATAGGGGAATCACGGAAACAGCTCCTCAACTGGTTGTTAAGGGTGTTGGGTGAGTGAAGGATTTATCTGTCTGTCTGTCTGTCTGTCTGTATGTATGACTGTCCTTATAAGTCTCAGCTCAGAGAAAATGAATTTAATGTTACAATGAATATTACCGGTATATTCCAAAAACAGAATGTTATAAAGGGTCTTTTTCATATAGAGGTGCAACACACTGGAATAGCAGTTATTACAGATGTCAGCGGTTTGACATGCAAACGAGGTGAAAGGGTCAATCTGGTATTGTTAGCTGTTTGACATGCAAACTAGGCGAAAGGGTCAATCTGGCATTGTATTGGCCCATTAGCCTCATTTGTAGGTCCGATTTCCAGCCGCTGTTCAGGAAAATGAGCCAAGACCGGACTTGAGAGAGCGGCGGAAATCGAGCCTAACTCGTTTGCATACTTTTTAAAAACAAAAGAATATTTGACTGCGGACTCAACTGTAAAACAGCTATTCACTACCAAGTGTTCTTAAGTCATCGAAATCAAAACTCATTTTCAAACAGAAGCTACCATAGTGCAAACAAATTGTTGATCTCTACTGGTACAATTTTTATTACTCATGTATATACCAAGTTATGGTAACACAAGTGAAGTTGGGAGAACGAGAAATGCTGTGGAAACACGAGCCGCAGGGGAATGTTTCCACAGCAATTTCGAGTTCTCCCAAACTTTCTCGAGTGTTACCATAACTCTATGGAAACACAAGGAAAACGTTTTCTATTGTTTTAATGAAATAAAAGCACAAAGCAATTTTCTATGTTTCCATAGAGTTATGGTTAATGGTTTTGAGCCAATCATAGCGCACGTAGTATCTTGTTTATTTCATAAAATGTTATATACTACTTTTTATAGTTTTAAATCAAAACTGCTGTATGTAAATAAAAGTGAATCAATCAACTGTATATAGACCGAATGCAAAAATGGCTGCCAATTTAAAATTCTTTTGTATGCATTCAAATTAGCCTGACTAACCTCGTTCTTGAGTAGCAATTATTTTGAATTATCAACTCAAAAACGAGGTTAGTGAGGCTAATTTAAATGCATACAAAATAATTTTAAATTGGCAGCCATTTTTGCATTCGGTCTATGTATTTATTTATTTGGTATTTAGTGTCAAAATAAAGTAAGAACTTTTGTTATTGAGATGCAGCGGTGCAGCACAATTTCTGTAAGCTAATCATATATTTTCAATCATAGGTTTGATCGCACGTTGGGAGGTCATGCCATCGACATACTAATGAGGGATCATCTGATTAAACTATTCAAGGTAATAACATAATATGCATTATTGGTTAAAACTGTCCAATATAGTTAGCGGCCAGAACAGATGGATTTATATAGTTTAACAAAATTTGTATAGGAAATTGCACAACCATGAGTGCAATTCGTGATTAATTGGTTCAAGTGACGTTTTGAAAGTTTTAGCAACTCACAATAAATTGACCTTGCTCTGAATGTGTGGTTGGTAGGCCATCGCACTGGTAACGCAGAGGTCATGGGTTCAAATCCCGATGAAGCCCTGAATTTTTTTCAGACTTCTTTGCAATTTCCTATATTACAAAGTTACAGTGAAGATGACGCTACCGTTGCCACTCGACAAAGTTTTTGATTAATTTTGACATCTTTTTGACAACTTTGATGGGTTCCGTTTTGTGGCGCCACATTTGAACTAGACTAGAAACTAAAACCATTCAAATTTCACGACTCCACCTCCAACACTCCTTGGATTTTGATTGGTCAAGTCAAACGGAACCCATCCGAAAGTTGTCAAAAAGATGTAAAAAAATAATCAAAAACTTTGTCGAGTGGCAACGATAGCGTCATCTTCACTGTAACACAACTACGAGGACCATTTCTTCACTTTCCACTTTACATGAAATGTTGCAAAGATTACGCATTTTTGTATCATTTGAACCGCAGTTGCTGATAGAAAAACTATATGTCATGTTAATTCTTTTAGGGGAAGTACAAGACTCAGAGTGAAGTGACCCAGTCTCCACGGGCCATGGCAAAATTTCTCAAGGAAGCTGCGAGAGTAAAACAAGTACTCAGTGCTAATACTGAGATTTTTGCACAGGTCAGCATAGTTTTTACTGTAAATGAAATTCTGTCAGACAGGTTTTTTTAATGAGTCACGGGTTATCTTGCTTGCCGCAGATTGGCTGGCTGGCTGACAGACTGATGAGTGGTTGCATTTGGTTGGCTGCAGTGGTTTGCTCAGATGGTAATTGCTGGAGGAGCTCTAACACCTATTTGAGCTTGACTGACTGTGTTGACTGACTGACTGACTGACTCCACTTTGCTCCGACGAAGGGCTAACGCTCGAAACGTCAGCTTCTAGAAATTCGCTACGGTGGTTAATTTACCTTTATCAACTCCGAGTTGATAATCAACATAGTGACTGACTGACTGACTGACTGACTGTCTGTATGTGTAACTGACTGCCTGTCTGTCTGATAGACCGACTGTCTTGACTGTCTGTCTGACAGACAGACTGGATGTCTGACTGACTGACTATCTGTCTGATGAACTGACTGATGGACAGACTGGCTGTCTGGCTGACTGACCATCTGACAGAGTGAGTGAGTGACCGACTGACGAATTGACTAACCAAGTGACTGACTAACTGACTGACAGACGGATGGTTGAGTCGATGGACAAATGGCTGGACAGTTTGACAGGGTGTTTGGTTTTAAGAAATGGTGTGAATGCAAAATTCATGACATTATTAAGCAAACTCTAACATACAGAAAGAACAGATTTTTCAGTGTTTCTCTGTAATTTATTACTTTTATATTGTAGATTGAGGGTGTATTTGAGGAAAAGGACTTCCGTGCCAAGGTCACACGTGAGGAATTTGAACAGATGTGCGATGATATACTGAAGAGAGTCCCAGGCCCTGTGGAACAGGCCCTGAAATCTTCAGCCATTCCATTGGTAAGAAGGACTGGGTCACAAGTTAAATTATGACAGCACTGCACCCCAAGATTTTTCACCACTGATTCTTAGGGCCTTTTTACATGGAAGGAGGGTGGCCCTGCTAGCCGGGTGACCCTCCTCAAAGGGCTAAAACATAGCTCGCCTTTACATGCAAATTTCTAACCATTCTACCCGGGTTATGACAGCTTCAATAAAGCCTGTCGCAGCATGCAAATACCAGCTATCAACAAAATATAAATTTTTACTCGGACCATAATCAAGGTCATCTGTTAGAAATTTATCAGACACATTTTTTTCACTGAGTTTTCAGCCGCCAAACTAAAATGATATTTGTTGTCAGGTGCTTTAACAGAACCCTTTTGGCCAAAACATTCTCGGTAATCTGTCAGTAATCTATTGGTCAACAGTTGGCCAACAATTGGCCAACAATTTATCGACAGACAATAGTGGCAACATGAGTTCTCTTTGCAACATGCTTGCAACAAGTTAACGCCAGGAACAACCTGAAATATTTCCCTATTTGGCCAATCAGGAACTTTTTTAACGTAACTAAACTTCAAAGAATCGTGTCCCTAATCCAAGAAGTAGTTCATATGTAAGCTGTTATGAATTTTCTTCTTTTAAGGATGAGATTGAAAATGTCATTCTTGTGGGCGGAGGAACACGAGTGCCGAAGGTCCAAGAACTACTTTTGAAAGCTGTTAAAAAGTAAGTTACAATGTTGCCATAGCAAACTGGTTATACATATAAGACCAGCACTGCAAATATGCCAGATGAGCTTTGTGATGTATAGTTTTACTGGGCCTTTCAATAACACACAAGCTCTGAAGTTCAAAACCCAACTAACGATTTTGTGAGTCTGACAGATGACTCCGAACTCTTTTTAACACCCTTCTACCAAAGCGCACCAACAAATCATAACAAGCAGATAAGCACTGGTGTGTGGCCCAAATAATCCTCGGTTATAAGGGATACGTGATGGCCTAATGGTTAGCGCACTGGAGTGACTGGACTCTGTATTGAGCACTAGCTGGGTTCGTGCGCTGGCCGAGGTCATTGAGTTGTGTTCTTGGGTAGGACACTTAACTCTCACATTGCCTCTCTCCACCCAGGAGTAAATGCATATGCGGCGAATTGTCAGGGCAACCTGACAAAAAACCCTGCGATGGACTAGCATCCCATCCAGGGGGAGTAGTGATACTCCTAGTCGCTTCATGCTATGGAAACCGAAGTTAAGCGCCGACCTGATAAGCCACTAGGCTTGTAGACGAGCTTTAACGTTGCATAATAAATGTATGAAAAACAATCATGCTGTTTGGATGCAGGTTCCAGGATTCAATGGTTTGAAATTTAATTTCAGGTCAGAACTTGGGAAGAATGTGAACACAGATGAAGCAGCTGCCCTCGGTAAGAAATATATATTTTGATTTCTCTTAATTTTCCCCTTTCCAAACTTTCTTAGCGACAGAAGTAGAGACACTGTGCAAAAAACGTGTTTCTCTGCAAGGGGAGGGAGGGGAGTGATTATTATTCAGTTAAGTATCAATGACGGAACACAGGCGGTGTTGGACACGCGTCGCGAAGCATGCTGGGAGAAAATCGATCGCGAGCTCATTTGCAACATGTCGGCGATCAGTAAACATCTCAGCTCTCCGCTGTCCGATGCATTTCTTGAAGAAATCTGCCCGCTGTTTCATCCCGTATATTTATCTACTTTCTTCACGACTACAACTGCTTCATTTGTGCTCAAGGAACGGACTTTAGCGATGAATATTCGACCGGATAAGTTCTTTTCGGCGATGTCGTAATTCGTTCATCGTTCAATGTTCGAATCTTGTAGCTTTTTGTCGAAACCAAGTTTTAACTCGTCCTATAGTTTTCTCCTTCTAGTTGTGTGAACGTGTACATGGAAATAAATTGAGTTAAATCTCGAGAATTGAACGATGTTTTGCTGAATGTAAATTTGGATCGATGTCTGTCACTAAGGTATAAGCTTACAATGAAAATATAGCTTTTCACCTAAATAATAGTTGTACTGTACTACTTCACTCGGTGTGGATTTGGAATTATGGCACTGCAATATATTGGACAGTTTCTGTCTTTCATGAAATATCGAAAGCTACATGTATGCATTGTTCACACTGCACAGGATCCATATTTTTTAATTACCCTGGGTGCCAGAGGTTTATGTTTTATCTAGTAAGTTTAATTGCACCATTGTACCTGCTCAAAAGCAGGTCCTGACCGGCAATTTTGGATTGTTTTTTTTTGTGTCATTTTGTGTATGCAAGTTTTGTGCCGGTACAATAATATTTCAAATTGGCATATCAAGTATGAACAAATATAACCTAAATTAAAATCTGCTTCGGCCTCCTTTCTCAATATCCTCAAGGTTGGCAGACACGAGGGGACTATAGTCACACTTGCACACACACAAAAGGACTAGTCGAACATGAGGGGGACAGTCCGGTGACTAGTCACAGGGACCAGTCGCATGAACAGTACACACAAGGGTACTAGCACAATTTGAGGGGATAGTCCCTTCAATTCAACCAGTTTGAATTATTTTATTTACCATTACAATATACCCCTCATAATTCGTGGGACAAGTCATAGGGTTGTTCACACGAAGGGACTTGGTGCCCGGAACTAGTCGGTCCCTGCGACTAGTCCCCTCATGTGTGCCAACCTTTAGATGTAGCATCCATAGAGGGATAAAATGAAGGTGGGACATCTTCAATCATAAGGCTATAAAAGCAACATTCTATTATTGTTGCAGACCTCATGCTCAAGGGTTCAGTCATTTACTTTATAGGGACCATTTTTCCATTTTATTTCACTAAAATGGCCTGCAAGAAGGCTCAGGCTCATGTTGCCAGGTTTGCACATGAGTGGATGAACTACCGGTGAAGCTCACAGGCTATCACATGTTAGAGAAACTTGTGTCATACTTGCACTAAACCCTTGCAGTAACAGTGCGAATCAGAAAGTGTGACTGTAACCAAAAATTCTGGAAATACAGTGGAACCCGGTTAATATGGACACCAAAGGGACATGAAAAAGTGTCCGTAATATCCGGGTGTCTGTATTAAGCGGGCTGATATAAGAGAAAATATGTGTCGTCGGGACAAACAAAACTGTCCATAAAGCGGGGTTCCACTGTAATTTGACTGCCATGCAGGAAAACCAATGAGATCCAAGATATATAAATTGCAAACCCTAATAATGGTATTATCCCTGTGGTTTTATTTCTTGTCTGATTGGACAGCAAAATAAAAGTGTTCACCCCTGTGAATGGCCAGGTGACCACTAACCCAATTTCACTCTTGGAACACAGAAAGCACTATGCAAGTGTGCCTGAATTAAATTTTGGTTAAGAAAACAGGAGATGAAATTACAGGTGGCTGAGAGATCCTGAGAAACCAGCTTCTTCTGTCGAGCAGCCAAATTTTGTAGAAAAGTATACCTTTATTATGTTCATTGAAGCAAAGCTTTTTTTAAGACTCAACTGTGAACTTTTTTAGTTTTAGTTTTTTTCCAAAATTTGAGCTTCTAAACTTGGGGTGCGGCTTATCTGCGAGTGCGGCTTATACGCCAGTGTTTACGGTATGCTTATTTGAAGCACTTGAAACCTCAGTGCAAGCTACTAAATAAACCTTGCTGTATATTCAATATATTCAATCTGAACTCAGGCTATTTGTTATTGTTTTTCATTTCCACAATCTAATGGATTTAATAAATGGCATGCTAGTCTCTCACAACTCAGCCTCCAGAGATATTATCCACAGATTATCAGCAACAGTTTATGAACACATATAAACATAATCACAATCAAAGTTGGCTAAAGTTGGACACTGCATGAGTTGGAGGAAGAGGTCCCAAGTGGAGCAGTGTTTTGAATAACAATACAAGTAATATAAAGAAATAGCAACATATTTTGGCATCATGGCAATGATCCTCTGTTGTCACGAAGGGCATTTAGGCTGCTAAAACCTATCAAACAAATGGAGAAAAAAAAACATGATTAAACATGTGAAAAGAAACGAATATAACTCGAAAACAGTAGTGTGAACTCGTGCTGATCACTCCCGCGGAATCAAAAGTACATGTCACGAAACACGAAAAAAGCTACAACTTCAAGTCCAATTTTGACCGTTAAAACGGCGGGGCCCGCCTGGGCCCGCCGACCTTTTCATAAAACTTAACTATCCAACTACATTTCTGTGTAAAAATAATCTAAGATACTGATCACCAGTAGCAAAGAAAACGCCATATGTGTACCCATGTTACACACGAATGATAAACAAAGGTTTCCAAGACAGCTCGGTTTTCATTGACAAATTTTGATACGAAAAATGCTTACCTGAACTTATAGCTTGAACCATAGCTTGCTGAGGTAATCCTCTAACAGATCCCCGAAAATGATGAACTGAATCGCTCGATAACAGAAGAAATCCACCGAAAAAGGACGAGCTATCCTCACTCACGACACAAAAACACGTCCGCCATAAGTATCGCCCAGCTGACGCGTGATTGGACGAATTTAGTCACGTGAACCGTGTCCAACACCGCCTGGACGGAACATAAGGCTATCACAAATATGATAAAAATATGTGCCAGGGCCTGAATAAATGCCGGGTTCAAATAAACGCAGGCTCAACAAGATTGAGTTTTGAATAAATGCCACTGGGATTTAATCAAGAAAATACGGTATGATCAGAATAAGGTCTGCAGATCTCTTGAATTTGTTTAATGTCTTGATTTAAATCATTTAGGTGCTGTTTACCAAGCTGCAAATCTGGGCAAGGGATTCAAAGTAAAGAAATTTCTGGTTAAGGACGCTAATGTCTACCCAATACAGGTTTGTAACTAAAGACAGTAAAACATTTGTGAATGAAGGGGTTAGTCCCAAAACGTCAAAACAATAGGGTGATCGATCTTTGCTGGCGTCATTGTTTTTGCATATCGAATTTTGAAATTATCTTGATCAGAAAAAACCTCATTTACATTTACTTTCAACACACTGATTTTCATACGCGATCGACTTACAAAACTAGTTTTGTCTAAGACCTCGTCAGTCACCATACAAGATCATTCACCATAGAAGAATCTTATATGGCAACCAACTGAAGAGAAACTAGTTTTGTAAGTCACGTATGAAAATAAGTGTGTTGAAAGTAAATTATTAGAGGATATTTGCATCTGAGATTCCGGCTCTTATTTGGTGGGCTTTATTTGGTGGGCTTTATTTGGTGGGCTTTATTTGGTGGGCTTTATTTGGTGGGCTTTATTTGGTGGGCTTTATTTGGTGGGCTTTATTTGGGGGATCTCATTATTGGAGTTTTACTGTATTTGCCAAGGCTGACACTGGCAGCTGGTTCTTCTGACTGTGGTACTGCACAGTATTTTTTCTGATCTGATCAATCTACGTGGTTGTGATTTCAGGTGTCATTTGAGCGCATAAACAAGGCAGAGGATGGAAGCGAGAGCGTGAAACATGTCAAGCGTATGTTGTACCACCGGATGAATGTTGTGCCACAGAAGAAAGTGATGACGTTCAACAGACACACGGATGATTTTCAATTCCATGCTAGTTACAGTGAATTGGATTTCTTGAATGAAGAGGAAAAGAGGTGAGGATTTTCACCTCATTCTGTAGGGGTAGGGGGTGCAGGGTGCGGGTTTTTTCCGTTTCAGGTTTCAAATTAAGACAATAGGCATACATTAAACGCCTGCCTCGAATTAATGCCCCCTCTAAGGTACTGAGTTTGTAATAAACGTGATTGGCATTGCATTGGCTCAGAACATTGCTTTGTTTTGTTATCTCTCACATGTACGTATTGCAGACCTAATTTTTTTTTTCACAGCATGCTTGGATCATTGAATTTGACCACAGTGAGTGTGAAGGGCGTGGCCGCCGCACTGGACAAGCACACCCCTAAAGGAGAAACCAAGGGGATCAAGGCATTCTTCAGGATGGACGAAAACGGAATTCTCAACCTAGAGAAGGTGTGCTATTTACATTGTAGCTATCAATACAGTAAGATAAAGCCGCTGGGGTCAAACTGGCTCACACTGCTGTAGCTTATCCCGGTTCCTGTAGCACGAAGCTGACTAGGAGTATTGGTACTCCTCCTGGATGGGATGCTAGTCCATTGCAGATTACCCCCATCATTTTGTCGCCCGTACCCATTTATACTCCAGGGTGGAGAGAGGCACTGTGAGAGTTAAGTGTCTTGCCCAAGTGACCCCGGTCAGCACTAGAACCCGGACCACTCGATCTGGAGTCCAACGCGCTAACCATGTCTCCCACCAATGCAGTACAACAAAGCATCACAGCCTGGCCTTTCCCACCGCTGTAAATTGTGCAATAAACAAACGAGAACTCAGGTTAAGACATGTAACGGATGCCAGGTGTGGGTTAAAAGTCATGCGAGCTAAGTCCTGATTGGTTCGAGTTGTGTGCTTAACCCTTTCACTCCCAAGAGTGCTAAATTCAAAAGTGAGGAAAAAATCTTGAATTTCAATTTGTAAAATTGTCAGAAACAAACAGCACTACTTGAAAGTATTGCTCAATAGCTTTCTTTTGAATGGTCACACACTAGGGTTTCATCCACAGACTCAAAAGTTAGAACCTCCTTGTACAGCATAATAAACAGTACCACTTGAAAGTACTGCTCAATAGCTTTCATTTGAATGGTCACACACTAGGGTTTCATCCACAGACTTAAAAGTTAGAACCACTTGTTCAGCATAATAAACAGTACCACATGAAAGTACTGCTCAATAGCTTTCATTTGAATGGTCACACACTAGGGTTTCATCCACAGACTCAAAAGTTAGAACCACCTTGTACAGCATAATAAACAGTACCACTTGAAAGTACTGCTCAATAGCTTTCATTTGAATGGTCACACACTAGGGTTTCATCCACAGACTTAAAAGTTAGAACCACCTTGTTCAGCATAATAAACAGTACCACATGAAAGTACTGCTCAATAGCTTTCATTTGAATGGTCACACACTAGGGTTTCATTCACAGACTCAAAAGTTACAACCACATTTATTGACTCAAGGTTTGACTCTGGGAGTGAAAGAGTTAATTAGTGTTGATTAGTTACAGCAAATTACACAACATTACATTGAGAAAACAGTGTAAAGTACTATAGAAAACTTTAATTCTTGCTGAGTGCTGTAAATTTATTAAGATGTGATTTAGAGTGAATTTTAATGACTTGAAAATGTGTTCTTTTTGTAACAGGTGGAGTCTGTGTTTGAAAAGCCTGAGGGAAAACCTGAAGAGGAGCAGTCAACGTTTGCAAGTATGCTTCGTATTTTGCTCTGTTAGAACAAAAATAACGTTTTTCTACATACTAATAAAACTATTATTTTGAGGCCTTCTTCAATTTGAAGGTGATTTTGCATTTCGTAAAAATGACTTAAAGGGATTGTTTCACGGTTCGGCGCATGTGCCGGCTTATCGATATCCGTCTAAAAAAACCCACTCACATGTACTTCTCGGTACCTCAGTAATAATCACATACTAAAATTTAGTCCAAGCAAAACGACAAATGACCAAAATTTACAAAAAGTTTCAACGGATTACACCAAGAATGTCGACATTGAATACCAGAATAGATTACCTGAATAAAGTGTTGGCCCAAAGGATTTATTTTGGTAATTTATTCAGGTATAAATGTCGACATTCTCGGTGTAATCCGTTAAATTTTTGTGAATTTTGGTCATTCGTCGTTTTTCTTGGACTAATTATAGTATGTGATTACTGAAGTATCGAGAAGTACATGTGAGTGGGGTTTTTTAAAGGATAAAGTTGATAAGCTGGCACATGCGCCGGACCGTGAAACACTCCCTTTAAAATATCGTGACATAGCTTATTTAACTTCCTGTAGCATGAAGCAACTAGGGGCATATTTACTAGGTCAGGTAGCCCCCCAGCATTTAGCATTTTATCAGGTTTTAATTCCACTGACAATTCGCCAGTACTCATTTATACTCCTGGGTGGAGAGAGAGGCACTGTGAGAGTAAACTGTCTTGCCCAAGAACACAACACAATGTTTATACTCCTGGGTGGAGAGAGGCACGGTGAGAGTAAAGTGTCTTGCCCAAGAACACAACACAATGTTTATACTCCTGGGTGGAGAGAGGCACTGTGAGAGTAAAGTGTCTTGCCCAAGAACACAACACAATGTTTATACTCCTGGGTGGAGAGAGGCACTGTGAGAGTAAAGTGTCTTGCCCAAGAACACAACACAATGTTTATACTACTGGGTGGAGAGAGACGCACTGTGAGAGTAAAGTGTCTTACCCAAGAACACAACACAATGTTTATACTCCTGGGTGGAGAGAGGCACTGTGAGAGTAAACTGTCTTACTCAAGAACACAACAAAATGACCCCTGGTCAGGGCTCGAACCCAGGCCACTCGATCCAAAGTCCAACGTGCCAACCATTAGATCACCGGGTCACCCATTGAGATTACACCCATACTGATTCAGACTATCCAATATTTCTTGACACAAAATACTCTTGAAATGTTTTGTAGCCATATATAAGACATATTCTCTTCTAGTAGACAGATTTCTGTTGTCTCTGAGCTAAACCGTTTTTTTTTTTCTTTCAACAGAAATCGGAAGTAAAATTTCAAGTTTCTTTGGTGGCTCAAAAGAAGACGATAAAAAAGAAAGCAAAGTAGAGGTACGCGGGTTGTAGATCGTAGTATCAATTCTCCTTAATTTTAAGCCTTTAGGGTAACACTCCACCTCCACCGCGGTCAAATGCTCGAGCATGCGCAAAGGCGTAAGTTCTGGTCGCCCGCGCGCCAATTTCCCGCGCAAAGTTTTAAAGGAAAACCGTTGCAACAACCCGAAATAGAAACCTTGATAGTAATTTGTGAAAGGAAACAAAAGTAGTTAAAAGGGGAAGTTTAGACTTTTCAAACACAAAGTTCAGTATATTTCCAGCATTCTCTTGATTTACCAATTTTGTTGGACGTTTACCAAAAAGTTAGACGTGTTTAAAACACAGTGTAATGTTGAGGTTTGTCGACGTAGTTAATTTTTGGTTGCATGCTCAGACGTTTGACTGCGGTGGAGGGTAACACTGGCGTTGAATAGCCTGTTAAACTCGTCATCAATAGATGACCGCTTGGGAACTGGTGCCTAAAAGGTTG
This sequence comes from Desmophyllum pertusum, assembly GCA_029204205.1. NCBI lineage: Eukaryota > Metazoa > Cnidaria > Anthozoa > Scleractinia > Caryophylliidae > Desmophyllum > Desmophyllum pertusum. The sequence goes on along the minus strand of MU827787.1, from coordinate 1,488,482 downwards.
GCGGGTGGTTGCGTAATTTCATTACCCACATTTAACTTAAATATTTTTTTCGCTAGTAGACTTCAAGCAGTCCCTCTAACGAGAAGAAAAATAAAGTGGTCGCGCGAAATCTAGGGGACCGAGGTACTGCTTGTATCTATTTCGCCAATTACAGCGCAGTTTATAATTTGTTATTTTGTTTGTTGGCCATTTTGAAGGAAGGGGATAAATCAGAAGAACCAGAAAGTGAAAAAACGGACAAGGAAAAAACTGGAGAGGAGGAACCTAAAGCTAAAGAAGAAGAAAAATCTGATGAAAAGCCAGCAGAGAAAGAAGAAGAAGAGAAAAAACAACAACAGGAAGAAGGAGAAAAGAAAGAAGAAGAGAAAAAACAGGAAGAAGGAGAAAAGAAGGAGGAAGAGAAAAAACAGGAAAAAGCCGAGGAAAAGGACAACGAAGAAGAAAAGAAAAGTGCCGAGAAAGGGAAAGAGAAGGAAACGAAGGAAGACAAGAAAGAAGAATCGACTGAAGAGAAAAAAGATGACAACAAAAAGGTAACGATTTTTGGAGAAAAAAATAGAGTTGAATGTGTTCATTTCTGCCTTCGCGCTTTTCAAAATTCTATTAACATGGACTAGGGTGCATTGGGAGGCGTGAGGACCTAATGGTTTGCGCGGTGGACTCTGGACCGAGCGGTCTGGGTTCTAGCGCTGGCCGGGGTCATTGTGTTGTGTTCTTGGGCAAGACACTTAGCTTTCACAGTGCCTCTCTCCACCCAGGAGTACAAATGGGTTCCGGTGAATTGTTAGGGCAACCTGACAAAAATTCTGGGGGTGACCTGCGGTGGACAAGCATCCCATCCAGGGGAGTAGCGATACTCCTAGTTGCTTCATGCAGTATGGACCAACGTTGTAATCCACTAGGCTTGTAGAAGCACCACGTCCTACAGCAAATGGTAAATGTCAGCTTGTCATGAAAATCGGAACAAAATTCACACCTTCTGAACAAACGCAAAACTACTCGCTTTCGCATACAAACAACAACAGACGACGAAGCAGGTATTGTGCCGTTAGCGGGATAAAACGTGTTCCTTAATCAGTCACAGAAAAAAGCGAAGTGGGGCGACTCAAAAAGCTCCACACTCGCCTCTCTGCGCTCCTTTCTCGGCGTCTTCTACAAACCCACGAGTGAATTCAGGGATAATCACCGGCATGAAACTCCTGCATTGCAAGCAAATACACGTGACCAGCGCCAAGCGCGGGAAAACGCGTGCGACCAAGTCGCGATTGGTTTTGGTTTTGCATCTGATTGGTTAAGTAAATGGCGCGAGTTTTTTTTAACCAATCACAGAGCGCGGTAAAGTAAAACCAAAGCAATGCTAATCTCGTACCCAGATCTTCTCAACCCTCTCCCGTGGAGCGAGAACATCTGGGTACGAGATTAAAGGAATGCCATAGTACTCGATTAAAAACCGCTCAGTCACATTTCCTTGTATCCTCAAAAAGATAAAATTTTACTTAACACTTACACCGGAGCATTCTTTGCAGGAAGAGAAGGCGAGCAACAAGACAGAAGAAGCTAAAAAGGAGAAAGAAGAAGAGAAGAAACCAAGCAAGCCAGTGACTGTCCGTGAGCCACTTGAGATGGTACTGCAGTGGGTAGATGTGGCCGACACCACCGAAGATGCTCTGTCTACATCTACTAAAAAGTATGATGAGTAGAAAAATTAAGTAATGTTCTGGGTAAGAGATAGACAAAAAACAATGGGTGTGATGCACAAACCGCCGTTGGGGTTCCAAGCGCTAATTCATACAGCTTATAGGCTGGTTTAACTAAGAGGGGGGGGGGGGGGGGGGGGTAGGGTACTCCCCCAAAATACCTATACGGGTATGTGCCGCCCAACGGGGTCATGATTTTGGGACTCTTGATCTAGAACGGGGATGGGTATCATCCATTCGAGACTTTTCTAAAAACGGGCTACTAAATTTATAGAACGGAGTATTAAAAGTTGGCCTATTTCTAGAACGGGGTATCATTTTGAATGCAAATTCTTTCTAAAACGGGGTCCAAATTTGGAGACCTGGGCGGCACGTACCCACCCAAAACATACCCGAGTAACCAGTAACCCCCTCTCTCCCCCCTCCCCGGGCTGACTCCTTTCACTCATTCTTGTAAATTTCCTTCGTTTTACCAGACTCAAGGAGCTGCAAGCGCGAGACGATGCTAAAGCCGCAAATGAACGAGCAAAGAACGTGCTAGAGACACACATCTACAACATGCGTGACAGACTGTTTAGTGATGCAGGAGTGTTACTGTCCACTGAGGAAGAGAGAGAGAGCATGAACCAGGCCCTCAGTGAAGCCTCCGACTGGCTGGACGACGAGGGCTGGGACTCAACTGCTGACGTAAGCTAAAACCTATATTTTCACCATCACTCTAGAATAGCGTTTGAATTTTATAGCGCCGAGTTCTTGAAAATTGATTGAATTTTGGAGTTCATGAAAACAGTCGGGGGAAGAAGAGCCGTTTTTGGCAAATCTTCGTTGAAGCACTCGAAGAGTTTCCGATTTTTATTATCCAATCAAAAACTAGCACGAGTACTCACGAGTTACTCCGAAAACAATCGCGCCAGCATAGCGCAATAAGGATACGTCATGTTGCTTAGCAACTTCGAGGACAAAAACCGCGGGCTCAGTCCCATCTCGGAGGCGGGATTTCACCGTCAATTGTCACTTGTTCCCCCGACTGAAAAGTTCTTGAAAAGTCATTGAATTTGTCTCAAAACAGAATGTATAAAAGAGTCTATGCAAAATTACTAAGCATTGTAATGTCGGCCTGTAAATTGTGCAAAAAAAAACTGAGCAATGCGACTTAAAGGGACACTGTCCCAGCATATTTGCTCAAAACTGTTATAAATGCACAAAATGGTCCCTAGATCTATGAAATAACAACTTAATAAACTCTAACTAAATGATAAAAAGCAATTTCTTCAAGAAATTCCATACTGCAACAAAATTTTTGCAAAATTTCAAAGATTTCCGAGCCAAATTTGAAACTTTGAAAAACTGACATCCTGACGTTTTTTCAAAAATCCATTTTGCAATCCATTTCCATCCTCGCTGTCGTTAGTCATCCTCACTTCCTAATGGGTTCCTGTCATTTGTCGAGTGTTATTCTACAGAATCAAACCATTATTGTTCAACTTCCTATGATCTAGATATGTTTCTGCGCTTCCCAAAATCGTGCCAAAAATGAGGACAGTGTCCCTTTAACTAGCGTTTGAACGGAGCTCCATAATAATAATAATATTTTGACAGGGAGCCCATGTCACATTTGTGTTTTTCGATGGGGCCCTGTAAAGTAAAATAAAAATACAAAACAATAAATCGATTAAAAAGAACTAAAATATAATACAATAAAATACACTAAAATAGGGATAAAAACAAGGTTAAAAATCTATCGATTCCGGTTTGTTACTAGTTAAAAGCTATCCTAAAATTTAAAAGACCGACTGAAAAGATACAAATTAGCTAACACATACTTTTTAACTTACTTTTAAACAGCGATAAGGAATTTAAATTACGACAGTCGGCCGGTGTATCGTTAAAATCTTTTACAGCATTTCAATTCTTTCCACATATTCTCACTCATCAACAAATCCAATCCTAGCAGTATGCGGGAAGCTTGTCACATTTGAACCTAGTCAGGGGCACCCAACGGATCGTTTCGGTGGAATATCTGTTCGGAAGGCCTATAATCGCCTCGGATATTCGGTTAGGGAAATGTCATCTCAAACTTTCGTAATATGGGAAAATTAATGCCTTTTGTTTTCGGAGAGATAAAAATGTCGTTTTGGGTACAAAAGCAGGTCAGCTAGGATTTTCGGAAAGGCAAATTCAGCTCGTAAATTCGGGTAATAAGAGTTCAATCCCTAAAATTTTCTGATGTTTGAAAGTTCAGCTAACGTATCCGAAAAGAAACATTTTTCTTAGCGATTAAAAATAAGCCATTTAACTGCACAAAAAGCACAATTATAACGTAAAAACAACGTTCCGACACCTACAAGAAAAGTTTGTCGTTGGGTGCCCCTGCCTAGTTATATGGCCTTAGCTCCCACGAGTCTCCTGTAGCTCAGTGGTAGAGCGTCTAACCAGTGAGCGGAAGATCATAGGTTCGACTTCTGTTGGGAGAACTCGGAAATTGTTCAGTTTCCGAGTAACTTATGTCACTGACTAATTACAGTGAAACGTGCCCTACCGTTGCCACTCGACAAAGTTTTGATTAATTTTAAACAACTTTTTGACTATTTTTCAAATTGCAAGAACTGTGGGAGGCGGAGTCAATTGGAGTCAATTGTCAGAACGCGAACGTGGAGCTTGACAACTCCACCTCTCATAGTTCTTGCATTTTGACTGGCCAGTTGAAACGAAAGCCATTAGAACGTTGTCGAAAATTAATCAAAAACTTTGTTGAGTGGCAACGGTAGGGAGCTCTTCACCGTAACATATTTCTCATAATTAGTTTCTTTATTTCTTTCGTCATCCACATTTTTATATCATCAGGTGTACGATGATAAACTGCAAAAGCTCAAGAAACAATCGTTGGATTTGAGAGCTCGTCTGAGGGAGCATAAGGAGAGACCCAAGGCGATAGGGATGCTCAAGAACAGTTTGAACTTATCCAGAACATTCCTGGTTCAGATAAACAACATCACAGATAAGGACGAGATCTACACAGCGAAGGACTTGGAGGAGCTCGGCAAAATCATCAACGATACAACGGTAAGATGGATGTTTGAAGTCATACAGCTGTTTCGAGAAAGGTTGTCGAAAAAAGCGCACGCGACAATCCCGAAAGGTAATCTGGGATATGATCAGCAAGGTACGTTCCTGACACTGTAGCTGTCGAACCTACTTTTTTTGCTTTCTTTTAGCACTCGCAAACATACGTCCATGGCGTCTCGTGCCATTTTCTCAGATTTCCTTGAAATGCTGAAGTCAAGGAACCGTGAACTTAAAACTACCCACAATACCTTTCGGGATTGTCGCGTGCGCTTTTTTCCGACAACCTTTCTCGAAACAGCTGTATATCAAAGACGAGAGAGAGAAAGAGTGTTTATCTGATTTTCAAACATCGGAAGAGAGTTGAAAATACGACGCGCAGCGGAGTATTTTTGACGAAATTCGAGCTGTTTTAATTCTTTGAGAAATGGCTGGGAAACGCTTCCATGGTGTATGGGCTCAAAATTATAGAAAGGAATATGTTACATGCCATGAAATCCCGCGTTTCAAATAGATTTTTACGAAATTCAAAAGTAATCGAAGCCGAAGTGAAAACGTTAGACATTAGGGCATTGAATTGGTACGTATTGTAATCCATTTCCATCCTCGCCATCGGTAGTCATCCTCACTTCCTAATGGGTTCCTGTCTTTGTAGAGTACTGTTCTACGATATAAGGTCATTACTGTTGGGTTTTTATTACTAGAAATCATGTTGCAAATGCAAGACGATGTCTCTTAATTTGCCTTTTGTGCGTACATTTTTCTCTCTTCGTGAATAGAAATCAGTCTTCAAAAACCACAACAACAAAGCTTTATTTTGTCTTTATTTTAAAATAATGTTCAGTGAGCTGCTATCTCATATCTTAATTCAGTTCTTCAGTGGTGCAGGCCATCTTTCTGACACTGTTGTTATAAAAGCTTGCATTTCTAACTCAAAAGTTTGCACAACTGTTAAATGAAGGCAGAAGCACGTGAAAGTAAAAACGCCAAGTTTGCAGTTCTTCCTCCCTGAAGCGCAATTTGATTCTGACGTCATTCACGTGCGTCACGCGTGGCGTAAACGTATGATCACGTGTGCTGTGTGTCAGAGAGCCTCGAAGTAACTCCGTTTGCCTTCATTTAAACAGGAATGGTTGGATAAGAACGAAAAGAAACAGAACGAGACAAAGCCCAGTGAAAATCCTGTTTTGCTGGTGAAGGACATCGAGACCAAGCAAGCCAAACTCGACCGTGAACTGGTGTATCTTCTGAACAAGGCCAAGTATTACGTGCCTAAACCAAAGGTCAATGAAACAGGTATGAATCACGTGTTGTTCTTGTGAGTATCACGTGCTGCACTCATGTACTGTATTACGTGCCTATACCAAAGGTCAATGAAACAGGTATGAATCACCTTTTGTTCATGTGAGTGTCACGTGCTGCACTCATGTATTACGTGACTAAACCAAAGGTCAATGAAACAGGTATGAATCACGTGTTGTTCGTGTGAGTATCACGTGCTGCACTCGTGTATTACGTGCCTAACTAAAGGTCAATAAAACAGGTATGAATCACGTGTTCGTGTGAGTATCACGTGCTACACTCGTGTATTACGCGCCTAAACCAAAGGTTAATGAAACATCACGTGCTGCACTCATGCCAGTCTCGGCTTGTAAAAAAAAAAAAAAAAGCTTGAGAGCAAATGCATACAGTGACTACTGGTAGAACTTATAATTATATTAATTTGTTTCTTTGTTTTTATTTAGCTTCAAACACGACAAAACCTAAAACGGACGCCAAGAAGGAAAAGCAAGAAAAGGGAGGCAAGACAGAAGGGAAAAATGGAGATAAACAACAAGATGGAAAAACCAAAGAAGAGGAAAAATCTAAAAATGGCGAGAAGAAAGAAGAAAAGAAAGAAGAAAAGAAAAAGGAAGAAAAACCAGAAAAACCAGATAAACCCGAAAAACCTGAAGAAACGAAAGAGAAACAGGAGAAAGATGATAAAAAGGACTCTGATAAGGAAGAGCCATTACCTCTACCAAGCGCAGAGTCCTCAACTAGCGAGCCCGCGGACAGTTCTAGTTCATCAGCGGATAGCTCAAAAGAGCATGAACAGTCGTCGGATAGTAGTTCTAAAAAACCGGCCAAAAACGACGAATTATGATAGATTATTCTAAATTGATTTAAGTACCACTAGTTTGTAAAATATTTTGCAAGTTTTAACAATTTGAAGGAATAACTTATTGAAAAGTATTGTGGAATCTATTGCCCCCATCCCACCGTTTGATTTCAAAACCTCGGTCGATCATCGAAAATATGATTTCATCCGGTAGAGCCTAGCGCTCGAAACGTCTGCTAAGAAATGTTGTCTACTTGCTTCGCCTACTCCTAGTTTCCACTTGCCCACACAAGCACTGCAGTAACTATCACAAGAAATTTATATCAAATATATAAATATTTGCTAATACCGTGAAACCCCTACTTTGCAATTTGGGACACCTCCTTTAAGGGGACACAATTTTTTGTCCTGGCAAAATTAACTCTGATAGTAATATTTGTAAGTAATTACCTCTATTAAAGGGACACCTCTATTAAGGGGACACTTTTCCTTGTCCCGAGGGTGTCCCCTTGCCGGTCCATATATGTGTTGAAATTAACACAAGCAATTAACTGAGCCCGCGATTTTAACACGATAGGTTGCTAGGTAACATGACGTAACCGTATGACGACATACTGACGTGTTAGCTTTCGGTATCTTCGCGAGTGCTCGTGCAGTTTTCTGATTGGTCGATAAAAGTCGGAGAGAACCGAAGTATATTTATTACTCTAGTCCGGGAGAGCTGGAATGGACGAATGAAGAATCACAAATAAAACCTGTCCGTTTTACTTTTGCGTGACAAAAAAAATTGAAGAGGGAATGAATAAATAGTCAATACATCAATTCAAAGAAATGAGGTAGAAAACCAAGTGATGTAAAAATACATCCGTTGTTATGAATCCTCTTTATTTTAGATTCGAGACTCAGTCTTCTATTTGTGGAGTTGCTATTAAAAAATACTGCTTTTCAAATGTAGCTATCGTTCATTTCATGAAAACACTGTCTTCTGTGAGTAAACAAGCATCTCTTCTGAACACCTGAGAGAGACTTCTAAGGTTCGCGCGGAAATATTCCACACTGATGACGTAGCAGAATAACAACCAATCAGGGCACTACACGGTCATCTGTAGTGCTACGTCATCAGTATGGAATTTTTGGCTCGATTTCATACGTCTCTCCACTAGTTGAGGGCGTAAACCCGTTTTTGTCCCAACGTTGCTAGGTAGTATTTGCTTCTTCTTGTTTTCGTTCTTTTTTCTCAGCCGTGAGGATCAGTTTGCCGTTCAATGTTTATTTTCACGAGTACAATTTACTGATCCAGGTCTACCACAGATCCGGCAATCTTCATCGGTTTGTTGCTGTGGTTTTACCCCCTTCGGTGTTTTTTTTAACATGACGTACCCTCATTGCGCTATGCTGACATGACAATTTTAAGAGTACTCGTGAGTTCTTGTGCTGTTTCTTGATTGGATAATAACAATCGGAAACTCTTCGAGTGTTTCCACGAAGATTTGCCAAAAACGGAACTTGTTCCAATTCCTTGCCCCCGAATCGAATTAATCAGCTGCAAGTATTGCCACTGCCCCTGGGTGGGATGCTTGGTCCATCGCAGGTTTAAAATCAGTTTGTATGCAGCCTTAGTCTCTTTGGCGAGCACAAAACAGGAGCTAGATTCTGGGAACGAGTGAGTCGTCAAAAATCGTGACGTAATGAGAAAGCGGAAAGAGGACGCCTGGGTACTAGGCAGAGTCAGGAGCCCATCACCATGCGCTGGCACCAGCAGAAACATTTCTTGTCCATGACTCAACACGAGGCCTAAAAACTACGGGGCTCCATTGCATATTGTCTCAGGGATCCGAGAAACGATAATGAATATTTTTGCCCGAGATTCCTCCGTTTGAGACCCAGACAAATATTTTCTCATCATATTCTTGTTCTTGCATCTCTTCATGAAATCCGGAATCAAACAAGTTGATTGTTGTCCGAAAATCAGGGTGGACCAACTAATTGAATTGGAGTAAAGACACACTACTCATAGAGTGCTCGTAGTCCTGACCCGGGGGGGGGGGGTACTCCCTTATGTGGCCTATACGGGGACGTGCCGCTGGGCAGGGTATGGTTTTTGGCCTCTCTGCCCTGAACAGGGTATATAATTTCATGCGAGTCTGTCCTAAACAGGGTCTGAACCTGTCCTCAACAGTACTCGTTTTCTCTTGTCTTTTGTATGTTCGTTGTTTTAACAGCCAATCAAAAAATTGATTCTATTTGTCCCGCCAGAGTCCGAGATTCTTGGTGCTGACCAAAAAAATCGCGGACTCTGGGGACGAGAAGTGATAAATACGATTGCTTCGAATGCTTCGAATACTTTCTTTTCTCACAAGAAGTTCCTGATAAAAAAAGGTACCAAGATATAACGGTTATTTTGTAGTTCGCGTTTGTCCTTTCGGGAGAGAAGAAACTGGTTGAACAATAGGCCATGTTGTATTAACAACAACAACAACAACAACAACAAGCTTTATTAAGTCTTGGGTTAAAATACATAGATTTTCACCTCCCGAAAATTAGCAGGGCTATTCGAGGCGGGAGGTGAAGGTGAAGTTCTCTTGCCTCTGTTTCAAATCGAGTCCTCAAAGCCATGAAATGCGTAGACTGCGAGCAGCGCTTTCGCTCTTCTCACTTCGTGACTCACTTCCGCTCGGCCCATCTCCCGCTCGCTCGCGCTTCGCGCTCGATTTCCGCTCACTCGCGCTTCGCGCTCGATATCAGAAAGAAAGAGGGACTGCTTGCAGTCTATGAAATGCGTTGGATTTGAATGAAAATAAACTAATTTTACTCGTATTGGTTTTGCACCCAAAAAATCTTCTTTTGGGATCAACCGTTTTCAGTTGGTTTGATTTCTTCGTGTTCTATTTGAAAAAAAATATATATATATTTACTTCTTTTACAAAACAAATCCTCCCCACCAGCTGCCCCAAGGAGGAAATCCAGTGTCAATTCCCGTCCCCTCCCACCAAAGCAAAAATTGTCCGCTGGACCAATCAAAACACTGAATCGCAGATCCCATTTAGAGCTTTATGAACCAAGGGAGAATTTACTTTTAGAGCAGAATTTTCCACCAATTTTTGCTGCAATATTTGACAAGATCTGCTCAACGTTTTAATTTAGATAACTTTTAGGGAAACATACGTTTATTTCAGGCTGTTTTGATGTATTTGCGAGCATTTAAATGTTAAATTTTCGCCATTTTTTCCCGCAATTTCTGATCGTGTAACCAAATTCTCGAAATCGACATATATTTTTATTTTCTTTCTTGGTCGGAAGAGGAGAGTTCATGGCACAGGCAAGGAAGGAAGTATGGATTTGAACGCGATTTATCTGCTGTTTTTAGCATGGCCAGTGTGGAGGGTTCTTCAACTTTAGAGAGAGCGGCTGATATTCCAAAGGATTCGAACGAAACTCGTGAAACCTCAGCTGAGTTCAATATAAACATCCAAGATGGCGGCCATGTTGTTTCTTCTTCGCTTCAACAGAATCCTGTAGGACTCGTTGTTCCCACGGCGTCTGTCACTCAAGTTGGTGAGTGAAATTTTCTATCCCTTATCAATGCTGTTGAACGTTATAAAATCCTTTAGATCGTGTAGCAAGAGCGGTATTTTACTCAGCGTCTTTTAAAAATCGGGAAACTTTCGCTGGGGCTGCAGTGTTTTAAACTCGCGATGGTAAAATCAGCCAAACAGCTGATTTCTTCGTGAAGTTAATGAAATAACGATCAGATTGGATTTGATGGCCAAACAATTTGCCGTCGTATTCTTCATATGTAACTTATACATAACTTGATTGCATCGAGTGCAAAACAAACACAATAAATATACTTAATTCAGTCATGAAGGTTGCCATTTCGTTTTCTCTCTACTTGAGTAGAACGATCTCCGTCGACTAAATGAATGCGCAAAACACATTTGTGTAAACTATATTTTATACCTGCCAACTTTTCCTGAGTCAAATGGGTCAGATTTTTGTCTTCAGAGTACCTGGATTTCCGAAGATGTTGCAACGATTTCCGAACGTTGTCGAAGATGTCCGAAGATGATCCGACGATTTCCGAACGTTGCTGAAGTGGAAATAATCCTGAGCACAATTTCATGTCCAGTAACGTTTGGACATGGTTTGGAGAATTCAAACACGGCATGTAGGGTCTTTTAAAAAAAAAATCGAAATTATAATGTTATTCTGGGAACCAGCAGTCCGAATTTGTGAGCCAGGCGTGAGAAATTGGCCTGTATGTGTGAGATTGATGTTTTCGGAGTTGGCAGGTATATATTTGTGTAAACTATATTTTCAAGAACTCCTTGTTTTCTTAGAAAATGCAACCTGCACTTCTTCTTGGATCCATAATATTTTTCTGCATATAAAGGTCACCAAATATCCTCTCCTTCTAGTATCCACAACTAATGGCATTGTCCAGAAAGACCTTCTTCAGAACACAGCCAATCCAATACCTGCCAGCGTGTTCTCCTACAGATTTGCTTCTCCAACAAGCAATCAGACGCCGTACTATGTGTCATCGGATATAGTGCTGAGGTAAGCCGCACTCTGGTCAAACTGGCCCAGACTCCCGGAGATTATCCCGGTGTCTGTAGCATGAAGCCAACTAAGAGTATTGCTACTCCCCCTGGATGTGATGCTGGTCCATCGCAGGTTTACCCCTCAGCATTTTGTCGCTGGTACCCAATTATACCCCTGGGTTAAGAGAGGCACTGTGAGAGTTAAGAGAGCATCTCCAGAAAAATCGAACTTTGACCGGCAAACTTCAAAATTTCAAAATCGCTCAAACTTTGGCTTTTAGTAGTTCATATTGAGTTATTCATCGCTATGTGGTTTGTTTGTGAAATATGTTTTTGTTTCGGCAAAAAATGACGAAAATCAATTTCAGGGCTCCATACAAGAAAATTTGGCTTGAAAATTAGCCATTTTCAAACAAACCGCTTGCCTTAACTATTAATCCAGAAGACATCCACTTGATATCAGCGTATTCTATGACTTTTCCAGGGTCTATTTTATAATTTCCATAAAGATTGAAAAACTTATGACACTGAGAGAGGCCTGAAAAAAATCCCCCTGTTTCTCTATGGCAATTACTAGCTCGATTGAAAAAAATATTTACCCTACTACCTTTATCACAAATCAAATGAAATTTAGGAATTACACTAAGGAGGAAATGGCCTTTCAACTGATATAATTTTTTTTCTGGGGAAATTATGTTGCGCTCTGTGAGAGAGCGCTCAAAATGGCCGAAAAATGATATACGTGACTAGTGGATTGCGTGACATACCGTGACCGTAGCACATATTTCAGTGCTGCTTTAGTCAAAGAAATGGTAAAATCCAAATTCCTGCCTTGGGGATATTAAAAAAACACTTTCTTTTGAGAATCTCAGTATTTTTCGTACATCATTGATGCTTCCCACGATGATGTGACGTAAGAAAATGGTTTATTTCACTGTGTGAATTGTACTTTGGCTTATAAGAAATTCTCTGATATCCACGCTATTTGAACTTAATCTTGTGTAATCTTGTTGTTTTTCTAACATTCATTCTCAGCTAAACACTTCTCCGGTTGGGTACTAATTTACATATCATACATGTATGTGTTACAAGAGGGTTACCAACTTTAAATGTATAAATACTAGGGTGGATCTAAGGGGTGGGGTCAAGGGTTTCTGGACCCCCTTTTCCATGATGGTAGATACTTTAAGAATAAACAAATTACATTGCTTTACGTGTTTTGACACCTAGCGGGAATTGTATCTATTTCTACATTTACATATAAATATAATTTCTTTTTCATCCATACTGTTGTCAGAACTTACTCATTTAACATGGAATTGTATCTATTTCTATATTTGCACACGAAATGTTCTATGACAAGGCCATGTTAGACTATTCGACTAAACTGAACTGTGGCGCAAGCAAAGCTCCAACAGTGATACATGTAGAGGGAAGTAGATCATCACTACCAGCCACACCTACTCTCACGATGGGATGGGCACTGATATCGACACAGTCATGAAGGCTTTGAATTTACCGACAAAGAAAAGCAGTACCTAAATGTCAAGTTTCAAATTGGAGAGAGAACCAGGAAGAAGGACGATCGACCGACGTCTCTAAAGCGATAAGGATTGCGAAAGATAGCAACGGGGAGAGATTATTCGCGTACGGCTATGGCAATTTTCTCACGAGCCAGCAAATTAATAATAATAATAATAATAATAATAATAGATCAGCTGTGAAAAAGAATCACAGCTGGTGTAAACCTATGTGCGATGCAGTAAATAAGGTTGTCAAAGGTTGCAGACTGGCAACCGAAAGCTCATATTTTTAAATTTTTAACCAGAGAACGATTTTTTAAATTTTTACAATAAAATATGTACATAAATAATTGTTCTTATAAAAATAGTCTAAAATATTTATAATTTAAAAAGGAAAGAAGAAATATTCCAAAAATATAAAGTTACATATCGAAAAAGAAAAAGAAGAAAAAGAATATGACAATTTTCATCTAACTCGAAAAAGTATCGATGATTATACGAAAAATCTGACTATATAATTATATAAATTTCCCTGAGAGATGAGCTTAGTAAGCCGGCGCTTTTCAAAGATAGTTTTCCAAAGGGTATTTAAATTAGTTTAACCCTATTCTGCCTGGGGGGGGGGGGGGGGGGCGGAAAGTGCCCGCGCTGATTTAATACCTTTATTACTTTAAGGAAATGTAGCCAAACTTTGTGACTTTTCCTAAAAAATTATCTGGGAACATGTTGGTGCGTCAATGTTTTGATCATGTGACTTGACATTTCCATAGCTATCAATTTTTGACAGGTTGTTTTATTCAAATTAGGTGTTTTTCATCTAATTCTTTCGGGTTTTATGTGATTTTGCTTTTTATTAAGTGTCTTTCAAAATCTTTACAGTTTCTGTATCCTTATATTTTTCTTGATTTTTTTCAAATCAAATTTGGAGATTTTCTGACATTTCCGAAAGATTTAGCAATCCAAGATGGCGGATCCAAGATGGCGGATTTTTTAAACGTATGACGTCAATTTGGCGTGATATGACGTCGTGATCGACACGTGACTGTTACCAAAATAAACATTTTTTGATGCTTTACACACCATATAAGTTTCATTTCTTTTGCATAAATACTTATGAAGATATATTGGGGGGGGGGGCACATTCTGCCCCCCCCCCCCTCCCCCAGGCTCATGAATGAAAAACAAAGCCCAGGCAGAATAGTGTTAATTTAGTTGGTACTCAAAGATGTTACAGATAACAAATAACAGTCTTTATTGTCACATGTTAAATGAGTAAGTTCTAACAACAGTATGGATGAAAAAGAAATTATATTTATATGTAAATGTAGAAATAGATACAATTCCTGCTAGGTGTCAAAACGCGTAAAGCAATGTAATTTGTTTATCCTTAAAGTATCTACCATCATGGAAAAGGGGGTCCAGAAACCCTTGACCCCACCCCTTAGATCCACCCTAGTATTTATACATTTAAAGTTGGTAACCCTCTTGTAACACATACATGTATGATATGTAAATTAGTACCCAACCGGAGAAGTGTTTAGCTGAGAATGAATGTTAGAAAAACAACAAGATTACACAAGATTAAGGGACTGTGCAATAATTACCAGGAGGGGGGGGTTGGAAAACCAGAGGGGGGGGCATAAAGTAAAATCAAAGCAAGGAGAGGGGGGGGCTCTAGGTAAAATAAGTCACTCAAGAGGGGGGGGGGGCTTAACATTTTATTTAAAGTACATATTACATTGGCGAATCCATACCTATTTATAAGGTGGGGGCCGAAAAATTTTCCGGCCCTTCGGGCCTAGCAAGCCTTCACCGGACCTGAAAATAACACACATGCCCTTTTCCTTCTACTATAGTTCTGTTGAACATTGTTACGGAGGTGATATTTGTTCCAGACGCGGATGTCCAACAATTAAACATGCAGTAGGAGCTCTTCTTTCTGTTATAAGATTTTAATCCACACTAGTGCGTGTAGAGAAAATGTAGCAGCGTACTTGTATAAAGGTGTGTGTATACTGTGAGGGGGGGGGGGGGGGGGGGGGGGTCGTACATAATTTCTGACTGATTAGAGGGGGGGCAATAACTAAATTCACTCCTTTAGGAGGGGGGGTATTACCTAATATTTGGCTACATGAAGCCCATTTTCCAACCCCCCCCTCCTGATAATTATTGCACAGTCCCTAAGTTCAAATAGCGTGGATATCAGAGAATTTCTTATAAGCCAAAGTACAATTCACACAGTGAAATAAACCATTTTCTTACGTCACATCATCGTGGGAAGCATCAATGATGTACGAAAAATACTGAGATTCTCAAAAGAAAGTGTTTTTTAATATCCCCAAGGCAGGAATTTGGATTTTACCATTTCTTTGACTAAAGCAGCACTGAAATATGTGCTACGGTCACGGTATGTCACGCAATCCACTAGTCACGTATATCATTTTTCGGCCATTTTGAGCGCTCTCTCACAGAGCGCAATATAATTTCCCCAGAAAAAAAATTATATCAGTTAAAAGGCCATTTCCTACTTAGTGTAATTCCTAAATTTCATTTGATTTGTGATAAAGGTAGTAGGGTAAATAATTTTTTCAATCGAGCTAGTAATTGCCATAGAGAAACAGGGGGATTTTTTTTCAGGCCTCTCTCAGTGTCATAAGTTTTTCAATCTTTATGGAAATTATAAAATAGAATCTGGAAAAGTCATAGAATACGCTGATATCAAGTGATGTCTTCTGGATTAATAGTTAAAGCAAGCGGTTCGCTTAAAATGGCTAATTTTCAAGCCAAATTTTCTTGTATGGAGGCCTGAAATTGATTTTCGTCATTTTCTGCCAAAACAATAAATTATTTGACAAATGAACCACATAGCAATGAATGACTCAATATGGACTACTAACAGCCAAAGTTTGAGCGTTTTTGAGTTTTCACATTTTTGCCGCTATTTTCCGATTTTGTCTGATTCTTGTGGAGACGCTCTCTTAAGTGTCTTGCCCAAGAACACAACACAATGTTTATACTCCTGGGTTGCGAGAGGCACTGTGAGAGTTTAAGAGCGTATGACTGTAATTATGGAGAATCCGGCGACAGAAGCGAAATTTCAGATTTCATTTTATTTGACCTAAAAGACCCTTTTGGTAAACTGTTTACTAAAATCATATCAAAAAGTTATATCGCTCTTTCGGTTTTCAGAAAAATTAAAAAGTTCAAAATACGAATAAAATCTCGTTCGAGCCCGTTGGAAACAATGAAAACTTGTGCGATTTCAGAAAGATCGTACGCAACAATGAAAAGCATTCTCGGTTTGCTCTTTGGCTACGTAAAAAACAATCCTTTAATCTACCCTCAGATATAAAAATAATGTAATATTTTTAATTTTGAGTCTATATACCGACCCGTTGAAAATAGTGACCTTCGGGTGTTTTAGGCCAATATAAAATTAGGCTCAACTTCAGAGGTCCATATAACTCCTAGTATAAGTATTTCTAAAAAAAATTATACGGCAACTCTCAGCTTTATAATCCTAGTTCACTGTCTCAAAGTATCTTTTTTGGCCCGCAAAAAGCTACATATCCAGAGTAAAAAATGTTGAGGCTATTTTGACTAATTTCGTATGTTTCTCGCAACACGACTGTCACGCAAAACACAACGGCCGACAACAAGTTATTCATAAAATTGCCTAGAAACGACAATTAACTATACCCTACAACGAATTATTTCCATAATGTACATTTCAGTTGGTTTTGGTAACATTTCGACAGCTTAAATTGGCACAGTACAGTACCTTACAATTCGATGAATTACTTCGTTCAACCGCCGACACGTACTACATGTACCAAGGAAGCTAATATTTAAAACAATTTTAAAAAAGCACCTGAAGACATTGTCCTCTTGTTCATCTAAGGATTGTTTCCCCATAGAATCTGAGCAGGATATTGAGTAAGTTACTCTCTTATTTAACATTTTCACCACTGAAATACATGATCATCATGGGCCGTGATCAAGCAAATGAAATTTGATTCACCTAAAAAGATAGCGTGACGCAGACCGCTTGAAATAACTTTGCCGTCATTTTAATTTCCGAGAATTGCTCAATTCCTGGTCAGATTGTCGATAGTTGACCATAGCCTTTTTGTGGAACCGACATCAGTTATTCTTCTGAATTGCCTCTATTCATTTAATGTTACTGTGAATTGCAACTTGTGGCTATTTCTCTCTACTGAAAGATAATTATTATGTGGATCAAACTGGAAAAACCCTGAGGATTTTTAGTGCGTTACCCTCAAAGATTGCAACTAGGATGTGTCGTCTCATCTGAAATCATGTAAAGTAGTGGCCGACGGGGTTGAAAACGAATTTCAATTATTGCTCGCAAGGGCAGGTAAGTACTCAGTGTTATTCTTTTTTTTTTACCATCCAGCATGCACTAGCTACTTTTCAATCAGCTTTCAAACCATCACCGCACTTTTTTTTAATTTACGTTTTCTAGGGGTGTTATTATTAAAGATTCCCATGCATTAGTGACAGTGTGTCCACAGGCATAGAGAGACACATGGGGTTGGCTGAAGGAGGGGAAAGGTCAGATGCTCTATGCCAAGCGAGATGGCAGGACACAAGTCCTCGTCAGCCAAAGGGGATCGTGGAATTTGCAGCAAGGAGTCAGCGTTTATCTTAATGACAGGGAAAATGTTTCTTCCAATCGGAACACATAAGAACATGAACATTTTTTCAACAGCTAGTGCCCTTTTTGTGTGTAGGACTGTTGTGTGTTATTTTCATCATTTCTCTCAGGGATAGTCTAGCGGCTAGCGGTGATTACGCGAACGCGTGACGCCTCCCACGAGGAGGGGCGACGCGCTGGGATGGAATAAATTTGCCTCCGCCTCCGCGCGTCTTGTTTCCCCACCCGCGTCTTTTCGCGAGCGGCGCCGAATTTCGCGCACGCTCCCGTAATCTATCAGTGGCCTTATGTGCCAGTGGCCCTGTGTTCCGATTGGAAGAAACATTTTCCCTGTCATTAAAATAAACACTGACTTGCTGCAAATTCCACGATCCCCTTTGGCTGATGGGGACTTGTGTCCTGCCATCTCGCTTGGCATAGAGCCTCTGACCTTTCCACTCCTCCAGCCAACCCCATGTGTCTCTCTATGCCGTGGTCACACTGCCACTAATGCATGGGAATCTTTAATAATAAACACCCCTAGAAAACGCAAAATTAAACACGAAATGGTAAACAAATTAAAAAAAGGGAGGTGATGGTTCGGAATCTGATTGAAAAGTAGCTAGGGACTGTGCAATAATTATCAGGAGGGGTGGGGGGGGGGGGGGGTTGGAAAATGGGCTTCATGTAGGAAAATATTAGGTAATACTCCCCTCCTAAAGGAGTGAATTTAGTTATTGCCCCCCTCTAATCAGTCAGAAATTATGTACGACCCCCCCCCCCCCCTCACAGTATACACACACCTTTATACAAGTACCATGCATTTTCTCTACACGCACCTGTGGATTAAAATCTTATAACAGAAAGAAGAGCTCCTACTACATGTTTAATTGTTGGACATCCGCGTCTGAAACAAACATCACCACCGTAGCAATGCACAACAGAGCCATAGCAGAAGGAAAAGAGCACGTGTGTTATTTTCAGGTCCGGTGAAGGCCCGAAGAACCGGAAAATGTTTCGATCACCACCTTATAAATAGGTATGGATTCGCCAATGTAATATGTACTTTAAATAAAATGTTACGCCCCCCCCCCCCCCTCCTGGTAGTTATGATTTCACAGTCCCCTAGTGCATGCGGGATTGTAAACAAAGAAAAAAAAAAAAAACACAACAAGAACAGCACTTACCTGCCCTTGCGAGCAATAATTGAAATTGGTTTTCAACCCCGTCGTCCAAAACTTTACATGATTTCAGATGAGACGACACATCAGTCCTTGTTGCAATCTTTGAGGACTTTGAGGGTAACGGACTGAAAATCCTCAGGGTTTTTCCAGTTTGATCCGCATAATGCAGTTTGATCCACATAATAATTATCTTTCAGTAGAGAGAAATAGCCACAAGTTGCAATTCACAGTAACATTAAATGAATAGAGGCAATTCAGAAGAATAACTGATGTCGGTTCCACAAAAAGGCTATGGTCAACTATCGACAATCTGACCAGGAATTGAGCAATTCTCGGAAATTAAAATGACGGCAAAGTTATTTCAAGCGGTCTGCGTCACGCTATCTTTTTAGGTGAATCAAATTTCATTTGCTTGATCACGGCCCATGATGATCATGTATTTCAGTGGTGAAAATGTTAAATAAGAGAGTAACTTACTCAATATCCTGCTCGGATTCTTATGGGGAAACAATCCTTAGATGAACAAGAGGACAATGGCTTCAGGTGAGGCTTTAAAAATTGTTTTAAATATTAGCTTCCTTGGTACATGTAGTACGTGTCGGCGGTTGAACGAAGTAATTCATCGAATTGTAAGGTACTGTACTGTGCCAATTTAAGCTGTCGAAATGTTACCAAAACCAACTGAAATGTACATTATGGAAATAATTCGTTGTAGGGTATAGTTAATTGTCGTTTCTAGGCAATTTTATGAATAACTTGTTGTCGGCCATTGTGTTTTGCGTGACAGTCGTGTTGCGAGAAACATACGGAATTAGTCAAAATAGCCTCGACATTTTTTACTCTGGATACGTAGCTTTTTGCGGGCCAAAAAAGATACTTTGAGACAGTGAACTAGGATTATAAAGCTGAGATTTGCCGTATAATTTTTTTTAGAAATACATATACTAGGAGTTATATGGACCTCTGAAGTTGAGCCTAATTTTATATTGGCCTAAAACACCCGAAGGTCACTATTTTCAACGGGTCAGTATATAGACTCAACATTAAAAATATTACATTATTTTTATATCTGAGGGTAGATTAAAGGATTGTTTTTTACGTAGCCAAAGAGCAAACCGAGAATGCTTTTCATTGTTGCGTACGAACTTTTTGAAATCGCACAAGTTTTCATTGTTTCCAACGGGCTCGAACAAGATTTTATTCGTATTTTGAACTTTTTGATTTTTCTGAAAACCGAAAGAGCGATATAACTTTTTGATATGCTTTTCGAAAACAGTTTACCAAAGGGGTCTTTTAGGTCAAATAAAATGAAATCTGAAATTTCGCTTCTGTCGCCGGATTCTCCATAATTACAGTCATACGCTCTTAAGTGTCTTGCCCAAGAAACACAACACTATGACCCCAGCCAGTGCTCGAACGTGGCCCACATGCTAACCATTAAGCTACCGCACCCATAGAGCCTGGAAGCAACAAAACACATTAGAGTTCGTAAAGAATCTGAAACAATAAATTTGTTGCTTTTTGAATAGTGGAGGTATTGCCCAGCAGACAAGAAGGAGGATTGTACATAATGAAGGTAAATATATTCTAACCATAAAGATTTGATTGTTTTGCAGAATATTGAAAAAAAAGACCAAGTTCTGAAAGTAACTTTGACCCTCGTTACTTTCGGTTTGAGTAGCCTAAAATTTCCTATCGCTACTTTCGGAACTTTACAGTATTGGATCAATTTATTTTCATTTTCAATGCCTTATAATTTGTCATTTTATTTTCGCGAGTCTGAATTTTTGCAATTTTCGTAATTGATTAAAAATTAAGAATCACAAACAAAAGGTCCCAGGAAAATTAAAAATGTATACCTGTGAAAATTAGTGAATATATGGGTATTTTGCCTGGACCAAGGAAACTGTCCATAATAGAGAGGTGTCCATAAGGAGAGGTTCAAATGTAGCTCATTAATAATTAATTAAATTAATATAATTATTATATTTTCTCTTGGTTCTTGTTTTATTTAGTGGAACGAAGGCGGAAAGACAAAATCAATAACTGGATATTGAGGCTTGCAGATGTTGTGCCACAGTGTAGTTGGGGAAAACAGGTAACTTTGTTAAATTTGTGTGACACAATTTAGGTTTGAAAAATATATTATTCAGTCAGTGACACAAGCTACTCGGGAAAAAAAATTATCCCAACAGGAGTCGTACCTATGATATTCCACACACCGGACGGACGCTCTACCACTGAGCTACAGGAGACTCGTGGGCTTAATAGGCCATATAACAGTTTTGTTTAGAAGTGACATAATCATGTTTACAGAGTTCTCCAGAAGCCCTGGCATATGGCAAAAATCACCAAGAAAAGGCCCATCTTCAATTCGCCTTGCTTTTTGTGAGCACATCTGGATAGTCTCCTTTGCAGCCATTATTTGGGTCGTCATGTAACACTTCTCCTCTATTCTCCTCTATAAATAACTGGCTGCCTGGCTCGTCTAGCCCCTATGGTTATTTCAGGCACCCAGTACTCTACTATTATAATAATAAAAAATTGTAAATTGTAATTTTATTTGAGAGAGTACAAATAAATGTTGTTGTTGTTGTTGTTGTTGTTGCTATTAGTGTGGGAGATGCATTGCGTGATGACACAATTAACGGCTGCAAAGGAGACTAGATGTAGATCCATCCCTGAATACCCAGGAGCAGACTTACCTTGCATGTACCTTAACCTTAATTCTCTCTGCGCCAGAAGGTGCATAAGGCCGTCTGTCTGACCAACCCGCCCTGTTCTGCGCCGCCACTTTGGCCACATTCCGGCTCATCCACCCCGCCTTGTTTCGCTCCTACTCAACAGTCCTTCTCCAAGTCATCTTTGGTCTTGCTCTCACCCTTCAACCCTCTGACATCCACTCTAGCACAGTCATGCAGTCGTTCTTGCCCTCTCTCCCAAGTACATGTCCTAACCAACGCTTCTCCCCACCCAAATAACGACTGCGAAGGATATGGATCCACCCCAGAATACCCTGTCCAGAGCAGATTGTATGGCCAAAACATTTATGAGGGTGAATGTGTGAGAGATTATTCTTTTCGCACATTTGTACTTTGTCTTACCTAGCAAGTCTGGTATCCAATGATGAGATTTAAGATCTTGTAAATGATGAAACATAAACATGAATGTGACATTTTATTTGACCCTACAGAGTAAAAACATTGTTCTTGAAAAGACAGTTGAGTACATAAACCACGTCAATGCTCAGCTGAAGGAATTATGTAATCTGCAGCAGAGAGAACAAAAACTTGGTAAGGATATTATGCCACCCTGTGTTTTGTAGCAATTTTACTCAAACGTGTTTTTATTGTGATTCAGTTTTGTATGGCTTCAATTTAGTGAACGAAGTGATTAGTTTCTAAAGAAACTGTTGTGCTTCGTTGGTGCGCAAGAAGTGCTCCATTGAAGAGCTAGCACTCAAAACATCTACCGTAAAAGCTCTATTTAGCCCCTCTCTATTAAGCCCCTCTCTATTAAGCCCCCCCCCCCCCCCCCCCTTTCGTCAGACTGATGTAATAATGTCTTTAAAGAAATATTTTCTGTTGTTTCAGTCACTTTGTATGGAAACATGGTCTTTAATTTCCAGAACTATCGTTGAGTTAGGGTATAAATGACATTGCATTTGTAAGACGGTGATACATAACCCATTTCTTGTTCTGTTTAGTTTGTAGTGTAATAGAGCTTGAAAAATGAATGTGAATTTTCTTGAAAATTTATGATTTGAAATAAGCCCTCCCTCTATTAATCCCCCCCCCTTCTTGAGGTCTGAAATTAAATAAGCCCCCCAGGGACTTAATAGAGCTTTTACGGTATTCAGCTTTTCAAATTTGCTACGGCAGTTAATTTACCTTTATCAACTTGAAGTCGATAATTAACGAAGTGCTTTCATTTTAGTGCCCACTCCTACGCTAATAATCCCCACCACTCTTCAAACAAGCCTCGTTTCTAAACCCCACCTTTTTTTAAATATTAGTCCCCCAACCCTCTTCTAAAAAATCTCCCATCCTCTTCTAAGCTCTGCCCCTTTTATAATAAATCCACTATTCCAACCCTAACCCTCCAATACAGATGTAAGACCCCATTCAGGCCAAATAAGTGACGCACTGGCCTAATGGTTAGCGCTTTTGATTCGCTTTGATACCTGGCTGAGGTCATCTCGTTGTGTTCTTGGGCAAGAAATTGTCACGGTGCCTTAGTCTCTAAAAGGCTACCAGTGAGCTGTTAGGACAACCTGACAAAATGCTGGGGGGACCTGCGATGGACTAGCATACCATCCAGGATGAGTAGAAATACTCTTAGTCGCTTCATGCTGCAGAGTTAAGCACCCATCTGGCTCCTCCGATTTTTCCTTAGGATTGGAATGGTCTTTACCAGTTAATAATTCCTTGACTTCTAACCATGCCTTGATGTGCTAGTATGGTAGACAAATAACGTCTGTTTGAAAGTACAGTCAAACCTCCGCTAACGGCCACCTCTCTACAACGGCCAGGATCTTTTGTTCCGACAGTGCACCGATCCATATACTTTACTCTTATTGAAACCTCCCTACAATGGCCAGTTAATTTTGCCATTGTAGAGAGGTTCAACTGTATACTTCTTTGCTGATAAGCCTTATGGGCATTTTTTTACACCCAGCTCAAGAAGTTCAACTGCTGAAAACACGACTTGGAACCGCTACTAAAGAAAACAAGCAGTTAAGAGATTTGTTAAAGAAACACAGCATAGCAATTCCAAGAAAGATCCCGACGGCACCAGATCCCACTACGTCGTCTGCGACAGTCACTCCAGATACAGCAAATGTTGCTGTTGCCATGACAACAGAGGCTGTTGCTATGACAACAGAGGTTTCAAAAGGAAGGGAAGCACCGACTGCAGCAATGGCGGCCACGTCAAAACCATCACAGATTACAAGTCAAGCAACAGTAGCCAGTAATGTGACAGCTCCTACTTCTGTCATAACTGCTGTGGCTAATCCGCTGCCGCTCGCTTCAGCATCTGTTACAAAGGAGCAATCAAAAAGAGAATCCATAGCTTATGTTGCCCCGTTTATCATTACAACTAACCCGATTTCTGTGGCAAATACTACAGCATCTGTTCTTGCTCCAGTTACATCTACTCCAGTGGTACAAGTTGCGGCATCATCCGTTGTCCAGAATAGTGGAAATAGTGGTCAACTTGGGTTAAACCAGATGCAAGGAAACGTTAATTTGTCTAATCCTAATCCCAGTTTTAATCCCCCAGTTGCACAGTTTGCAAATAATGTGGCCTATTCTCTGACGCAGCAACCCTTACACACTGTTAACATGCCAGTCAGCTCCACGTCACATGTGTTACAATCTCAGGCTGGATACTCCCAGCACAGTGTTGCAGCCATCATGAATGTTGCCCTGCAGCCTGGCACATCAATTTCTCCAATAAGTGTGGTGAATGCCGTCCCACTGGTTGCCCCGGCAACAGGACTTAACACTACCGCTATATTAAACTTACAACCCGCTGTAATTAATACATCTGCTGTTGTGCCCAGCACGATTGGAGTGTCGACGTCAACTCCTTTATCTCTTCCAGTGTCAAACAGCCTTGTGAATCAACAAACAGGAATTGGTACTAATACCGCAATGTCACAAAGTGGCAGCTTACCAACATTTTATGTGACTGCTGCTCCAAACCAGAGTGTAACCATGACTAAGGTTAGTAATGTGAATAAGGGGAGTACTCCTCGACTAAAGGTATCCACTGATGCAAGCAAAACCCAAGGAGGTTGTAAAACAAGAAAATCTGGGCCTGCTAACAAGCCTCAGAGAAAATCTGGGGTTATTACGAGTCAAACTCAAAACACAAAGAGAAACTCCGAAAGCAAGGTTCAGTCAGAAAATAAAACAGGCTCGGCTACAAACAAACGGGGAGCGACACACTTAGCTGTGACAACTGATGCCAGATTGGCAAAGAGAACAAATACTTGCGGCTCGCAGGAACCACAGGGAAATATGAACATTTGTCAGCCTCAACAGGAAATAATGACCATACAGACTTTTAACATCAATGCTTTGATCCCAGGAATTGCCACTCAGGGGTCGGTCCAAGCTAATAATATGTCTACTATGGTTCCAAATAGAGTTGATTGCAGTAAACCAACTGCGCTGGTTTCTAACATAGGGATGAGTCAAACTGGTCAGATACCGCGTCTTTCACACAGTATAGCATCGTTAGCAGGGTTACCTCAGAGTATGCGACAGTCACATACCTCATCAGATTTACAGCAGCAGCAGCAGCAAGTCTCCCAGCTTGGACCCGGCAGCTTGAGCTTTTCAGCCGAGTCACTGCTTGCGTCAAGTGAAGTCGTTTTGCCAAACATTCCACACATCACGACCACATCAGTTAATTCTGAGAATAACCCAAACCAAGTGAGCAGTTTAACAATGGCTGTGGCACCATCAATTCACAGCACCCCCAGTGAACAAGGCCATGCCCAGAGCTTCTCGAATTACACGGCTGTGGCGCTTATTGGAGGAAATGAACTGATGGCAGATTCGGTTATGACACAGGACACCCAACTACAAACACGACCAGCCAGGACAACCTACTCAGACTTCTCTGCGGAATCTCTAATCGGCTCAAGTGATTTAAATTCAGGTTTGTCGTATGCTATCGACAATCTCATCTCGTCGCGCTCGGACGCAAACTACAACAGCTCTGCCATGGTGTCTGTGAATCCAAACTTGCTTCATTCTGTCAAGTCAAATGTCAATCACAACACTGGTACAAACCCATTACGGGCCCTTGCGGCCATGCCTGATCTTGTAGAACAGCAGAAAGGCACTATGCCTAGCAGTCAGTCAGTTCTTTATAGCGGCAATGTATCAAACAGCACATTCAGGCTGTCTCCTCCAAATTCTGCAGTGTCACAGTTTACATTCGTAAATAACAACTCTAGCCAAAGACAGACAGATGGTACAACACAACAGCAAGGTGTGGGACAATCTGTAAATTCAGCAAACAATGTTTCCGTGCCGTCTACTAGCTTTTTAAAACATTCAGTGGACAGCATAACATCATCATTTTATGCCGTCAGTAACGCTGGCTCAAGTTTTCTCATTAGGATCAAACTCAGGTTCAGGGAGCTCATTCCAAGGACCGGGTTCGTTTAGCGTGGAGCCATTTTCAGGAAGCCAGCTATCTTTTGGTTCAATGGCGAATCCGTTTTCACCAACGAGACCTTTTTTTAATCATAGTTCTACCATGGGCAGTTTTGTTTAACCCTTACATTCGAATTCCCAAGCTAAGAATATTTAATAATTATCCTTACCAAGAGAGGATGATCTAAGAGAAGCATTCCCCCATACATGGGTCTCTTCCAATGATAATTTTGAAATCTATTTTTATCATTCAGTCCATAGCTGAGCTATTTTAAGAGCACTACCTGATTGGTCAGTTCGAGTAACGTGATGTCAGCGCCTCGATCAGGAGGAAATAAAAATAACTTTCACAGCATGGCGCAGAACTATTAATAGATTTCAAAAAAATTATCATGGGGCACGGGGAATCCTTCTCTTAGATAATCCTCTCATGTCCTTACTGATCGCCATGCATTTAATATTTATATTGTGCGGTTCCAGAAAATATCCACACCCACCCCAAGGAATGTTATTAAAGGAAAGTATGAAGCTAAACTGGAAATTCCAGGTGTGGGGGGGGGATTCAAACCAAAAAACCTTCTGTGGGGGGTATGGATATTTTCTGGAACTACATTTGTACATACACATTCTAACAATTTGGTTGTACATCGCATGGGAAACTGATACCCCCCCCCCCCGTATCTGTTGTTGATGATTTACTTTATTCTCAATACCTGTTGGTTTGATAATGTATGGACATTGTAGGGAGAAATCAGATGTTGATCGCTCTTGGAAAATGAAGGGTTAGAGCTGAATTAATTAAGCCATCCTTCCTCTCGTCTTCTTAGTTGGGTTTATTTGCCTTTATCGCCTGATTGTAATTAAAGACTCGCTTTCATCCTGCATGCTTTGCGGCCGTTTGCATTTTGTTTTGAAGAAATCCTCCCTTGTTTGACATGTGCTCTGATTGGTCCAATAATCTTCCCTGATCCAGCCCAAAATTAAATGCTATTTCTGACATGGATGCTTCTTCCCACAATGTAATAACTTGAATATGCAAGCTTGCAAATCCGTCTCAACTTAGCCATCCTTGTTTTGTTTTGGTTCATTATCATCTCTTTGGTGTTTTCTATGTTATAAAACTGTTATTTTATTGTTTCTTTCTATTTTATACATCTGAAAAAATGACCACATATATTGTGACATAGCGCCTTTAAGACTACAGTTTATGTAAAGAGGAAAATTACCTTGATGCACATTGCATGTAGCCTGCATGCAGACATCTACTATTTCATTGCTTCACGCGGAAGGAGACATCTGCACGCAGGCTAATTGCATGCAATGCAATGCATAAGAAAAATGTCCCTTGGCGCACAATGCATAAAGAAAATTGTACCTCAGTGCATATTGCATAAATAAGAATGTTACCTCGTTGTGCAATACATACAGGATGAAAATAGACCTGTACTAGTATATATCCTCTTTAAAAGGCTGTTGTCCAAATATTGCATATATTCATCACAATAATTCTTGTAAATAGTGGTTATTTTGATGCTTGAATAATTATTTCACAGGGCTTCTACCGTTATTAGCTTTTGAAATACTCCTCACTGCTTGTTTTAAAAACATTTTACAGTGGATCGAGATGGTTGAAAATACAGTTATTATTGTAACACTATAGTCTTGGATAAATAAATAAAACTATAAGAATATTTTGACAAAAATGTTTTTACTGCTTTTAATAATAGCAAGCTCTCTTGGGGTTTTTACCCAAGTCGATCGTTTTTTAACTCGTGAATGAGAAACTACTCAGCGAGTTATAGCATTTGGTGGACAAATTTCACTCGCTCGGTTGATGGGCTGTAAACGTTAATCGCGCTATTAATTTATGTATTTTAATTTATTAATTCGCGAGATAGGAATAGGAGCCTTTGATTATTATGCACGAACAGTTCACGAAGACGGAGCGCTAGTTAAAAAATAATTGCGTGTTCGACGCGCGTGTGTAACAAGGCACGAGCGGGACACGCGAGTAACCGTTTTCCCGCCCTTTTTGATTCGCGCGTCGTGCACGCGAAATACTAGCTTCGCGCGCGTGCGTGCGTTAAACTGGCGCTTGCTCAGAGGAAGAAAGAAAACCCTTGCGATTAAAAACTCTTGGTCATCAAAACGATTAGACTTGGAGCAAGTCTAACCTATTTACATTGCACACTTGTACCAATATATAACGACTAAGCATAAAGGAGCTACGTCACGGATGGCGCTTCTTGAAAAAATTGGCCAATTTTTTCAAGTTCGCCGTCGCAATCCGTCTTAATCTTCTCCATCCTCAACCATCCTTGTTCCTGTTTGGCTAATTGTTACCTATTAGGTGTTTTTCTACCTTTGTAAACTATTATTTTGAGGCTTTTTTCAATTTGAAGGTGATTTTGCACTTGGCAAAAATGACTTAAAATATCGTGACATAGCTCCTTTAAGACAGCTAAGTGAGTAGACCAAGATGGGAGGGGACAGGGAGGCGGGATCCCGGGAGTAAAGGGGGCGGGAAGTCTATCAGAGGCGGGAGAAGAAAGGGCGGGAAGCGGGTTTCCTAAGGTGGCGGGCACCGGGAGAGATAGGAAAAAATCACAACATTATGCAATATTTTGTAATAGAAAAAGCACAAAGAGGCGTGAACCGGGAGTACAGGGCACGGGAACCTATGTATTGTTTATAGGTTTTGGCTTCTTTTTCCTGATACAGAGCATTTATTTTAGTAGATAAAATTAGCCCTGATCATGACTCGATCCCAGTCTCTCTTAGACCCGAGTCAATTTTTTTTATAAGAGACGAGTGGGGACGAGTCAACGCTAAGCCAACTGATACATGCAGACGTCTTCCAAGGGAGAAAATAGGAGACGTCTGCACGCATGCAGGCCACGTGATACCAGCCGACATTTACTCCAGCGTATTGTTGAACACCGCGGATTCTCTGCTACTTGTAGACGTGGTCAGAACATCTTAGAAGTTGACCATTGACGGTCTCTAATTCACTGACTATGGAACAACTCTCTAAACATTGGGGGGAAAAACTTCTCTGTATCATGCCAAATGGTGAGTTGCAGTTACTTTGTTTTGCTAAATATATATCGCTACGGCCTGTTTACACGGACGTAAAGTGTTTCTTGGGATAGAAGGCATCCTTCCCGCCCACCCCACCCCCCCCCTCCCCCCCCCCCCCCCCCCACCACCACCACCCATAGTCGTTACTTGCGCAAAATCACAAGTTCGGTTGAGCTGGAGCGGTCAAGGTAATCGCAGGTTTTTATGGCAAACGCGAAAAGCGACTGTGGCGTGCGACTTGGTCGGTCAACAATTACTTAGTGATGAAGTTACTTAGAAAAAAGTAAAAAATCTATCACTTTTATAACTTTTTAAATTTTATTTTCAAACATGCCGTTACAGAAAATTTGGTTACAATACTTACATTTATACCACATTACTTGCAACAGCGATCAGAACAGAAATACCAGCTCAAGTATTTGACACTTTCCGTAAAAAACAGCAAAATGTAAAAAACAAAGCCTGTACGACCCGTACATCGCAGTAGCATAGTGATTGCACATCTTTCTAGGTAGCTATGAAATTCATGTTGCGTACCTTTCCAAAAAATATTCGCGATCTCTAATAACTTCTCTAGACTGAGAGGCGTGAAGCGCCGATAATCCACGCGCGAGCCTCGTATTTTAAGCGTCTCTCCCCAATCCCACTCGTAATTTTCACGCTCGTTCCAGATCCTTTTCGGGCCACGTTCAGCCCGACTTGCGCTAAAATACGGATTGTTTTGCAGTCTATAACTTCTCGTGCACAAGTCTAAAAGCAGGTCTAAGCTACGCGCTGTAACAGAAACAGCGACCAGAACAGAAATACCAGCTCAATAATTTGTTAGTGAAAACAGCAAAATGTAAACAAAGCGGAAATTTGTCCAAAAGACTTATCCAGCAATGAGGCAGCACAAGTTCGCCTTGTGGACCTATTTTTTAATTTTTCCCTCGCCTCCCCCTCCCCTCCCTTCTCGATTTTATCATAATATTTCCCACTAATCTTTGCGAGTGTAGTTCATTTCCGCCATGTGTGAAAAAAAAGATGGCGAAAAATTGGAGCACGTTAGCAGGTTTGTTCTTTTAAACCGCTTGAACTAGCGATACTATACTTTATATGAAACATCAGCTAACTTGCTTTACTTTTGTTTGCAGCTCGGAGCCAGGAGACACAACTTACTGGAGGAACATGGAGGAATTACAGAAAGCTTTGTTCACCTCGTGCAAGAGTCGATGAAAAGGTAAGATTTTAATTTCACAACTATATAAGCTTTTATAGGCTTAAGCTTATATAAGCCTTATTGAATTAGATACAGTCGAAGCTCCTGTAAGCGGACATCCTCGGGAAGCAGAAAAAGTATCCACAACTGGAGCTGTCCGCTATTAAACGGTAAATGTGTAAATACAGAGTTTGTATGATCGAGCTAGAGTCCAAACAGGGTTTTACTGTCCGCTTACGAGAGAGTATCCGCTCAGAGAGCTTCGACTGTATTTACATCAACGCCGCATGTACATGTACAGCCATCAGAGTTTCTTCTGAGTCAGTAGAGGCACATATAAATAAGCTGACAGAATCCACGATGTACATGTACATGTACTGTACATTCAGTAACAGACCTGCAAACACATCAGGGCCACATTTTATATCCAAGTTGATGAGGTCAGTCAACATTTACCCCCGAAGAAAACAAGATCAAAGTGCTGACACGATAACCCCCACGGAAAGTAGCAAATGTTAATTTACCATTCCCCCTAAGAATAAAGTCTGTTTTCTCACCAACCCCCTTGGAAAATATGCAAAGATAAAAAGATGCTGATGCACTGACCCCCTTGGAAATGACCCATAAAATATTATCAAGGTTGGTGGGGGGGCACTTGATATAAAATGGAATGTCCCTCATGTACAGGAGAAGCGGTCAGTATAAAAATGCAGACTACATGCAGTTTGCAGCAGACTGGGTATAAAATGTGGACTGAGACCAAAACTATCACTTTGTCTTTTTTTATGAAAATAATAAACAAATTAAAAAAAACTAACTGGAAGAAATAGTCACCAAATGCAAATTTAGTCACCAGCTAGATTGTAAACTCTGAGTCAAATAGGGGCTACAGTGTACATGTAGGTTGAAAGTGTTTAAATTCCTTATCCAACATCTAGTAGCGTTGGACACAAATAATTTAATACTTTAAAATGACTCCATACATAAACAAAGTTTCTGCACACAAAAAAAGTTTCTACACTAGTTTTGGATAAATTGACCTGCTCTCAGCCAATCCAAATGCAGAAATTTGTTTAATATGTATATTATTAGGAAGATAATTTATTGTATTGAGGAGATATTATTGTCTTGATGTACCTATTCTCAAAACTACGTGTATGGTTAACAGAAATGTTAGGGAATATTGGTAAAGAGAACTCGGTAGTATTGTGAGCTTGAAACTAAACAGAGTAATCTTGTTTTCCAGATGAGATGCAACCAGAAGAACCAAATGAAACAAAGCTTCAGCAATCAGTTTATCCAGGTGAGTAAAACAATAAATCAGAGAACAGGGTTCGTACAGGTCCTTGAAATCCTGAAAATTCCTGGAATGTCCCAGAAAACAAGTGATTTTCTGTTAAGTCTGTAAATTCAAGGGAAAATTCAGTGATGCGAAGGAAGATCTAACGATTGGCTGAATGATAGGCTTATCAACTGACCAACTGTATCATTGACTAAGTAATAAAATGATATCCAAAAAATTGTTGAATGTCCAGATGTTTCCGGGTTAGCCCTTCATTGTTTATGGTTATACAGTCAACTCTCTCAAAGCGGACACCACTGTAAAGCGGACACCTCCCTAAGGCAGACATGAATGGCTGGTCCTGGCCAAATTTCACTTGTTTGTCTGTAACTAAACTCTCTTTAAGGCGGACACTTCTCTAAATATAAGGCGGACAGCAGACACTCTTTTAGCAAAATTCTGGTGAAAAATACCTCTCAAGGCAGACACTAGAAGTGCATTTTTTGCATAATCAATAGATTATAGGCCGGATATTATTTCCAATTGACCTACCACAGCAATGATGAACTCATAGTGATCTGGTTAAAAGAAAATGTACTGTGTGTATTGTATAATCTGACGAATGTCTTTGTGAGAGAAAGCCGAGGAAGGGACTGACGTCACAGGTTTCTATAGTGTCAAGTGACATTAACTCTTTATAAGATGGACACCTCTCTAAGGCGGACAGCTAGAGCTGATCCCGAGGGTGTGGACACATTTAAAATGTGACACTAAGTACTTGTGCATGTACTGTAGTTAGTAAAGCAAAGTTGTATTTTGAATTTCACACTGAAACAGGTTTTAATCTTTTTTTTCCAGATCAGATGCCATTGGAACAAAGCTTCAAGACTTTATCTTTAGTACATGTAGTGCTGCATGTTTTTCTTTGCAATCCAGCTCTTGAGTGAACCAGGTAAACAAAACTCTTCTATAAGTCAAGTTCTGCTCTTGACTTCAGACATGCCAACTACCTTGCCATGGTTAATTTGCACAGTGGATAAGTGGAGCTCTCAAAAGTTAATAATAAGTGGACTGTGTAACTGACATACTGATTGGATTACTGTACCAATGAACTGGATTATTATTTGAATTACAGACTCTCGTAACTACCATTTGACTGATTGCCAAATGACTGCCTGCCTGATGGACTCACTGCAGAGTGTTAGTTAATAATAAAACTGATCGACATACTACTAACATTGACAAACTGACTGATTGAACTACATTTACAGATGGAGTGACAAACGTATTGAGATGGAGACTAAATTACTAACTGACTGACTGACTGACTGACTGACTGACTGACTGACTGACTGACTGACGGATAGACTGTCAGACTGACTGACTGTGACTGACTGACTGACAGGTCTTGACTGACTGACTGACTGACTGACTGATGAACAGACTGCACTGACTGACTGACTGACTGACTGACTGGCTGACTGATGAACAGATGCACGGACTGACTGATGATGGACTGACTGACCGACCGACCAACCGACCGACCGACTGACTGATGACCAGATGGATGGTCTTACAGGCTTCAACTGATTGATTGATTAATGACCTGATTGACGGACTAATTAACACACTATCAAATATAACTACCACACTGATTGATTGATTGATTGATTGAATGATTGGTTGAGGCACTGACCAATGATGACTGACTGAGAAATTAACAAACTGATTGATAGAATTACAAATGTACATTGCCAAAATCCATGTGCCTTGTCAATAATTATTGTTCGACTGACATCTGCTGATTGATTGACAGAGCTTATCATACTCATTGACTGGCCGATTGACTAACAAACGGACCAACTGATTGACACGGGTCCACCCTGCAACTGACCAATAACTTTGCTTTTATAGAGAGGCTCTACATATTCATGTGTTCGTAGTGTAGACTGTTTACAGCTTCTCCATTTTTGCAGAAGATCTTGGAAGAGGCATGGAACCAGGGAATCACAAGTGAGGCAAGTGACCAAGAGCACTTGCTCTCGGGGCTCCTGTGGACACTTGCTTTACTTGTGATTCTTCAGTCTTGTGCACCTTTCATGATCTTGTTAGAAAATAGAGATTGTAACAATCTACATTGATTGGTCTTGGTAGATTGCATGTCTGGGGTATTTAATGCAGTTGAACCTCCCTGAG
Source organism: Desmophyllum pertusum (assembly GCA_029204205.1). Lineage (NCBI taxonomy): Eukaryota > Metazoa > Cnidaria > Anthozoa > Scleractinia > Caryophylliidae > Desmophyllum > Desmophyllum pertusum. Next base: position 1,454,781 of record MU827787.1, on the reverse strand, counting down.
TGATCACCTTGCGTAAAGTGACAAATCCTATATGAATACATGTTAAGTGCAAAAAATTGTCTAGTGCAGCCAAATTACTATCTACATGCTTCTCTTCCTCCCAGTGCGGAGTAGGGTCGGAAATTCAAATTACTATAGACAAAACCTATTGTAGGCAACTACATTGGTTTGGCAAAATGGGTTGTTGCCTATGGCTGGTTCAACTGTATCCTTGATTACTGTTAACTTGATGGGTATGTTTTTTTTAAACCTCTCTTGCTTATCCTCTACTTTTGGATTTGATTTTCCTTTTTTTTTTTTCATGGTAAATTTTATAGTACTCTCATTCAAGATTGCAACAGAATTGTTTCATTTTGTCAAAAAAGTTTCCTTTTGTAACACGCTTTTGAAAAGAAATACTAAATCGTTAAGTGTCATTTTCAATGTTATGAAATTGGAATACTTGAAAATAACAAATTACATGTGGTTTTGCATTGCGTGACTGAATTGCTTTGTGTTACCAAAAATAAGTATCAGGTAAGACAAAAAGTACACTAGAATACATTAATTTTGAAAACTCCAAGACTTGAAAATAACAAATTATGTGACTGAATTGTTTTGTACACCAAAACTAAATGTCACGTAAGACAAGAAGTACACTAGAATACATTTAAATACTCCAAGACTTGAAAATAACAAATTACTACATGGGTGGTTTTGCATTGCGTGACTGAATTGCTTTGTGTTAACAAAAATAAATGTCACACAAGACAAGAAGCACATTGCAATACATTTAAAAACTCGGCTATAGTAGGGCTAGTATTTTAATTCTCTCAGTTACAATTATTTTGGAAAGAAACTATCTCTGTTTGCGCTTTGACAAAGACTTAAATTCATTATATTTTATGTCTGTTTTTTGGTAGGAAAAAAAACTGTAAAGTAAAGTTGTCTTCATTTTTCAGCGGATTGAGAATTGTTTTGCAACCCTCGAAAAAAACAGCGATTTCCACAACAATTTGTTGCAAAACAGAAATTCAAAATATTGTTTTAATCTATTGAACTGCAAAAATTATATATACGATGCGTGCAAATGGCAAGCACAAATTACCATAGTTTTGTTTTCTCGTTTTAAGCCAAGATTGTTTTCTCACAGATTTCGAAGTGTCAACTACAATTTTGCTGCAATCTTGAATGACAATAATTTCTAAATACAACACGACGACTTTAAATTTTAGACATGTTTCGGCAGAAACTTCTGCCTTCTTAAGTGCAAATGTTACAAAAGATGCGAGTTTGAATATAAATAAAGAACGACAATGCTTAGAATTCTGTAGATGTTTGAATGAATTTTTCACAGTTCGGAATAAAATAGCACGCAATCATTTCTAAACCGGTCTTACAGAGGAAGCACAATGGAGAGGTTTTGGAAAACGTGCTCGGAGCCATTCAGTCCCTAGTGATGAACATATTATTTCTCCTTACAATATCAATACATTGTCAAGCAGACTGCTGATGAGAATAAAGAAAATGATCAACTCGGGATGATTTATCAAAACTAACATTCACGGCAATCTCAGTATTGTGAGGAGAATTAATATTTCCAGCTTGGAACTGAAAGGTTTATGTTTACAGTAATTGCGAAGTCTCAAGAAAACTTTGCGGTGCTATTAAGACTTAGTTTTAGTAAACAGTTCGTTTCTGTGACGAAGTACGCCACAGATACGTGTTGTTAACATTACAGAACACGTAAAATGAATTTAATTTGGTTTCGAAGCATGCAGACAGCCACAATGTTCAGTAGAGTTTATAATCTTCACAGCCTTTCGTAGGATTGTCACGCAACCGGGCGTCACATCATGTCACGCTTGTCCCTTTGCGTGACCACCCCAAGAAAGGCTGTGAAGATAACAAATTGTACTGAACATTGTGGCTGTCTGCATGCTTCAGAACCAAATTAAATTTATTTTACGCGCTTTGTAATGTTAACAACACGTATTGGTGGCGTACTTCGTCACAGAAACGAACTGTTTACTAAAACTAAGTCTTTATAGTGTCACAAAGTTTTCTTGAGACTTCGGCAGAGCTTATAGTGGGGAGTTTATCTGGTTCACTCAAGTGGTTGGATTGCAAAATAAACAACAAAGGTTAGGAAGATAACCATTTTATTGATGATAAAAAAAAATAAAAAAAAAAATCTAGCCAATCTTTGTCCCTGCTATTGGGTTGCTTCTACTCTGTTGCTCCAAGTCAGTGTTGTGTCTTCAGTCCTCATTTAATATTCCAACTTTAAAATCCTGGTCTGTTTTACCCGATCCGTTGATCCAAGCCAGGGACAGTTGAACACTTGGAAGAGTTGACCGTTTGCCCCCAAGTGGAGAGGACAGCGTAAAGGAAAGTGAGAGTTTGCTCCCCATGCCTCCAGGGTCTCGTTCTTAAATTTGTCACAATGCCACTACCGAATAAATTTAATGCAAAGAATGCTAATTCACAAGCCAATGTCACGCAAAACGTACGCAACCTGGACAAGAAAAACCGAAGTGCTAAACTGTGGCACTCAATTTCAGTGCATCACTTTTGAAATCAAAGGAAAGATTTGAACACGAATCCCCCAGTCTGACCTCACTGCCGATTCAGCCGATCGTCATCCCACAAACTTCACCCCAAATAAAGCACAAGTCACTAAACATCTCTCATTTTGTGAAGCTACCGATGTCAGGTTACTCTCTCTAAGTTTCTTTTTAATTTAAATGAAAGAAAATAGCCGATTATTATTTGCGTAAAAAAATTAAATAGGAAAAGGTTTAGTGTTGTACAAAATGGTTGAAGTTTAATAGCACATTCAGCTCAGTTTGGTTGTTGCCCCATTTCAAATCACGTGATGTTCTCAGTAGAATTGTTTGGCGCGCGCGTGAATAAATATTTTTTTAGGAAAACAAAACAACAAATCTCCAGAGAACGACCGTGATTTGAACCGAGCAACAAACATACGAAGCTGAATGAGTCCGGAAATTGTTTGAAAATAAAGTAAGCTAAATAGACAATCCGAATTTGTTGCTTAGAGTTTTAAAAATTTGGAAATGAGCCAGGAATTTGCGGGAGCTGCTAAGCTAAATCGTATTTATTTAATGTTTAGTTTTTATGAAATGTTTGAGACGACCGATAATTTTTTTAAAAGCTAGACAGAAAATAGAATTTTGCCGGATTTGATTTGATTTGGAAATCAAATTGGAAAAGGTTAAGAGCTGTTTGAAAAAAAAAATGCGAGAGGTTTAGGTTAATAGCGCATTCAGCTCTGTTTGTTTGTTGTCCCATTTCAGATCACGTGAAGTTCTCTGGAGAAACAAAAGAACAAATCTCTAGAGAACGTCCGTGATTTGAACGGAGCAACAAACATACGAAGCTGAATGAGTCCGGAAATTATTTGAAAATAAGCTAAGTAAAGAATCCAAATTTTTGCTTAGAGTTTTAAAAATTTGGAAATGAGCCAGGAATTTGTGGAAGCTGTTAGAGCTATTTATTTAAGGCTATTAAAGAAGTTTATTTGAATCAATTTCAAAATAAAGTATTTGAAGATTAAGAAATGCAAAAATAAAACATATAAATAACATATATATTTTAAATAAAATTGGTGGTGAGATTTTTTTGATTAGTTTGTTGATAATTTTTTATTGAAAACTGAGTTTATAATGAAAGTGCTTAAAATAATCAATGCCAGATGTTAAAGGATAACCCTTCATCAATAGACTGATTAACCGTTCAATAACACGCCGCTGCTGTTTTATTCAACAGTTAATCAGTCTACTAATGAGGGATTATTCCTCAAACATCTGACAGTTTGTAATAAATTGCTTTGAGAATGATCCTATTTGCCACTCCAGAAACATCAGGCAGGCTGAGCACCAAAGTTCGACACTAGGATTTCTGGGATTGTTTGGATAACAGTGTGAGCTATGATTAGTCGACGGTTTCCAATGGCAACCATCAATCAATCATAACAAACATTGGTTACCAAACAATCCCAGAAATCCTGGTGCTGAAAGCTGGTGCTCAGTCTCCCCAAAGTTTCTGGAGTGGCCAACTGGTGTTATTTTGAAGATGTTTGAAGTTATAAATTGGACGAAAATGAAAATTGATGATGAAAATAATCCAATTGTACTAAATTATTTAGGAAAATGAGACTTAAAGAAAAATTCACTAAGAATAAAATAATAATAATTATTATTTTATTCTTAGTAAGAAAATGCTAATTAAAAAAAAATTATTTAAAATATAAATTATTTTATTCTTAGTAAGAAAATGCTATTTTTGAAAAAAAGATGATTTGTTTATAATAATTATTGGACCTATGATTTATATTAATTTTTAGTTTTAATTTTTAAATTAAATGAAAAACTTAAAAGAGAGAAACCGTAACCAGTGCAACCCAATCTGAGAGACACCCAGTGACCAACAGCTAAATTTGATGTCATTTGTGAAAATCCAATCAAGTCAGACTGATGAAATTCGTGCTCACCTCTCTCCTCGATTTCTCCAGAGATACACCTTCCTTGAGCCCCAACAATTCAGCACTCCTGTTTTACGTCCATGGTCATGAAATGTTCCCGGATACATCAACTGCAAAGAAGCATCTTGCCGCGCCAAAATGTGCGAAATTGATGGTGTGGTATTGTGACAAATTAAGTGAAACCCTAAAGACATGAAGAGCAAACTCTCACCTTCCTCCAAGCTGTCCTCCCCACCTGAGAGCAAACGGCCAACTCTTCCAAGTGTCCAACTGCCCCCAGCTTGAATTTCAGGATCAGATAAAGTTTCCCAGGATTTCTCAGTTGGAATATTTCAGAGGACATCAGAAACACACCTTCTCAGAGCTTCAGAGCTTCCACAACCCAGCAGGGACGTGATTGGCTAGATTTGTGTGTGTGCCACCTGCAGTCCTGGAATTAAATAATACCCTTAAAACTTATTAGTAAATATACAAGCTCATTAGCACCATAAATAGACTAATAGAAAGAAAACATGGCTTTTCTTGGTGATACAAGTCCCAAAAGAAAAAAAAGATTGCAACCTTACCCGATCTAGCCCGCGAGTAGGCTGCTGTGCTCAGGTTACTGAACAGTAAAATGCCAGCTTAAACGTGCCGGCTTAAATAAATCCCTAGAATTTGTGGAGCAAATCAATGAGGAAATTCAAAATATCGTGACTTTTGTAACACCAAGAAGTAACCATACCATGAATGCAAAACAAATATGTTGGTCATCAACAGTCTGCATTATTTGACTTATTAGTCCTAAGTGCCTTGATCATGTCAATAAAATTGCAAAAAGGTTTCATCATTTACTAAATGCAAGAGTTGCAAGATTTTGTTTCTAGCTTAAAATGAAAAAAAGAAACCTACATGTAGCAGTAAGTTAAAATGCAGACTGTTGATAATTAATTCTACTTAATAATATATTAATAATGATACCTTAAATTTATGCTAAAATGGACAAAAAGGAAAAAAATAAAATAATGGGCACTGAAAAAAGCCTGATAAATGAAAGGTCCTTATAGTAACCATCAGGTAAGTGATGGGTTTTTTTAAGATTGTTTTCTTTTTTGTAAAATTGCCATGGCAATTTTTTGTAAAATTGGCATCATTTGAAATGTTGATTAATCTTGAAAACAATAAAATGCAACTCAAGATGGTAAATATGATGGAGTGGCAACAGAAAGGAATTTAAGTTTGAAATATTATTGTGCTAATGAGCTTGCTGATCTACTTATACAAAGTAAGCAAATATAAACAAAGGAAGCATTAAACATTTAAATAAGAAAGAACTGGCAAAATCCTGGCAAATAGAAGTGGCATGCAAAATGAAATTTGTTTGCTAGGCCACATCTTGTGGATGAAATAATTCTTATCCAAACTGTTAGAATGAAAATGAGCAATAATTGACCGACTATCTTGTTAATGTTAAATTTATAAGAAGTGCTTCCCTTGTTTATAAAAACAACCACCATCAAGCTACCAAACATTTTAAAATGGAAATTAAATGCGAAATTAAATAGGAAATTATTGAATTACTGACTTCTTGTTTCAGAAAGCAACCTGCGAATGGTTAAAAAAAAATGCAAATAGTTTAAAACAAAAACCTGCTAGGTAAGATTGAATTGGTAACATGATGTTGATTGTAGCTAGATTTCATTAGTTAAATATTATTATAATACAAAATAATGAAACCCACCTAATGACTAAACAAAGCTGATCCCTTTGAGCAGTGAAATATGTCAATATTCTACCCCTTATTGTATGTAACCCTAGTATGTGACCAATGAAATAAAAGCTGTTGAGCAGTTACCATTGTGTTAATGTTGTTTGATTTTCTTAAGTTTTGAACTCATTATAATAATTGTGTTACGGCCAAGTTGGTGCATACATGTAAGATCTCAAACATGCACTTTTGATGAGTACATGTATCTTAATGCCCTCTTAACTAGCACATCATATTACTAGTTAAATAAATGATTGATTGATTGATTGATTGATTGATGGCTTTAACATTTTAGAAAGGTTTACATGAACAGAAAATTGAAAGAAATCTCAGAGTGAAATTCTCCTTGATTTACCTTAGCTGCACAATTTGTTTTTCTTTAATTTGTATTTCTTTAATAATTAAAGAAATACAAATTAAAGAAAAACAAGTTTATTTATTCAATTGTTGAAGAAATAAACTTTTGAAAGTTAGATAAACATGAATTTGTTGTTGTTGATGTCTTTAAATCCTTAAAACTCTAAGAATGATCGGCAACTAAATTCTCCTTTGAGAATTGAGCAAATGATCATAAATTAAAATGATACACACTTTGTTTTCATTTTAAAAAATTTAGCCAATGATTGCTTCAATGTTGTGTTTAGAAATGATCAATTATTCATTACTTGTCTCTGTCTCCATGTACCTTTCTTATAGCAGAATATTTATGCTGACACTGCAGTTTACATTGATGCGCACCATACTATTGTCACTCAACACAGTTTTTGATTAACTTTGACATATTTTTTGTAAACAAATTTTGGAGAACTTTCTAGTTAATTATTATAAATCAAAATTAATCAAAGACTTTGTTCAGTGTCAACAGTACAGCATGCATCTATGTAATGGAAAAAGAGAACCACTGCTCAAAGTTGGGACCCTCAAACCCAGCTTACTCAAATTGAACAAACAAGTGCTAAAAAAATATGAGTGGATTCAAAATCAGCCAAATAGAAGGGTTCAATCTGTATCTAGTATGCAATTAACTGGATCACTGATTAGAGTCAGAGGTCTATGCTGCTACATGTAGTGCTCATAGCATAAAAGGTATAATTAGGTAAAAGGTATTATTGTTTGTCTCATGATGTAGTCACTAAAGATGTAGATCGTGACAGTTCAACTGCTTACTGCTAGTCTTCATCACCCAATAAAGAAGACTAGCAGTAAGCAGTCAAAATGTTGTGATCTACATCCTAAGTGACTACATCATGAGACAAACAATAATACATTTTATTAATAATTTATTTAAATTAAATGAATACTGCAGTAAGAACTACATGCAGCAACTAAGATCTCTGACTCTAACCAATGACCGAATTAATCATATAATTTAGTGATGCAGGAAAATAAAAAATTCAGAAAAAACACACCACTTGTTTGAACATTTTGGTGGCACACACACATTAAATGTAAAAATAATTATCTGCGACTTGATGCTCACTGTCAACATTAATGTAACCTACAATCAGATTGACTTTTCTGTGCTCTTATTCTCTTATAAGAGTGCAGAAAAATTAGCCAGATCGCAGCATAACATTAATGGGGAAGTAATAACAGCAACAACAAAAACCTATTAAGCAAAGAACTAACTTGAACGGGGGTTGTGGAACAACAGCTGGGTGAAAAACCTCCCCGTACGTCCACTTGCCCCTAGGAGGAAAACCCCGGGCCAGCTGTACCCCACGTTCAAAGGCCTCCCGGGCTGGGCCAGATAAATAGAAAGTTGTAACTACTACTTAACTACCATACTTAATGATAATAAATCATCCTGCCCTGTCAATTGTCCCAGGCCTCTACTGTCCTTCCTCTGGTCTCTCCAGCTCCATTGCAATGCCCATTCTGTCTTGTGATGCTGACTCTATCAAGTTCAATATCCTGTGATGCAGCAAACATTTGAACTGTTAGTTATGTGTACCCAAACAAACAGCTGTAAAGATAGATTTTACATCACCATGTGGGTTTTTGATTTTTGATCATTCAACATCCATAAATGAAATTTCATGTAGATTGAAGTAACTCGATCACCACGACTAGCTTTCTTAGTGTTGAATTGCAAAACTTTTAAATGAAACATGGCATTTTGGAATTTTAAATAAAGATCGAGGAGTATGTAACATGAGGTACCCAATTTTTTGAAAAACATTTTTTAACAAAAATTTCAGTTCCATTTTCTTTCCCTCTTGGAATTTTAGTGGGCTTTTTTGGTCAAATGGAGAGGGAAGATTACTTTGTACATAGAGTAGTTTTCAACTGGGTGTCATAAAACCAAAACAAAATCTACATGTATCACAATAAATGTAAGCAACAAAATGAACCAATAAGAACTTGAAGCAAAGACACGTAACAAGCGCCAAGCACAGAAAAATAGGTGACCAATTTTAGTTTTGCACCCCATTGGTTGAGTACATGTACATGTAGGTTGGATGGATGGAAACTTTATTTATCCAGGGTTGCCCATTCAGCAACTAGGCCGGTATTCATAGAGGGCCCTGCATAGCTGGCACAAGTTTTTTTAAGCCAATCATAGAGCATATAGTAAAGCAAAACCAAAGCAATTGCGGATTACTTTTGACACTCGATTGAAAATCGCTCTAGGTGGCGAGGTGTTACACTATTCAGAAATTTGATCAGGAATGTCTGGAGTGATGGTAACAGTGTATTTACCTGGTTAATCATGGTCTGAATGGTTTGGATGTCCATCTAGGCTTGTCCACTGTCCATGTCCACTGTTCATCCAGACTTGTCTACTGAAAAATTCAAAATAGTAGGAAAATTTTCATTGATATGCTGCCACCTCATAATTGGCACATGCAGAGATAGTACTTGATATTGGGCGAAAATAATTTCCATGCATGCAAAGAAGTGCAACATGAATAGAAGTTTTGTTTAATTACAATTTAGTGAATTACCGTGAAATTTCACTTGTAATATATTCCCACCAGGTATACCCGCACACAAAGCCAAATGGACCTAGATGAGTAAGATGGGAGAATCGGCCCAAGGCTTTGCGAGCGGGTAAACCTGGAGAGAATATGTTCCATCGCTGCGGGGAGGAGGGTGGGGCGTTATCGTCTTGCAAGGGTACAGACCTAAAATTTACTGAACTAGGCTGAATTACGAAGCGGGCTGCTTTATATACAGGGAGGTCTATGGTTATGCCACACATTCCCCCAGGACACGCTGGGAATGTAAAGTAGTATATGATTGTTCATTTAGGCTTTTTGTGTGTATTTCCCTAGTGAGAATAGCTCAAAATTTCAATACCTCAAATTTTCGATCTACCCTTGCAAATTTTCATCAAATTTTAGCTTGAAAGGGCACTATGGTTCGCTCGAAAGTTCATCCAAAATTTGCGTAAACAAAGAAAGAATTTTGTCGAAATTTGCTCTCATTACTTTTGCACAATACTATAGAAGTCCCCATCGCTGATGGGAGGAGGGAGGGCCAAAAAGGAGTCTGAACCGAAACACTCAGGGGGCATTCATGAATGCATACTGTAAATTTTATCCTTGCATAAGCAAAAATAAGTGAAAATTTGAAATAAGTGCCCCCCTCGAATAAGCGCATCCCCCCTCCCCTCCCCCTCTGTATTTCTTCTGGCAGAGTACTGAGACAACAAAGGTTAAGTATTAGTGTTGGTCATGCTTATGCACCTATCAATGTTAAGCCCCAGTATGGAGGGGGGGGGGGGGGGCAACCCCAGGGGAATTGACATTGAAGGCTGTTACCTGGGTCGGGATTTTGACAATTTACGTGCCCCCGGAAAAGGGAATTTGACACAGTGCGCTGCCATCTTGGAAAAGTGAAGAGAGCCTGAAAACGAGTACTCAGCCATCTTGGAAAATACCCAAAAGTCCATGGGAATTAACATTTGTACGATTGTTTCGCACAATGGCAAAATGGAAGAAAGGAAGATGAGAAAACATGCTTGAATTTCTTGTTATATAAAAGGCCATTGCTTCTTTTTACTGGTCCTGGTCCTGTGAGAGGCCAAATTGTAAGGTATGTTTTCTCGAACATATTTAGCTTCTGTAATATGTCTTAGTTTGATACAAAAAAGGATACCCTAAGGGTGGGAATTTGATGCTCAAGTGATGCCCAGGGGTGGGGAAATTGACTCTGGCATCCCTAAAAATGTCAAATTCCCCTGGGGTTGCCTGCCCCCCCCCCCACCACCCTGGGGCTTAAATTGATAGGTGCATTAATCACTCGCCAGCCATTTTTTTACAATCATTGGTAATTCAAAATAAAAAGTACATGATTGTATTATTATTATTATTACAAAAAAGTGACCATACACATGTATCTGGCCATGATTTGGGAAAAAGTAAGTAAGTGCCATCCCTCCCTCGAATAAGCGCCCCCTGTCTTATTCTCAATTTGAAATAAGCTCCCTGGGCAAGATGATTTACGGTAACTGTACAACAACAGGTCAGGAGGAGAGCATATAAATACATGACCATTGTACTAAATGTCCATTGTACTAAATACCCCAGGTACAGTATACATGTATGGTGAAAATCTAAACAACTGACATAAGAAAGTCAAGAAACCCAGAAACTGACCAATAATAATACTGGTCAATTTCTGGGTTTCTTCTGTCAGTAGCAACAATAATAATAATTATTATTATTATTGTTAGAAATAGCAGTCAAAATAAAACAAAATTGAAGGGTATGGTTAAAGAGAGGCATACATGAATACAATGTATTTTGTGGATTTTTTACTTTTTCTCAGAATCACTTCATTTATTTGGGCAAACAAACGTGTTAACATGTAGTTTTCACATACCTACAATACATGTATTTACAGGGCTGCAAATATATTTTTTTTCTTGAAAGGACATAATGTCTGACTAAGTCACCATTTTGGTAGGACAAAACAAAAATGAAGTCGGACATCATATTACAGCACCGCTTGATAAGCAAACCTGCTAATTTAACGTGATGTCAACTCAGTGTTAAGTAGTTTGCGTTTAGAACAAAATGCGTTACAATGCATTAATTAGCGTTGGTAGGCAAAAAAAAATTGTCTGGACATTATGTCTGATCACTGTTGGGATTTCATCGGACATTGAAAAATTTTGGTCAGCCATTGTGCAATGACCGACTGTTATTTGCAGCCCTGTATTTATGATACATGCTGTGTATCTACATGTGTTTCTATCTATAGTTGAGTTTGTTTGTTTGTTTGTTTTTTCAGGCAAAGAAACTGACGCCAAGGGGAGATTTTTTCAGGCCCACTATGCTGCTGGCCCCCCAAAAAGCCAAAATTGGAATATCTAGTATTCAGGCTACAGTGTATTTACCTGTATTTGTTATCCTAGTGTTTTGGAAATCAGTCTCCATCACCATTCAGTCTCGTTTTTTCTTGGTTTGCTTAAAATCCTTGTTCAGCCACATCTATCCATCCTCTTCTTCACTAGTTGGTCTGAAAAAAATAAATTGTACATGTAAATTTAACACCCTTGGGATCAAGTGCTTGTTTAGAGGAGAATTGAAAGAGTCCATTTATAATTTATTTTTGTAGGTGGCATAAATTTTTTGTGGGTTCTAATTTTTTTTTTGAGCTGCAAAAAATCATAATTCCCTGGAAAAAAATTAGGTAAACATCTTATTCCGATTCATGAATTTGTTTAATATCAACAAGAGTTCGAAAACCAGACGTTCGATTTTGTTTCATTTGCAATTTTATTTTGGCTTGATGACCGAACTTAATCGAACATTCAATTTTGTTTGATTCACAATTTTTTTGTAAGTTTGATTTCGATCGATGACCGAACTAAATTAAACTGAGCCTTGGAACCCCCTAGCTCCCCCCCTAGGGAGTTTACAACTCCCTCTGTGGTGGGGGTATGGATATTTTCTAAAACCATATATTCTCAATTACAGTCAAACCCCGATTTTAAAAGCGGCCACCCTCGAGGAAATGGCAAGTGGCTGCTTAATAGGGGTTGGCTGTTTAATCAGGGTTTTATATAGTATTATACTGATATTGGGAATTTGATAGCTGGCCGCTTAATTGGGGTTGGCCGCTTAATCGGGGTTGGCCGCTTAATAGGTGACCACTTTAATAATCGGGGTTCGACTGTATTACACCTAAAAAGGTTTTAATTTTACAAAATCCCTTCCAATATAACCAGAACATTTTTGAAATGTGAAATTTCCACCCCCAAAAGACACAAAACGAAGCCAAGAAGCCCTCCAAAAAGCCTTCTGAACAAAGTTTAACACATTGACTACTAAACCGGCCATAAACGGCCAAGAAGAGACCACCAACTTGTACCACTTGTGACTTCATCACTTTTCACGTCAGAGGACGTCTTTGATAATCAACGGATAGTTGGAAAATGTCTAACAAAGCATGCCTAAACGAGCACGAAACGTTAAATTGGACCAGAGATACACACAAAACAACTTGGATTTTTTCCTCCAAAATCACCAAAAAAACGCAACCTTCCCTACCATCGACACTCTTTGTCAAAAAAATTCCCTTGTCCCAACGTTTAAGTTAAAACTTTTTCAACGTGAACAAAGGCGACTGAAAGGCCAACAAAACCACACAAAAAAAGAAAAGGAAAAGAAAAGCCTAAAGTCAGGTGAGTTTTTCAAACCCAAAAACGAAATCGAAATTTTGATTTCTGCGCATGCCCAAGGAAAATATTGAATTTGTTGCTTCTACGTAGAAGGGGATGTTAGTTGCCGTGTTTTAAACTAAGTTTTAGACAGTTTGACATTAAACTGTTGAGATAATGGCCAGAAATAGGCATCTGGGATGTCAGATTGCCGTTTTTTTGGAAAAAGCCCAGTAGTCAATGGGTTAAGATTAGCCCAGGGCTTATTACTGAAATTTTACAATATTATTGAGGACAAAGGAGAAAATGTTGTAACTCGTCAGGTTGAAGTTACAAAGATTTGAATTTGCATTCTGCAGCTGCCACGTGCAAAAGTAAAATTATGCAAATTAGAAGGTGAGTGAAGTCACTTTTAGGCACCTTTTACAACATTTTAACACCTTTTGTGTTGTCTAAAAGGATCTTTTATGGGTCTGAATTTCCTTTTTTAAAGCTAAACACTCAAACATAGCTCAGTAAACCGATATTTCTTGTTCAAAACTTTAAGTACACAACAAAACAACAGCGCACGTGCGGTCGAGCGCAGCCGTAAAATATTTGAATTTCCCCCTGAATAAATTATAAAATCGAAACACCTTTTATAGAGTCTAATATAACCAAGTTACATGCTTATTTAGCCAATAAAAAAGAAATGGAACCAATTCAATGTTTATATGCAGCGATTTTTGAGCTTAAAGCTTACCTCTCGCGTGATCCATATCTTGCTTGTCGGCGCGACAAGGCAATTCCAAAAACCTGCAAAAAGGTGGCCTCAATTTCCATGTTTTTGCGACCGCTGTAGCCATTATCCTTGTGTTTCAAATAACACCAAATGAGGGAAAATATGCTTCAAAAGGCAACTTATACCAAAGAGCGCTTCTTCGTCGACGTTTTTGGCGTCAAAATAGTTTATAATTCCACCAAAACTTCAAGCTTTCGTCGCCATGTTGAAATCTTTCGGTCCCAGTTTCCCCTTACGTCACGGACAGGTCACGTAAAAATACGCGGGAAAATGGGAAACGCGGGAACACGCGGCAACACGCAGCATAAATTATTCCCGGGCCACGAAAATGCTGAAAATTTGCTCAAAAAATGCTCAAAAGTTGCTCCATGCCCTTTGATAGTTTTTTTCAATCTATTTCAAGCTTCGCGCCACGCTGTGAAAGTTATTTTAGTTCTCGTCCCCATGGTCGCGCGGCCAATGATCAGAGGATCAGATGCCGTCTGTTGATAGCCTGCGTGCAGACGTCTCCTTTTCCTTGCTTCTCGCGGAAAAGTGACGTCTGCGAAACGGCGTTCCTAATCGTGTTCCAGCACCCTGCTGTTCGGGTTTTAAATTTCGCATAAATTTAACTTCACAGTTTTATTTACGTTTACCGTATTTACAGAGGCAGGATCTTGATCTGATCGCTTCAAGATCACAGGTCTAACAGGAGTAATACAATGCGAATTGTCCAGTGTTTCAACAGAATCCTCACGGTTGATATTCAAGTTCGACTGTTACGATTCGTCCAAAAGAATTCGTTTCTCGGCGGAGAAGCCGATGCTTCCACCCTGTCCTTTCCAAGTGTTTGGGCCTTCTTCTTTACAGTAACTGTCAGTCCTGCCATGCAAGCTTTAGAACTGTAGTCATTTAAAAGTTCCTCTTCGATTTTTCGCAAGTTATTGTAAGTCATCTTCGCTTCTGTAGCTTTCCAACGCATTGGGTTGTTTCCCGGTTGTTTCCAGATGTACGGCGATGTTAAGTGAACTGCAAACTGCAGAGAAAGGATTTCTTCATAATCTTTAAATTCTCCGCGACATTGATTAAGATTTGTTTGTCGTTATGATTCACGATCGGCGAAAAAACACAACACACAATCACACGACATCACCGAACATCGCCAACATGTTTTAGCTCCGTTGAATTCATGCAGCATAAATTATCTTGAGTATTTCGGACGATAGCCAATCCGAGTTGATTCAAAACAATGCCTACTGTCAAGCAACCAATCAGAGCGCGGTCCCCGAATTCTGGAGAAACAGCGGGACACTGGAACACGATTAGGAACGCTGTTTCGCAGACGTCACTTTTCCGCGAGAAGCAAGGAAAAGGAGACGTTCTGCGCGCAGGCTATCTGTTGACGTCCATCTACTGAAATCGTAAATATTCAGAACAGCAAAGCTGCCAAATCTTAAATTTCATTACGTCATTACAACTGACCAATCAGGTGTCTTCCTTAAACTAGCCGCGCAGTATGACCACGCGCTAAAATTAGATTGAAAAAAATTATCATTGGAAGAGGCCCATGTATTGGGGATGTGTTCTCTTAGGTCATCCTCTCTTGGTGTGACCAAGTCGCGATTGGTTTTTGTTTTGCATCCGATTGGTTGAGTGGGTGGTGCGAGATTTTTAAACCAATCACCGTAGAGAGCGTATATGTAGTAGAGCAAAACCAATTACTATCGACCGCTCTCATGACCATTGAAACTCTACTAATTTTCCTAAAATGTATTTTTGGGTTTCTCAAGTTTTGGCATACGTGATCGACGTGACGTTTTCATGGCAACCATGTTTTGACTAGTCTCCTACGCAGCCGTTATTTTGTGTCGTCACGCAACGCTTCTCCCACTAGAAAAAGAAGCGTTGCGTGACGACACAAATAACGGCTGCTTAGGAGACTATGTTTTGACAGGCTGTTCTTATAAGATTTTCAGTCTTTCTAATTTTCAATTAAGTTTTCTTCAGTTTCTTCCAGTATTTTTAGTTTTAGAATCTTAATGTTATTTTCTATTTTGGCTATTTTCTGAAATCCAAGATGGCGGATGTCATTTTGGCATGATATGACGTCATAATTGACACACCATACAAGTATATAAGGTAAAGACAACTAAATTTGAGGGGGGAAACGTATATAGATAAATAATGCAGTCATAAATTGAGGTTGTTAGCCTACGTAAAAGGTTTTTATTTTATTTAAAAGAAGCCAAAGCCACGTATTACACTGTCATAAAAACACGACGGGAATTTGAGAACACGAGAGAGATTTAAAAAAGATTTATATTTCACAAGTGTTCTCAAATAACCGGAGTGCTTTATGACAGTACCGATACATGGTTGCGTGTACAGTATTACATTTTTACATGCCAAAATCTGTTTCGTGTTTTCTATTGTAACAAATGTATTCTTTCGATTCTTTCTTGACTATTATTTATCTCAGAGCATTTTACCCAAGAAATAATATAAATAAAATCTATTTGAAGATATATGCTTCCTCTTGATTGTTCATCATTCCATTCTGTGTTTTTTTGTGTAGTGTGTCGCAAGAAATCCTATGTTGTCACTTTATCAGTCGAAGGAACAAGTGTCGGTTTTGGCAAATCTTCGTGAAAGCACTCGGAGAGTTTCCGAATCATTTTATCCAATCAGAAACTAGCACGAGCACTCACGAGCACTCTGAACGCAATCCTGCCAGCAAATACGTCATGTTGCTTAGCAACTTCGGGGACGAACACCGCGGGCTCAGTCCCGTCTCGGAGGCAGGATTTCGCCATCAACTGGTACTTGTCCTCCCAACTGTTATGTGGCAGTAGGCATGAAGGGGACGAGCAAGTGAGTCAGTGTTCGTGTTCAGAGTCCGTTTTCCCGCAGCGAAAAAACTCCAGACTGTAAATATTCCAACAACTAACGTCAGCATCACAGCGCTAGCCTAGAAATAATCAACAGTAAGAAATATTAATTCCATACATTCCCCATTGGTAAAGAGCTTTTTAAGTAATATATCAAACACGAGAGACAGTGTTTCATCCGATTTCCAAAACACCGAGAAGAGAGTTGAAAATACGACGTGCAGAGGAATATTTGACGAAATTTGAGGTGTTTGGATAGCCGATGAAATGCTGTCTCGAGTGTTTGATATCTTCTCAATCGAAACAAAAACTAAGGAGTAAACGGAGAAATAAAATCGTAAATATCAATGCTAATTAAGACCTAGTATCCAAACCTCCGACACGGTTATGATTTCCTTTGTTTTAACAGAAACTTGATGAATTATTAATGTGATTGCTTTCGGAGTACTCTTGAGTACTTTTCCTCGCTTTTCGATTTGCCAAAAACTGCACTTGTCCTTCCGACTGTGCATAGCTTGCGGCTCGGGTTTACATATTGAGTGCTTTCGAATTCTCCCAAACTCCCTCGATGTGAGCACAAAGCACAAGCGATCATTTCTATTTCTTTTGTAAAATAAAGCCCAACCTCGATTCCAGGCTCCGAGGAAAAGGAGAGAGAGCCTGGATCGAGGTTGAATGTCGGTTGAATAAAGCCAACAAAATGTAACGTGAACGTCATACCGGAGCCACTTGAACACAACACAACTTACCTGAGCTAACATTGTGTGATTTTGCCAGACAATCTTAAGCTTGACTCTCACAACACCAAACGCACAAGGTAGGAAGACTCGTTATTGTTGTCAAGAGTATCCCGGCATCTAAAAGAAAAGAAAATTTAAAATACACAAACTATAAATTCCTATTTCGAGTATATTTTGATCATCATCAATAATCTAAGGAGATATACGTGATAGATGATGCAAGTTCCTCAGAAGAACGGTTCATAATCCGTTTTAATCTTCCCCAATCTTAACCATCCTTGTTCCTTTATGGTTTTATTATCACCTCTTTGGTGCTTTTCTACCTGAGTAAAACTATTATTTTTAGGGTTTCTTCGATTTGAAGACAATAGCGTTACATTATATAAACTATTACGTTGAATGGCCAAATTGTTGCCAGAGCTCTTTTTTGACGCACTTATCTCCATCTTCACAATGAGTTAACTAACATAGTATTTTTTTAACCTTTTTAGCTTCTTAAATTTTAATGTAGTGTATATGTTGATGCAGGGCACCTCTGGATACCAGCCTTAAAGCTGAATGGGTCACCAAGTTGAAATAAAGATTTTACCTTACCTAACCTAGCTGAAAGCAAACGCAATTACCAAAACGTTTTACAGTGAAGATGACGCTACCGTTACCACTCGACAAAGTTTTTTTGAAATCTTTTTGACAACTTTTGACGACTTTCGGATGGGTTCCGTTTGACTTGACCAATCAAAATTTATCCAAGGAGTGTTGGAGGCGGAGTCGTGAAATTTGAATGGTTTTAGTTTCTATTCTAGTTCAAATGTGGCGCCCATCAAAGTTGTCAAAAGATGTCAAAAATTAATCAAAAACTTTGTTGAGTGGCAACAGTAGCGTCATCTTCACTGTAATGGAGTTACGTCACGGATGGCGCATCTTGAAAAAATATGGCCATTTTTTTCAAGTTTGCCATTCGCAATCCGTCTTAATCTTCTCCATCCTTGTTCCTGTTTGGTTTATAATAATCTCTTTGGTGTTTTTCTACCTTAATAAACTATTATTTTGAGGCTTTCTTCAGTCTTGTTGTTGTTGTTGTTGTTGTTGTTGTTGTAGTCTGAAGGTGACTTTGCACTTATCAAAAATGACTTAGCTCCTTTAATACTGACCAACTTCCCATTTTTCTTGATTATCTTAAAGTAGGGAACTTACTTCTTGTAAAGTGAAGCGGCAAACGTAAGATTTCCCTGCAGGACGACATTTTTGTCGACATTATTCCATTGGATTCCATTCAAAGAGTAGTTATATTCCACCATGTAAGCTAAGTTGTAAATCGCCTGGAATCCAACACAGCGTCATTATGAGTACTTACAACGGCTTTCAATTGAGTGTCGTAAAACCAAACCCAAAGCAATTACAATGACCAATCACAACAAACGTAAACAACACAATGAACCAATGAGAACTCGAAGCAAATACACGTAATCGGCGTCTAGCGCGGGGAAACGCGTGCGACCAAGTCGCGTTTAATTTGGTTTTGCATCTGATTGGTTGAGATGGTGGCGCGAGTTTTTTAAACCAATCACAGAGTGTAGTAAAGCAAAACTAAAGCAATTCTGGATTACTTTCGACACTCAATTGAAAACTGCTCTAATAAGATAACAGAATAACACTTCGTTATTTAGACACCACAAGAACTGCAGTAAACTAGCAGTTTAGATAGATAAGCTCTTGCCTTCTTCAAATAATCTGCTTTACCCGAACGAAACGTTCATTTCTTATCTCCGCTACTGAGTTTAAAACCTCCAAGGCCAACTCCTTTTCCTACTTCGCCGGAAGTGACGTCACAAAAACGCATTTCAGTGACGTCACGGAGAGGAGCCACGACCCCAGGGAACGACTAAGGAAAAGGCTGGTACCTAGTACCCACTCCTGTCTTGGCCAAGTATTTACACTTGCACAACACTTCTGATATTTGGTGTACTCGCGAATGCTCGTAAAAGTTCCTGATTGGCTAAAATGAATCGGATTTTTACGAGGACTAATGAGTGTTACCTGTGGTAGATCGTTTTTGGACGCGGCTTCAGCGTACATTTCAGCAGCAAATGTGATATTTTGAGGAACGGTTTTGCCATACCAATGATTATCTCCCACTTTAATCATAGCTGAAAGGTAATAACATAAAAAAAACTCTTTTAATTATGGATTCTTTTTTTTATCACCACTCGAAGTTTGCTGCAAAATAAAGTATTCAGGTTAGACTTAAATGTTTAAGTCTGTCTACAAGCGCTTTACTCTGGTTTCCATAGCATGAAGTGACCAGGAGTATCGCTACTCCCCCTGGATGGAATGCTTGTCCATCGCAGGTTATCCAACCAGCATTTTTGTCAGGTTGCCCTGACAATTCGCCGGTACCCATTTATACTCCTGGGTGAAAAGAGGTACTGTGAGAGTAAAGTGTCTTGCCCAAGAACACAACACAATGTTTATACTCCTGGGTGGAGAGAGGCACTGTGAGAGTAAAGTGTCTTGCCCAAGAACACAACACAATGTTTATACTCCTGGGTGGAGAGAGACACTGCGAGAGTAAAGTGTCTTTGCCCAAGAACACAACACAATGACCCCGGCCAAGGCTCGAAACCAGACCGCTCGATCCAGAGTCCAACGCGCTAACCATTAGGCGACCGCGCCTCCCACTACAAAAGAAAGAGGCTAAGTGAAATATCTAACAATCTAACACAAGTTTAGACCAGTTTAGTTTTCTCACCAAAGACCCAACCCATGGCGGCTGAGCGGTTGTAGTAATGCCACGTACAATCCACTGCAGTCACACTGCTCAGCTCCTCCTGCGTAGAAAATAAAACAGTTAACGTTATTATCTGAATTAGAGCGGTGTTCAGTAAAACCAAAACAAAAGTAACGAGAACTCAAAGTAAATACACGTGACTGGTGCCAAGCGCGGGAAAACGTGTGTGACCAAGTCGCGATTGGTTTTACTTTTGCATCTGATTGGTTGAAAAGGTGGCGCGAGTTTTTAAACAAATCATAAAGCGTAGCAAAGCAAAACCAAAGCAATTCGCCGATTACTTTCGATACTCAATTGAAAACCTCTCTAAACGTTAATGTAAATAGTAACAGTCAGATGAAAAAACGTTGCTTTTGGCAAATCCTCGTAAGAGCACTCAACGAGATTCCGATTTTTATTATCCAATCACAAATGAGCACGAACGCTCGGGGACGCTCATTCTCGTCCCCAGAGTCCGCGATCCTTTTGGTCAGCACCAAGAAATCACGACCTCTGGCTTGTACTGATTTTCTGAGCTTGCGCAGAGTACTCGTTTTCTATTGTCTTTTGTCTGTTCATTGTTTCAACAGCCAATCAAAAAATTCGTTCTATCTGTCCCCGCCAGAGTCCGAGATTCCTTGGTGCTGACCAAAAGGATCGCGTACTCTGGGGACGAGAATGGGGGACGCTCCGAAATATTTTACGTCAACATGACGTCATAAGGATCCGTCACGTTGCTTAGCAACTTCACACGGCGACAACTGCGCGCTCAGTCTGATTATTGGATACGACATTTTGACCACAAAAGTCACTTCTTCTGCCGACCGGACCAGTTCAGAGCATCGATGCAGTCGAGTTTCGCAGTTTTAAAAGCAGTTAAGCCCCACCTGATTTTCGTCGCATAACATGGCAGTATTGTACAGCGGTACCTCCATCCCAGTCTCGGCAGCGAACATGAAGTAAACTAACGATTTGTACCTTAATAAAGCAAAATTAAAAATGCAATCAATTCATGAAACGTAAAATGGATTAAAATCAGCAGAAATTATATTAAAGTTAGGTAAACGTAAAAGCCACACTCAGGCCAAACTGGCCCACACTGCCAGAGCTTATCCCGGTTTCCATAGCATGAAGCCGACTAGGAGTATTGCTAATCTACCTGGGTGGGATGCTAGTCCATTGCAGGTTACTCTCCAGCATTTTGTCGCCGGTACCCATTTATACTCCTGGGTGGAGGAGAGGCAATGTGAGAATAAAGTGTCCTGCCCAAGAACACAACACAATGACCCAGGCCAGGGCTCGAACCAGGACCGCTCGATCCAAATTCCAACGCTTTAACCATTAGGCCCGGGGGGGGGGGGGGGGGGGTGGTACTTGACCCATGTTTGGGTATAGGGGCTGAGGGTTTAAAAACCTGACCCTGTTTAGGACAAAAAAAAATAAAAACCCGTAAAATACCTACCCTGTGTAGGACAACATCCTCTATTTTAGGACCCTGTTTAGGTTGCAATTTAACGAATCACGTTTGACTGATACGCGGCAAACGTCTCCGATCTCTAAATACTGTATAAACCATATTTTTACGATGACAATCGTGCAACCATACCCTGTTTAGGACAGACTCGCATGAAATTATATACCCTGTTCAGGGCAGAGAGTCCAAAAACCATACCCTGTCCAGCGGCACGTCCCCGTATAGGCCACATAATGGAGTACCCCCCCCCCCCCCCCCGGGCTAAATTTTTTTTACGCCCACTTCAAGATGGCGGCCATTTACATTTGTATTTTTTTTAAGCGACTAAATATTGTTTCGGGTTTATTAACAGTTTAGAATTTGAATTTGGACAACGTTTTACTGTTTGTGGTTATGATTCGTTCGTAGTAAACCGGTTAGTATTGGTCAGTTTTGACGTATGTTACGGGAGCACGTTATTGCCTTAAAAATTAGTGTTTCGGCAGCTAGCGGCTCGATTGTGTTGTGCTGGGGAATAAGGTTATTGTGGGTTAGAATCAACTCAATTCATGAACTGTGTTCCCTTTTTGTGGAAAAAGTCTTAACGCCGCCATCTTGCCGCGGGCGTAAAAAAAAATTGCCCCCCCCCCGGGCCATTAGGACACCATGTCTCCCACATTAATGTTATGTCAGTTGTCTTATGCATAAAGTATCGTGATTTTCAGATCTAATCAAACAAAAAACAACATTTTTCTCAACATTTGCTCTAAGAGCAGATGCTCATCTAGAGAGCTTACGTTAAGGACGGTGCCTCCTTTTGTTACTGCGCATACGTTCTGCGCATAATTTCTGGCGTCATTAGCGCGCGCTCGAACGCGCGCACATACAGGACATTGCGGAATCTCTTTCAGGCTAAGCTCGGCAGGGAAATATATGGTCGATTTCTTCATATAACTTACAAAAACGCGTGGTGACCCCTACTTTTTATGTTATAAAATGGAAGCGGTAAGCATGTTGAACATATGATTAATTTTTTGTTGTGTGCAAAAGTTATTTAGACTGTATTTTTGGTATACCAGAGGAGAGCTGTCAGGGTTGATAATGGCTACGTTGCGATGATTTTTAATTAAAAAACACATAAACAGTAGTTGTTATATTACCATTTGTTAAGTATTTTAAAGCTTTTTATATTTATTGTTGCTTTTGTGTATGTCAAGGCAAATTCAAAGGGAATCTGCGAAAAAAATATGTTTCTTTTTTTCAGAGAAAATGCTATTTCAGCATTTTTTTCCAGATTGAAGCTTGATTATCTCTGAAAAATGCGTGGTTACCCCCAATTTTCTTTTTGGATTCCAATAGCCCTTACTAAGATCGCGCAAAATATTTTGGTATTAGGAGGCACCGTCCTTAATAAAAAAATAAAAATTAAAAAATTAAAAAAAAACACAACAACAACATAGCCCGCGTGTTCAGGATGGATAATGCTAGCCACCAGACAAATCACTTTCCAATGGACAATTGTTAACAAAACCAACTACGCTATCCACTGGATAGTGATTTATCCAGTGGACATTGTCATCCATGCTTTGGACAGCCGGGTCCAGTCCATTATTTATCGTACATATTTCCTTGATAGTGTGCTTCTAAACCTCGTCTCATTAACCATCCAACCTCTGGATTCTGTTCGGCAACGTAGCGAAGATATCTACAAAGACAGAAAACAAGAAAGTAAACATCGAAACAAGTTGCAATGCAGAAAAATTCATGTTTGCGTCAGAACTACTTACACAACCCCCAAAGGGCAGTTCCTATCCACGTACACGCCACTACTGACCCCCTCCCCCACAGCAAGACAAGATCCAGGATGGCCTTTGGACGCAGCCTCGAACCAATACTTAAACGCTTTTCTCTGCCAAAGAGGAAACAAAGTTAGGCTAACATGTAAAGTGATGGAATGATTCTTGCAAATTAGTGTCATAGACATCGGGTGATCTTCGGCAATCTTCGGGAAACTATCGGAAATAATTGCTGATTTTCCGATCACATTCAAAAATATTCGGAGGACCTCGCGCGATTTTTGGAATTCTTCAGACATCTTCGGAAGGGTTCGGGTGATCTTCGGAAATCGTCGGAAGTTGTGTTTGCAATTTAACCAACCACAAAGAAGTGTGGCGAAATAAAATATTTTTTCAGTATCAAGAATGGAAGAGGAGTTGAACTGAGGACCAACAGATCACTTTCGAAAATTTAAGGTGGCTCTGATCCTCTTTCAGAAGTTGTATCATATTTATTCCAACACGTTCAATTTGTGTAACGTGCCGAACTCTCCAGGAGCTGAATTCGTAGGGACGGTGTTCAAGTTCAGATACATCCTCGGAGACCCAGGGGCAGTTAGTGGGGGCGAGCAAAAAAAAAATTGGCAAAGAAAAGTAGGAGAGGACGAGAAGAGCTTTTCACAACCATTTTTCAAGTCCATGATGGTGGCTGGATTTCATTGGTTATATCGTGTATTGTATATACCTTATCAGGTGGGTGTCCCTCCACCCATCCGTTGTCATAGGACACAGCTAAGTTGGTCAGTCCATCCCTGTCGCCCTTGTCAGCGGCTCTTTTAAAGTAAACCGCTGCTCCGCTGTAGTTTTGACGCATGTTCACTTCGTAGAAACCCAAGGCGTTGAGAGCCGGCGGAAAGTCCTGGTCAGCACAAGTAGTGATAAAGAAAAAATACCTTAGCTTGTGAGGGTAACTGAAGAGTAACTGTTGCCTAGTTACTAGGCCTCTATATTTCACCGCAGTCAATCCGTTTCGGGTCACGTGGTCCAAGCCGTTCGTCTCACATACGTCACCAAAATGAATTGACCGTGAAGGCCTGGGAGAAGGCCGTACGGTACAGGAACTAGACAAGAGTAACTGTACTAACAGTCTTCGGAAAGAAAGCACCTTTTCAGTGGGATCTCATCTCTGAGAATCAACTGAGCCCGCGGTTTTCGTCCCTGAAGTTGCTAAGCAACATGACGTATCACTATTTCACTATGCTGGCGTGACTGCTTTCAGAGTACTCATGAGTGCTCGAGCTAGTTTTTTGATCATTGGATAATAAGAATCGGAAAATCCTCGAGTGTTACAACGAAGATTTACCAAAAAACGACACGTGTTTCCTGCGATAGTGAAGTGAAGTGAGTTTCCAGGGAAATGGAACAAGAAAACTACTTTCTCGAATAAAAGAACAACGCTTTTATACACAGGATCAAGAAAGGTTGATCTAAGAGAAGCATTCCCTCATACATGGCTCTCTTCCAATGATAATTTTTTGAAATCTATTTTTAATTTTCAGTCCATAGCTGAGCTATTTTAAGAGCGCTACCTGATTGGTCAGTCCAAGTAACGTGATGTCGGAGCCTCGATCAGAAGGAAATAAAAATAACTTTCACAGCATGGCATGAAACTATTAATAGATTTCCAAAAATTATCATGGGGCACGGGGAATCTTTCTCATAGATCATCCTCTTTTGGCAGAATCTAGTTTGCTTGAAACTCATGGCTGCTTTTCAGTTTCTTGTCAATCAAGTTTAACAAGTATCAAAACCAGTTGTTACCTGTTCTGCAGACAGTTTAAACAGGTTAATGGCTTCTGTTTCGTTTTGCTCCACTCCATGACCCTGTCAGTGAAAAACACTCTTTAAACAGGTAGCAAAATACTCAAATATGCTTCGTCTCCAAAGCTCGTTATCAATAAAAAATAATAATAAAAAAATAAATAAATATTAGCATTGCTGTGCTAGTTGAGGATACTTGCAAATTGAACATAAACTTGTTAAGAATCCCAACTGGTGGGAGGCTGTCCAGTTGGCTATTTAGTATAAGCTTACACTGTACATAACGTGGCCGAGGAGTTGAACTCGGGACTACCGAGAACAAGTCCAGCTAGTGGCAGGTTGGAGGACTTGAACTTGGGACCTCCAGATTTCAAATCAAGCACCCTAAACCACTCGGCTACGCCACCTCTGCTAGATGATTTGTTTTGATCTATTTCCATCTATTCTTTCACTTTCACTTTAAAATTTGCCTAATTCTCTCTACATCGACTTGCCGTTTCATCTTGAAGGTTTCAACCGTTCACATGGCCTTGCATTACGTGAAAAAAACGCGTTATTCGTTATTTGCGTTACGTGAAAAGGTGTTATTCGTTTATTGCGTTATTTTCTGTTATACTTAGCGACCCTGTGTCTTTGTTTTCTACCTTTAGCGTGGATATCCCCAGGTTATACAGCCCCTCTGGGTCCCCCTTGTCAGCTCCCATCTGGTAATACTTTACTGCTCGGTTCAAATCTCTCTGCAGGCCACGTTTACCATAATAATACATCTCTGCAAGGAGGCTCTGAAATGAAAACAAAATGGCTGCTTCAGTTAGCATTTGCACCAGGTCAAATAAATTTTAGCGATAATACGAACAAGCTCCACCCTAAATTAGTGTAGATTACAAATTTATGCAAATGTAGTTTTCATAAATTAACATATTTATCCAAAGAAGGAGCATAATTATGCAGACTTCATAATATCAAAAAACCCACCTGAGCATCTGACAAACCGTGCAAGGCTTGATGGGTAAGCCACTGGAACACATCAGACTCATTGCCTTTGTGATTGGCCAGTTCTTCATAATCATCTAAACGCACTGCCTCCGAGTGGGTCTGGGGAGGAAAACACCTTACAGTGGAACCCTGCCTTATGGCCACCCCGTTATTACGGCCACCTCTTTTTGGCCCGGCGAAATCGCACTTAATCTCTTGTTAATACGGCCACCTCGTAATACGGCCAACGGCCAGATTTTGCGATCCCTGTGCGCCTATTTTCTTTGTAATTTTACCCCGCATTACGGCCACAAACTCGGCGATGGATTGAATATTGCAAATCATTGACACAATGACTCCGTATGAGCAGGTTTTCATAAGCAGATTTTCATTGTTTTGACGAATTTGTGTCTGTTTTTTTGTAAATTGGTTCAGGTTGCCTTTAGTGCTCGTTCAATCGCTTTTGTTGTACATTTACAATGACCCAACAATTACCCTGTATTACGGCCACCCCGTTATTACGGCCAGCTTTTCTTGGCCCGTAGGTGTCCGTATTAACGGGGTTCCACTGTATTTACAAGATCTGTCTCAACCTCGTTCCCAGGGTCTCTCTTCTTCCCGCCAAAAGCGATTGAAAAGAGACCTCTCTTTTCAATCACTTTTGGCGGGAAGAAGAGAAACCCTGGGAACGAGGTTGGATCTGTCTGAGAAGTGAATGCTGCACTGTCAGTATCAATATAAGCACAGTCCATAATGTATTTTTAATTATTACTTACATAGAAGAGTTATGCAATCTTTTTACTCACATTAACTTCTTGATGTTGCTGCAGAAGTTTGTCTGTAGTTAGAGCTGCTGCTTTGTAATATCCTAAAAAGAAAGCGACAAGGTCAAAGTTAGTCGTAAACAACTGCCCTTTGTTAAACATAAAGATGCTCTTTTTACAAGTTTTGGTGCAAACTTTCCCTTTCTTTGAGAGCTTGATTTAGCAAAACTGTGCAAATTAGAAGCAATAGATACCATACATATCCATGACGCTTGGTTTAAACTCTCAACCTACAGATCTTTAGTCTGATGCTCACCTTAGCAAGGAGCTATGTCACAAAAATTTAAGTCATTTTTGTGAAGTGCAAAATATCGCATTTCAGTCGCATAGAATGTTATTTTAAAGGAGCTATGTCACGACATTTTAAGCCATTAATCACCTTCAAATTGAATAAAGCCTCCAAATAATAGTTTACTAAGGTAGAAAAACACCAAAGAGGTAATAATAAACCAAACAGGAACAAGGATGGTTGAGGATGGAGAAGATTAAGACGGATTGCAATTGGCGAACTTGAAAAAATTCGCCAATTTTTTCAAGATGCGCCAACCGTGACATAGCTCCTTTATTTAGATATAAAGTATGATAATTTATGATAATGGATGATGATCTCTTACCAATAGCTACATCACAGTCCCGGTGCAGCCCGTCAGTTCCTATAAAGTGTCTGTAAGCCAGGGACATTTGACTCAGGGCATTTTCATTGGCAGCTCCAAGCAACAAATATTTCCAGCCCTGCAAATAAGTTAGAATGGCAACGTGAAAGAGATCACATGTGCACTGACCTTCTAGACACATTTTATATAGACTGGATTCTTTTTTTTTTAATTTTTTAAATTTTTATATAGACTGGATTCTGCGCAAGCTCTGATTGGTTAAAAAACCATGTTTTATTATTGTTTCGCACATGTTAAATCTGCATCATAAAGCAGGTATAAAGCTAAAGCCATGTAATATACTGTCACAAAACACTCTGGTTATTTGAGAACAGTTTGAGAAATATAGAAAACACTCATGTTTCTCAAATGCAGTTCTCTTTTAAAGGGTCCCTCTCAACCAGTGTGCTTTGTGCGCCAATACTCTTACGGCGGCCATTTTCGGGTGCCGCGAAAATAGCGGCTTGAAGTTAAAAACTACTTTTTGCAGGATTCTGGCCTTGTTATGGCCACAAAAAGCAGTTAGATGACCCAAGTTAGTACAATTTGGAAAGTATGGCATACATTAGCCCCACAACAGATCGAGTTCTCTGGAAGAAAACAATAACACGCGACCGCAAAGCACACTGGTTGAGAGGGACCCTTTAAGTATATAATAAATGGCTTTATACCAAAGATTACAATAATAATTTATTGGGCAACCATTTTTGAGGATATGGTGTGCATGTTTACATAGCCTGATACAAAATGACTACTCAACCAATCAGAGCGCGCGTTATATGACCAAAATGACTACTCAACCAATCAGAGCGCGCGTTATATGACCAAAATTTTATAAAAAAGTATAGCAAGTATATATACCTGGGTTTTGTCTTGTGGGACACCTAATCCGATCATATTTATTACCCCTGTCATGTACTGTGACTCAATGTGTCCCATACAACTAGACACTCTCAAAATGGCCAAGGCCTCCGCAGCCTCCTTTGCGCTGTTGACCTAAAATTCAAAGAAAGCAAAAAATTATATTACTCAGGTTTTCTGAGTGAATGTTTAAGACTATGAAGTCAAAATAATTTAAAGTAGCCTACCAGTTTTGCATTTGCCAGCTGATACAAAGAATCTGCCACAGATTTCAAATCATTGTGATGATGGCTCATGGCTTGCTGTACAATGACATCCACCTCAGGGGTCTCCCCTGATAATGGAACTTGACACTGATGGTTGTTACTGTCAGGGGAGGGCACGTGCAAAAGATCCATCAAGGATCCACGCTTGGTAACACAGTATTCTAGAATAGTAAGACAAAGTGTTACTAAATAGTCAACTGGGCTAAAGATTATGGGCTTAAGAAAATAATAACTAATATAAGACACATAGTTTCTCAAAAATTTAGTTGCCGCTGTTTTTATTAGTCTGTGCCCTGATCACTAGCTAAAAGTCAGGTCTTTTTGTGAGCCACAAGGGGCAATCCAAATGGAATGTAATTCCAGTTTCTGTCCAGTTTCTGTGCTACTTCCCCTGGATAGCATGCTAAGCAATGTTGAAGACTAGCAGACATCCAACCAGGCACAGATCACAACAATTCACTGTTCATGGGGAGAGGAAGGAGAGGGGAAAGAGGAGGGAGAGGGGGGAGAGGGGGGGAGAGGGGGGAGGGGGGAGAGGGGGGAGAGAGGGGGAGAGAGAGGGGGGGAGAGGGGGGAGGGAGTGAAGACAGAAAAGTGTAAACATGTAAATTAACAATACTTTTTTTTCTTGTGAACTGTAGTCAACATCTATTTACCATTTTGTTCTGATGCTTTCTCAATTTCCTCCAGAACAGCTTCATGTAAGTTAACAATTTTTTCACTGCACGTTACTGAGTGATCTGTCAGAGCTGCGAACAAAAATGAGAAACCAAACAATTGATTACCAAAAAGCTCATTTACCTTTTAACACTAACACTGTGCAAGTAAAATTTTACATACATTTTATTTTTATTGTGGAGATGAAAAATATCATTTACCCATGCTAAACATCACGTGATCTTCAGGCGGAGAGAAAACCTAAAACAAAATGAAAAGAAAATTCCACAGCAATCAGGGTTTTCATGAGTCGGCTAAGAAACTGTCTGCATCAACTTTTGAGCCAACTAGTTTTCAAAATAAAGCAGACATTTGAATATCGCACTAGCTAACTAAGCTGCCGAATGATTAAATTAATTCAAAATAATTAATTAATATGTTAATTAATTTATAGGTTAATCTCATCAAAGTAAATTTAAGTTTGTTATTCATAGCTTGCACTTTTGTCACTGTTGTTGAATCGTGAGCCAACTGGACTCCAAGATTAGGCAAGACATTTTACTCTCACAGTGCCTCTCAGTACTATACTCATCCCATCCAAGGGAGTAGCGACACTCCTGGTTGCTTCATGCTATACTACAGAAACTAGGATAAACGCCAGCAGTTGTAGGCCACTAGGCTCGTGAAGACTACAGCTGTATGCCTACCTTACCACTCAAAAACTTAGAGAACCAAAAGGGAGCAGTCAGGGGCATAGCCAGCCCTTTTTTCCCTTTAGGCCCAAGATCATAATGATGGGGCACTCTAAAGCGAGCATTGAAGGTGCAAGCCTGTAGTGGGGTCTGGAGGCTTGAAATCTGGAGGCACAGAAATGCTATTTTCAGCATTCTCCACAAGATATTTCCTTGATCTTAAGCCCAGGCTGGCTACGCCCCTGGCAGTGTTCAAGGAAAGGTATTGAATTTCTATACATGCTAAATTTGCTCACATAATTATGTAAATTTGTACTATTTAGTGATTTATTTACCTGATTTGGAAATAACAAGTGCCTCCTGTAAATACGGGTGTGTCCAATAATCCCGTTAAATGTCTTTGAACCCTCTGTGCCGCCAAGCACCCAGAATCCTTCAGTGTCTTTGTAACTAAATGATCCATGTGGGAATCTGGGTACAGTCAATTAAAAATATTTGTTAATATTTATCATCTTGCACGGGACAGGGGGGTTTAAACTTCCTCCCTGTTGGGGTTACGCCTCTTTGTGTTTTTTCTATTGCAAAATATTATGCAATGTTGTAAAAAAATTTCTATTTCTCCAGGTCCCCACAACCCTGAGAATCCGGGTTCTCCCCCGCCCCCGCCATTGAAGATAGAGTGAGTTCAAATAAAGACAGGATAAAAGAAAACTCCCAGAAAAATCCTTAGCCGCAGGTTCCTTTCCAAAAAAGAGTTATTATCAACTCCACCACTTACTCTTTGTGGACAGCATTCTCCTCTTTCTCTAGAACATGGCCATTATGATGTCTGGTTGTGACATAAATAGTTGTATCATCAACTGACATCACAATCTGCACCCACTTTTTAATAGGCAAGCGACTGTTGATGACAAACGCATAACCGGTGTCGGGTGTGTACTGCACTTGTATATGAAGAAGTCCTGTAATTAAATAAATAGCATGTTGATTGGTTAGTATTGTTGACTTTAAACTTCCTTGCATATAAATAATAATGTTCTTATGGATTGTGATACAAGAAAAAAGAAAGATTCTGTGATTGACAAATTAAGTCAATTTCTTTGTAGGAGCCCAGGCGGGAGGAGGGGGGAGGTACTCCGAATTTAAAGTGACAGGGAGGTGCGAATGGTTTTGCTTCAAGCCCTTGGGATTTTTTTTAGGTTTTAATTTAAGTTTCCATTGCACCTTCCGTCACATTAAATCTGGAGACAGAGAACCCCCCCCCCCCCCCCCCCCTCTGGGTGTAGGAGGCTACATGTATTTTGACTTGATTAAAAAAGAAGGTAGAACCAACACCAGTCATTGCTCAGGAAGAGAAGGTGGAACAGGACATGAAGACTTTTTTGGTTAGAAATTACATGTGGTGAACTTTTTGGGGGTGAAAGATTTTGGTAAGGACTTTGGGGGGGGGGGGGGTAGACAAAAAGCGTAACCCACTTTCCAAAGAATGACTGCAGTCTGCCTAAAGTTTGTGACAGATGCATGATGAATAAAAGAAAGGTGGACGCAAAAACTGTCTGGCACTCTCTTGATGTTTTTTTTTTTTTTTTTTTAATGCAGAGAAAAAAAGGGACTTTTTGGGGGTTACGTTCTGGGCTCTTGGGTCTGGTTTTAGCCTAATAGGACTTTTTGGGTCTAACAATTTGGCATCATTTGCACCTCCCATCACTTTTATACCTGAGTACCCCACCACGGGGTAGGTGGAGGAGGAGGAGGAGGTGAGGGTGGAAGAGGAAGTGGAGCAGGAGGTTGAGGCTTACCACTTGATGTGATACTTAATAATGGCGTCAAAAGGAATGTACTCCTGTGATTAAGTATTCCACAAAGACCATCAAAGCATGGCTCCAATAAGAAAATCCATGTTGAAATTGTAAACCTAAGAAAGAAAACAAATCAATATTATTTTAAATCTAATTCCAAGTGGAATTGACTGGAATTAAATTGATTTCAAGTACAACCAACTTTCAAGTCAGATGCCCGGGGCAGGGACTCCCATATGAAAGGGGGCGGGGATGCTCGTCAGAAATGTTGAATTAAACCCCTAATGGAGACCAATCTGGGCATGGCTCAAGCTTTATTTGACCCCTAAAAGATACCATTCTAAAAAGACAGAAAAACAGAAATGGACACATATCGCGCGCTTGAGACAATTAAGTTGCAATCGATCTCCGGTAATTAGACCACCAACACAGTATGACGGTGTTTTGTTATTTTGACATTCCGTCCTGAACACCCTAAGTAATACCAAAATCTGTAATTTACACCCCTAAACGAGGTGAAGAGCATCCCTGTCCCGTTCATATAGGAGTCCCTTCCCCGGGGCCAGATGTACAAATTATTGGTACGTATAACTCTTAATATCTGACTATTTTACCTTGGTTTTGTCTTGCTGTACGCCTCAGCTAACTCTTCCCTGGGCCATACAAGTGGTGGAAGAATTCTAACAAAAAACAATGTTTAGTTAAGAGTTATCTTGGTACATTTTAGGGTATTAAACCAGAAAAAATATATAACAGAAACAACTTGACTGAAAGAACGTATTTGAAGCAAAAATATCAGTTCCATGGTAGCTCCCATTCTCGTCCCCAGAGGCCACGAGAGGTCCCGATTCTTGGTGCTGACCAAAAGGATTGTGGCCTCTGGGACGAGAATGTGGTAGCTCCGGAGTAAAGTCTAAAAAATTATGAAGAAATGCAAAAAAAAACCCGTACCTTTTCAAACCAGTCTCTTTTCCAGTTAGAGCCACAGGAAATGTCAGTAAGTCAACAATGTCTGTGCAGCAAACAAATACATTCAAACCAAACTACTCTTTACTTGCAAATGTTTGCAGTAAATTAATAATGTGTGGTTCCAAAAAAATATCCATACCATTCTCACGGAAGGTTTTTTGGGTTTGAGTCCCCAACCTCCACTCCTCCAGTTCCCTGCTGAACTGCCCTTTTCTTTTTGCCCTATCTCCCACTGAGGAGCTTCTTTATCTTAATACAGTAGAACCCCGCTAACTCGAACTCCCATGGGAAACCAAAAATAGTTCAAGATAGCGGGGGTTCGAGTTAGCTGATAGTAAACGACTGAAAAACAAGGACAAGGGGAATGGGATTGAGTTTGAAATAGCGGGGAGTTTGAGTTAACTGAGGTCGAGTTAGCGAGGTTTGACTGTATATGCTATTGGGCATTAAGGTTGGGAACCCCTGCCTCCCCCTCCTAAAGTTCAGTGGATGTTTAGCAGGCAAGTGGTGAATATGCCGTCAGCCTCATAATTCTCCAGTAGTTCCATAACTTATATGGGAATTATTGTGAAGACTATGCAAGCCATTGAGCTAACAATCTGTTTCTTTAATAACTTAGCCTGTGTACAGCCGCCCACTCTCCGATTTTTCTTTTGGGGAGTGGGCGGCTGTACACAGGAAAATTTCAACTTACCTTTAAGATGCTGGCATTTCTCGATTTTCCTTTGTTTGATTAAATGTTCCCAAGGCCATGGGAAACTGAACCCGGGTTTTTGAGGTCTACTCCACGGAGGTGTTAATGGCAAACGCAGAAAATCTCCCGCTAAAACAGGCTTCGAATCTAATCCACCGGGTAGCAGATCGAGCAATGTCACCGTGACCTGTATTTCTTCAATGTAAAGATCAGGGAAGATATTGAGAGCTTTGTTTTCCAAATACACCAATGGGTCTCGAAGGGTAACTTTAACCCTCAATGTCTGTTTTACTTCTGAACGATGAGCTACCACAACAACGTACTTGAACTCGTTTCGCTGTGTTTTCTCTATTCCAATTGATGTAATTTCGAGTGTCAAGAGTCTTGCTTCCTTAGTTCTGTAAGAAAGTACGATGTCAAATTCTGCCTCGGCATGGTACGGTGCTTCGGTGATCTTGACAAAATCATCGT
The DNA here is from genome assembly GCA_029204205.1 of Desmophyllum pertusum. Taxonomy (NCBI): domain Eukaryota; kingdom Metazoa; phylum Cnidaria; class Anthozoa; order Scleractinia; family Caryophylliidae; genus Desmophyllum; species Desmophyllum pertusum. The sequence continues at coordinate 1,420,873 of MU827787.1, read as the reverse complement.
ACACTTTTACGCGTTGATGAAAGTCCAGTGGAATATCTAACGTAACTGGTCTTTTAGCCAGGCCAATACCTAGAACAATCAGCTGAAATATACAGGAAATAAACAAGAGAAAGTCAGTCACCGCCATTTCGTCCACAACATCTGAGACGAGGTTTGATCGTCCGGTGCTTGGATACCAGACTTCAGTGAAAAGAATTTGGAATAAGTTTACTCCCGTTGATTGTTTCACGCCATCTCTGCAACTGAAAACGCTAAAGTAAAGTTGCTGTAGATTTTAAAACAACATCTACTGCATGTTTGATGCATGCAATGTCTGCAATAATCGGATCAGATGGAAAGAATTTTGACAAGGCCTGCAAATACAGCCAGGCGTTACCTAATCTCGTTCCCAGATCTCTTCTTTTCCGGACGAAGCCAAAGAGCGAGAACATCTGGGAACGAGATTAAAGATGGTTGAATTTTGAAGGAAATAACATACAAACAACACCTTGCATTGTGGATGTCACAGATAACCATCAATGAAACAAAGCGATTGTAGGAGCTTATTCAAGCTCCAAATTTATTTTCTGTCGGCCATCAAGGAGATGGCTGTATAATTGTAAATAATAACTATATTTGTATGACTATATGACTATTTAAAACATAGACTGGAAAATGCGCGCGCTCTGATTGGTTAAAAAACGCATGTTTTATCAGAGTATAAATCATAGAAAAGCCGTGTTTTATCGTTTCGCGCGCGTTAAATCTATATTTTAAAGCACATAAAGAAGCCAAAACCATGTATTATACTGTCATAAAACACTCCGGGAATTTGAGAACACTTGACTGAGAAATATAGAAAACACTCGCCTGCGGCTCGTGTTTTCTAAATTTCTCTCGTGTTCTCAAATTCCCGTCGTGTTTTATGACAGTATAATACATGGTTTTGGCTTCTTTATTTGTTAAATATATTAAGTTTACAGTATAATATATATCTGGAGATGTGTAGAGTAATTTTTCTGTCATTCTCCTCAGGACTGTTTGGTTGCATTGAAGTTGTCTTTATAATCCTTGCAAACTAGCACCATGATTTTTACATGTTATTTTCCTGTTATGTTTTGAAGGAAAATCAATGTTAAATCACCTATCCAGCTATATTCTAGCAATTTCCATCTTATTTTTGTGTTCTTTATCTTTTGACCAGTATATGACTGTTGCCAAAATTCAGTCAATATAATTTCCATGTACAAGTAGGTCAATATTTCTTTGAATTTTTTTCTCAACAGGGACTGAGTATATGCAGTAATTGATTGAAGAAGTGATAATTTCCATGACTGAAGAAACACATTGGGGGTCTGATATTTGCTTGTTTATATCCAGTCTGAGTTTGCTTGTAGTTGCTCAATAAGCTGCTAGTGTCTTTATGAGGATGAAACAGCTTCCATGTAACTGATTTACATTTATGTTTTGGGAATAATATACCGGTACCCCAATGAACATACAAAGTTGTTAACTGTTATGGCCAATTTCTATAATATATAGTATTGACAAATGAATATATTACTGAACAATATATAGATGTTATTGAACTAGCTTGTTCGGTCCGTATTTGGAAAATATTGGTTGAGTTCTTTTTTTGCAAGTTTATGGACCGAGCCGAAGGCGAGGTCCGTGAACTTGCAAAAAAAGAACGAGACCAATATTTCCCAATACGGACCGAACAAGCTAGTTCAATAAAGTTTTTATTATAATGGCTTTTAAAAAATTTGCTGAGAAATTAATGCAACCATTCTCGGCTAACGCGCGCGCGCCAAAGCTAAGCATATTCTTGCATTTTTCAGGCCACGTTGCGAAAAGTTTAACCAAAATTGTCCGCTAGACATGAGGAAAAATGTTTCTACTTAATAGAAAACAGTTTTCTTTTGTTCAATGTTTCATAAAAGGAATTTGGCGAAATGAGTTCGTGAGCGGTCCATCTTTGCGGTCCGTATTGCAAAATTCGGACCGCCCAGGGAACCAATCAGAATGCTCCTTTTCATCGTGGACCAGTTTGCCATATTATAATAATATAGGTTTCTTTATTAATATGGAGCTTTTTAAGTACTATTTGGAATGTGTGTTCATTTTACCAATGCTCAAAATAAATGTGTAGTTCCAGAAAATAACCATACCCACCCCAAGAATCTCTTCAAATTTGTCAACACTCTCTTTGCTCCTATTCAAGCCAAGTAATCCACTCTTGCAAAATTCTTATTTATAAAAGAAAATTGTCTCTAAAAAGATATCTTCCTCCCTATTCAGGAAAATTTAATATATACAATTCAATTTAAGTCCAACTTCAAGTAATCCACCCCAGCCAAATTCTTATATATAACCCTATACCCTGCCCCCCCTCCCCCCCCCCCCCCACACACACACACACACACACACACACACACACACACACACACACACACACACACACACACACACACACACACACACACACACACACACACACACACACACACACACAAACCAAAAAAAAGGAACTTCTCCGAGCTTCGCGAGGACCTGCGAGTCACGTATTACTAGTTAAAAAATATTTTATTGCTGGGGAAGTTCCAAATGACCTCGCCTCCATTCACGTGACGGGACGTCACGCAATCTCTCCAGGGCAATCTTGTTAGTGCCTCTCTCCATCCAGGATATTCTAGAAGTATATAAAATAGTACTGGCGAAAAACACATTATAACAGAAACTGGAGTTTTACATGTAAATAGCCTGCGAGCAGGCTCTCATAAGCGCGATGAGCGCGGAGCGCGATCGTGATCCTTAGTATTGCGTGACGTTCGAGCGCGGAGCGCGAGGGCGTGGGACGAGACCTCGCGCTCCGCGCTCGAACGTCACGCAATACTAAGGATCACGATCGCGCTCCGCGCTCATCGCGCTTATGAGAGCCTGCTCGCAGGCTACATGTAAAGAGCCCTCTGGCTTCTCAAAGGCTTCTCCTAGGATTTCAAAGGAATGAAAAGACGGTTTCTATGGCTACAAGGTGGCTATATGATGTTGAAATGTTATTCCTTATGGCACTAGCCTCCTATAAGAAAGTCTGCGTAGGAGGCTATTATGCCACTGAATAAATAAATTATCCTAAAAAATACACGGAAAACGAAGTATTACCAGTCAGTTCATTCAAAGATCACACCACTCGTAAATTAGCCGCTTTAATATGTGTTTTTCACTTATGTAAACACAAGGATTTTTACATCAGGCTTTGTAAACAAAAGGGGGCGGGGGGTCTTTATGTATTTCTATTTCTTTTTACAAACTAAGAAGAAAATATACCTGATGACAACGATAATGTGTTGAAAAAACGTCATGCAATGTCAGTACCTTCTCAGTTTTGTCAAACTTGATGGAAATCTTTGTAAACCGTTTTTGTTTTGCTTGCCAATTTTTGTAAGTGTCTCGGCAATGTTATGACGCTTTGCAGTTTTCTTCAAAGAGGGTCCTGAAGGGGTAAGACGAGAACTGGGATTTGACAACGTCTCTTTTCTGATGCTTTTGGCGGGAAGAAGAGAGACCCTGGGAACGAGGTTGCTGTCAAAAATGTGGGGAGGAAGGGGTTGAGTGGTAACCTGCGATGGACTAGCATTCCATGAGCAATACTCCTAGTCACTTCGCAATTCATGCTACAGAAACCGTAGATCCCTTATGTCCAAACCAACGGACTCAACATGCTTGAGAAAATATCGTGCATGCAAAGAAAAAGCGCTTCTCCAAAACAGTCCTTGCTGAATGCGTGTACGCGGGTGCGAAAATTATTTTCTTAATGTCAGGAAATGTGCACAAAGCTGTAATAAAGTCGCTATTGATTTCTGTAAAATTACAATAATCACTTTTTTCAATCACTGAATTTCCAATGCGATTAGAAAACAAAGTATTTGCAATAATTGCCGAGAAACGTGCCCCCGCGTATGAAATTTGATGCCAAGTTTTTGTAACATTTTAATGTAAGTAAAACTTATTTTAGCGGGGGAGTAGAGGAAACGTGTAAAAGCTTTCATCGCAAACGGTTTTTTTTGTACCCCCTTTTGTACCGTAAAGAACTAATTGTACACTTTTGGTCCCAAATGGACGGCAAGATGAAAATCAGTTTTTTCCACATATTAAATATCATAATTTTAAACATGATGTCCAAAGGCGGTGTTAATTTTGTGTTTGATTACAAAAGAAAACTTTTTAAAATTCAGAAGCAACTGATAAGGTGATGAGAATGTACCATATGTTTATAAATCACAAACTTCACTTTAGATCTGAAATGTCCGGCTCTCCCAATCGTGTTTTGTTTTCAAGATCGACTTCAAATGGCAACAGCGTACTTGTAATAGCAATTTGTTTTATCTGTCTGCCAGTTTATCAAAGGATCAAATAAAAAATAAATAAAAAATATTTTTTCCCGCGACTAGGAATTGAATGACAGAAGGCTTTTAGCGGGTCTGTATAGCCATGTTTCTGCCTGTTCTATTAGATTAATCATGTGAATCATGATTAAATATTTTTCAGTTTAAAACCGACGTCTGTCTGACCGTGGGGTTTTCACGACAATAGCCGCAAAGTGGCTCAAAACTCTAAAAGTAATAAGCACGTGGACCGGTAATTATACTTGTTTATTTCATTCTCGTACTGATATCGCCTGGGTGATGTATAGCCCATGATAGGTCCGTACAAAACAGGTGCAATATTTGAAGCAAACAACCTCCCTGTTATATATATACAGACGCACGTATTCAGCCAGCTTTATTTCAACACGGATAGCGGGTACAAACGAGCAATATTAGCCAAGTGCTGCAGACCTCAACGATCACTGTAGACTCTACAACAGGTATATAATCCATCACATTTGACTTAATGTTTCTGATTTAAATTAGCATGTAATAAATTGATATACTTAGGAATTGCGGCGACAGAAATGAAGAGAACATTCATTTCTTTTTGACACCGACTAATTTAAAGCTATTGTATCAGAAAAATTACCCTACAATTTCAGTTTATGTTCTGAGTGTCGCCTGAAGAATGGCAATTTTTAATCCACGTTACACAAGACAACTTTTAACGGAGCATTTTCGCGGCAAAGGTATGTTGTACGATTTTTAACGCAGCCGATTTAAAATTCGGGGAACAATGTTGCAGGGTTTTGTATTGCTTTCAAAAACTTCCAAGGGATGTTTCCTCAACAAAATGTTGCGTTAAAAATAATTCACCCGCGCGCCATGTTACACAATATTGACTCTTCGATATATAAGCTCTTCGTTGAAAATAAAATCGTCTCTAGATTCGACACAGCCAATTTAAGGTTGCTACAGAATCGATTAAGAAACACAGTTTCACCAGGAAAGTGAGGTGAATTTCAAATGAATATCAAATATTTCCAGCATTTAATAGACTACGAGCAGTCCCTCTCCCGTCGAGCTAGCATGCAGCTAACAGAATATAAAGCGACAGCTAGGAAAAACATGGCCGCGCGACACTTTTTTTCATTCGCTTTATTTCGCTCTCGCTCGACGGTAACGGGAAAGAATGCTGCTCGTAATCTAAGTATTTAATTACATATATAAACTACGTTTATAAGTTCTTGTTTTTTCTCCTTTTCCCAAGGCGGAGATAGCTAACGCTTTCAGAACACATCAAAACAGATTTCAACTCAAAGTTTGAGCATTTATCAGTCGTTATATAAATGAATTTTATAGGAGAGATGCAATAACAGGCGTTTCTAGATGACCTCATTCTCGTTCCCAGATCCTCCGTTTCTTTTGGTCACGTGGTGGCGAAACGTAGGCTCTGGTAACGCTGACAACCGGATGTCGTGAAATTCACGACATCCGGTAGCGCATGCCCACTGTATTCAACGCTTATAAATGTTCAACTGCGCGTGCTCAGTAATAGGATAGGGAAAGGCTGGGGACGACTCCTTCTGGAAAGAAGTCGGACGAAGAAGTAAAATCGACTGGCCAGCGAAAGCAAGTTGAACTTTGGATGATTTCGGTTTGAAGAACAAAAATCAGCCCTACATGCCGTTACCTTACAGAAGAAAGATTGCTCATGTGTTTTATCAACGGGTTTGGAACGTCTCGTGTGTCAATTCTGATCGAGGTATGAGTGCCAAAATTATAAACATGCTGCTGTTTTTTGACGACGTAAATCCGTCGGTTGATGTTTGTTGAAAACCTGATCGATCGTCGTTTTATAGACACTCGATTAGACCGTTGTTTGAATGAGGTTGATTTCATCATTAATCAGTGGTAAGCTCAACACTCGGATGTTAATAGAAATCAGAATAAAAGCTGTTGTTGCTAATTGTTATTGGTGCTGTTATTGCATTTAAAAATTTTGTGTTGTAAGCTTATACTACTGTGGTTTGTATTGCCACATTGATTTCAAGTACATGCCTTACTCGCAAGATTTATAAATTTTCCTTTCTTAAATTTTACAGTTAAAACCAGTAAAAAGTTTTATCCAAGGGTAACAGGGGTGATGAGAAGTTGATATTTGAACTGCATTTTAACTGAAAGAAAAGTTGACTGCAACTCCCCTGACAATTTTATTTCTAACTTGTTTTTAATATTAAGATTAATTATTCGATTATTGTAAAGCGCTGTTGATCAGTATATGTAAATAGTGCTATAAAAGTGATTAAATTAAAGAGAATATTTAATTAAATTTGCCGACAACCCAAGAAGTCAGATAAAATTTATGTTGACCAAGTTCTTGTTCAAAGTAACAGTAATCAAGGCTGCTATAGACAACATTATAATAATATTGTCTATAGCAGCCTTGATAACTGTTACTTTGAACAAGAACTTGGTCAACATCAATTTTATCTGACTTCTTGGGTTGTATGCAAATTTAATTAATCTTCTCTTTGTGCAATACCATGCACAAAATGTACTGTTATGGTCTGGTTAAGAGCTTGATGTTCACTGACTTATGTGGCATGAGTGTAAGTTCTTTGTTACAGTATAGTGGAACCCTACCTTACGACCACCTCACTAATACGACCACTTTCTTTTGTCCCGAACTAAAATTATAACTAAAATTATGTCAGTAATTTTTTTATTCCAATAATACGACCAGATTTTGGTGGCCTGTCGGTGGTTGGATTAACGGGTTACACTGTAATTTGCCTTGGGGTTTGGCATGTATGTGTCAACTGGAGATACAGTGATTCACGGCCCACAAGCTTCTAGCTTTAACACAAACCGTGTATAAATCAAGTTGATTTATTTATTCACATTCAGTGGGGTGGGTGAAGTTAAGATGGGCATTTCCTTGCTACAAAGTCAGGGAGTGAAGGTGGGTCTGTTCTTGCTCAAAAAATTTGAACAAAAAATTTTTCAAGAATGGAGAGGGGATAGCTCCCAGGACCCTCCCTAGATCTGCCACTAACATTGGTCTCACATACACTGCAACAGTTTTTTCAGCGAAGACATAAATAAATGGAAATTGAACAGTATCAGAACTGAATTATTTGTATGACATAAGCAACAGTCAACATGCTCTTCAGCCTATTATGTGACAGAATGCTACACAATCTTGCAGGTGGTAGGTACTGGTAAGTCCTGTCCAGTTTTGTACTTCACAAACACTGCAGACTGCAAACAGGTTTGTAAGTGAAATGATTGGAGCCCGGGGTGGGGGGTACTCTCCTATATAAGCTATATATGTATGTGCAGTGCCAAAGGGTATGGTTTTTGAGCCGTTTTGGTCCAGAAAATGGGTATAGATTTTGAACATTTTGGTCTCAAATAATGGATATATTCTCCTACTTGTCTGAAATAGGGCAATCTAAGGGTCAGGTCTGAAATAGGGTAGGGAAAATTTGCTATTTGCTGCGGTTCGCAGAATAGCAGCAAATGTACGTTTTCACGGTTCGCCGAAGATTCGACAGTTGTCATGGCAACATCAGAATTGAGATTGTGTGTTGGCGGGATTTTACTGGGGGAGTCATTCTAGACTGGCGCTGCTACCAACATGTGCTAATTTTATTTTATTAAGTATTCTGTATACATATCATTTCAGATAGCCTGTCTAAATAGTGCATTAGTGTAGCTTATAACCTCTCTCCCTCGAGGTTCTTATGTGCCTGGCTCTGCATTCGGAAGGGATCAGGTTTCCTCCTAAAGTAAAGGGTTTTTTTCCTGGCGGGCAGCAGGCATACTAGTTTCTAATGTATTTGTACAGTTGTGTATGCATTTATCTGAAGTTATCAATAAACGGGGGCTGTTCCTCACTAAAGGCTGGGCTACGCAGCTAATCCGATGCAGCAACCAGTACACCATTTACTAGTGGGAAGTTGTGTTTTATTGATTGATGTAGGGAATAGGGAAAATCACATATTTTGGTCTGAAATAGGGTAAGGGTTTGAAGAAGCGCGCCGCACACCCCCACCCAAATTTCGGGGGGTACCCTCCCTCCCGGGGATTGGAGGAAGCAAGTGGAGGAGATAAATATACAAGTAAAGATGACAACAACAAAACAGTCTTTTAATGTTACACTCTATGCAAGAACATGATTGATTATTTATATAATATGAATCATGATTAAAATATGCCAGTTGCTTAATTTTAGAGCAAATGTTGTATATTATGTTGTTGAAAATATAAAACAACATTGAGAATGAAATTCTCAAACTCATTAATAATTCATCAAGTTAAAACAAAGGAAATTATACCCCCCCCCCCCCCCCCCCATCTGTTAGAGAGGCTGGTAGGCTTTCAACCAGACAGAGGCTACCCTGGTATAATAGTGACGGAGGTGCAAATGAGGCCAAATTATTGGACCCCCCAAAAGTCCTATTAGGTTAAAACCAGACACCCAAAAAGTCCAACAGCCCAGAATGTAACCCCAAAAAGTCCCTTTTTTCTCTGAATTTAAAAAAATAAATAAATAGAGTTACAGACAGTTTTTGGGTCCACCCTTCTTTATTCGTCAAGCATATGTATGTCAGACTGCAGTCATTCTTTGAAATTGGGGAACGATACATTTTTGTTCAGGGAAACAACAAACGGAACTCTTGATATGAGAAACCGTGGGTTATTTTTTTTGTAATCCCCCACCCCCTCCCCCCAAAAAGGTTCTTACCAAAATCTTTCACCCCCAAAAAGTCACCACAAACCCCCCTGGGCTCACTAAAATCACTGTTTTTTTCTGGGTTTTAAATTGTGGGGAAGGTGCGGAAGAGGGGGGGGAGGGAGTTCTCAAAATACAGTGAACTCTCTCTAAGGCAGACACCCTCGGGACCAGCTCTATTCTGCCTAAGAGAGGTGTCCACCTTACAGAGAATTCAGTTGAGACAAACAAGTTAAATTTGGCCAGGATAAGCCAGCCAGCCATGTCTGCCTTTGAGAGGTGTCCGCCTTATAGTGGTGTGCGCTTTGAGAGAGTTCACTGTATAACTCAAGATGATTGGGGGGTCTTTAAAAAATATTTAAAATCCAAGGGGGGCAGGGAAATTTTTTTGGGTATTGTTACATTTCCCTCCAGCCCACCCCTGTATAACAAATCCAGGCGTAGTCAATCGATAGAAATCGATATCGGAAATCAATTGATACACTCGATATCAATCGATATCAATCGATATCAATCGCCGATTGCTATCGATTGATATCGGTAATCGATAACAATCGAACTCACAGAAAAAAAATTTATCGATTGGCAAAAATCGATAACAATCGATAATAATCGATAATAATCGATAACAATCGATAATCCAAAGGAGTATTTGTTTCAAACATATTACTGAAGATGGCGTGGCTCGTCCAGGCAGAGTGTTCATCGCGTTCACTTGGTTTTCTGGGATTTAAAAGATTTGAACATGTCCATTCATTCGAACCCTTGTTTATGGCGACGAAAAACACAGAAAACTGCTTCTTCTTTTGCATGTATTGTTCCTGGTCGATATTTATGGAGCCAAAGTGATTACTGCTGTGCTACTGGATTATTTTTTATTTCTTGCTTACTCTGTGATTTTATTCTTACGTTTCTTTTTTAATGCGACTAATTAAAATCACAAAACACTGATTTTGTTGTTTATTCTGCTTCATCTTTATGGCGTTGCTATAACGAGACTAGAGGGTTGCACGCCGCTACTTTACACACCGCAACTTCTTCTTCCGGTATTATGAACTGCGCTGAAGATCGATAAAAAGACCAAATTGTTCCTGTTATTGTTCCTATAAGTATTTTGTTGATTGTTAAACTATTGCATGCTATGCTATGATGATTGAATGACTCAATAAAACCATACAGACAACATTGTGTCAATGATTAACTTGTAAAATGACAAAAATCATTTCCGATAACAATCGATAACAATTGATAAATTAATGGCTCCGTCAATTCCAAGCCCGCTCATCCCCCCCCCCCTCCCCCCCGGGCATTTGTCGGGCATTTGTCATTTTTTTGTCAGAAGGTTGAAAATGCCCCACGGTGGGGTCAGCTTACATGCACAAAATCCCCACGGTGGGGCTTCAGGAGCAGTGCAAATGCCCGACCCACGGGACAAGTTCAAAAACTTTTTTGAGAGGATCAAGGAATTTAAAAATCTAAATTCCAAGCAGAACTATTAATGATGGACACTATAATTGTTCACAAATACATAGCTCTTTATTTATACCTGTAATCATGATTTTTGGAACATGGTGTTGAAGCCGAGGTCGTTCCGCCATCTTTGGTTCGCACGTGGAAAGCAACGGTGCAAATGTTTGGACATGTGGGGTGGGGGTGGGGCTACGGTACACTTGAAAAGTGTGGGACTCAAAATATCAACTCAGTTTTTATATTTTTCTATCGGGGGCAATCAGGAAATTTTAAATAAGCAACAAAACGTGTACGTCTTTTAAAATACGAAAGATCGCGTTGCCTTTGACAATGCCCCACCCCCGGGCTGCCTGGTTATAGCAAATGCCCCACCCTAGGGATGGAAAAGTTGTAAAATGCCCGACAAATGCCGGGGGGGGGGGGGGGGGGGGTGGTCGGGCTTGGAATTGACGGAGCCATAATCGTTATCGATTTCTATCGGAAATCGATATCAATCGAACTCACAACTTTTTTTCTTTATCGATTTCTATCGATTGATATTGGAAATCGATATCAATCTTCGATTGTTATCGATTGATATCGATTATCGGTTTATCGATTGACTACGTACGCCTGGAACAAATGAAATGGTCAGACATGTTAAACATTAGTATTTCACTGAACTATAAGAGGTGACATTTAGAACTTCTTATACTGATCAGGATCTAATTTCCTCTGGGAAGAGAGAGAAAAATCATAGGAATAAAGGAAATGGCAACTAAGATTATACAAACAATAATGTTCTATTTGAAAATAAGCAGTGCCAAGGGCTGTACATTATTATTCTGCGTGTACTAATAATGGCAATATAAATCACAGTGAACTGTATGTTAATAGGTTACATACCATTTTTGTTCAAATTCCACCAAGACCAAACTGAACAACAGAGTCCCAACAAGACTCAATTCTAGCATAAACAGAGTACCTTTCAAAAACGCAGTCAAATAGCAGAAAAAAGGATCGGCTTTTTAGGGACGTGATACATTGTGTACAGTCAAATGTTGACGAATTTCTTGATCTTGTATTCGTATTTCTACCGCAAAGACTGTCCAACTTTGTAAGGTCTTGTAGCGAAGACAAATTTCCTTGGGAATGCATCGTCTGGGCAGAACTGGCTGATCGTGGTTTATAACGTTCGAATTTTAAACAAATACCCTCTGTTTCTTTGCTACAGCCAAGCAACAAAATAGTGTGCAAGAACAAAGCAAGCGATCGCAAGCGATCGATACATTGTGAGCCTGCTCGGTAAACTACCGCCTGCTCGCGCGCGATCGCAGCCAAGATATACGCGGGCGCCATTTTTAGAGGGAACCGGAAGCAGAATGCCGTGCGCACTAGTGTGTTATTTTTTTCCTCATTACGCATGCAGTTTTCATCAGCCAATCGAAAAATTCGTAATTTTTTCTGTCCCCAGAGCTACTGGTCACAACATTTAAAAAAAACCGCGTAGCTCTGGGGACGAGAATGAGATGACCTAGATGTTGGAAAGCTTACATTGCAGTTTTGACAGGCAATGAAGTTTGTAAAAAACGCGCGTCCGTGCCTTCGGCTAAAGATTTAATTTTCCGTTGACTTTCAGCCTTCATATTTTGCCATTGTTCTATTGACAACAGACAAGGCCTTCTTTTTCTCATCCCGACAGTTTGTTTGCATGCCAGCCTCGGGAAGCAAAAATAGTGTCTACAACTAGAGTTGGCCGTTCCATATAATCGCAACGATCGCAACGATCGCATGCGATCATATGGAAACCCGAGGTCTCAACGATCGCAAGATTGTGGTTTCCATATAAAAACTGCACGATCGCATGCAATGATCGCAACGATCGCAATTTTTTCTATCTCTTCATTAGAGGGATGTGTTTTACAGAGTTTGTATGAACTAGAGTTCAAACAGGGTTTTGTCGAGGCGGCCGTAAGTAGAACTGTCTGCCGGCTCAGAGAGCTTCGACGGTATTTCAGTTGATCGATTAACATGACGATAAATGTTTTTCCTCAAGCGACAAACGATGGTCAAACGATCTTCGCGCCATATCACTATACATGGTCCTATATATTTTAGACTACGAGTAGTCCCTAATTTTTCTAATTTTTCGCGCCTCTTCGCGTCGCGTCTTCTCTCGCGAGGATATTTCCACGCGCTTCGCGCGCGCCTGCCCGCCCGCCCGCTCGATCTGAGAAAAATTAGGGACTACTCGTAGTCTATACACCTAAACCAAAAAAGGTTGCTGTCGTCGATTGGTGTTTGGCGTTTGGTGTTTGGTCATTCATTACTCCCGGTGTATTCTGGGGGAAGACTATTGCTTGGCGGCGCTGTGTGTGCGACGGCCGTCTTGGATCGCAGTATGCCTGGAGTATGGTGCAGGCATACTGCGATCCAAGACGGCCGTCGTACACACAGCGCCGCCAAGCAATAGTCTTCCCCCAGAATACACCGGGAGTAATGAATGACCAAACACCAAACGCCAACACCAATCGACGACAGCAACCTTTTTTGATTTAGGTGTATATATATATTTTTTAAATGTCCAATTTTACCGCACATGCAAACCACGAGAACTTGGCACCGCAATGCATTCAGGTACACCGATAATATGACATTTTTATTTGTCAAAGTACATTTGCTTTGCAAAAAACAAACAAATAAACAAAACAAACGCAAATCACATGTAACCCGTCTGCACGTTGATATGGGGAGCATACACGAAGAGCGAATCAGAGAACATTTTAATTACAGCAAAAAAAAAAAACCGTCTTCTGAGTTCACTTCGATGTTAATCTTGGTATAAGAATTAGGATTTAGGATGTGTTAAGTGAAATTCTGCGCTGATAATCTTTTTATTAAGAGAAGAAGAAAAAAATTATGTATCATTTTGTGCGGGGTAAACTTACAAAATCATAAAAATTTAGCCATTTTTACATTTAAAAATTAATTTTAGATTTTAAAAATTTTGGCATTGAGCTGATTTTAAATAAATTCGCGGCTTCACTAATATATGTATATCGCAGTCGAGATCGATAATGAAAATAAGTGATCATTAACATAACCTAAACCTCTGTGCGGGAAAAATATAGAATTTGTCGCCTGGTGCCTATTTTAAATATATAACCGAATAAACCATTCGAAAGCTCCTTTTTTTTTTCTTTAATTGTTTTTTTATTTTTCAAAACAGTCCTCCTTCGTTTAAATTATTCTATTCATTCAACAATTCAAGGTTGATACCTTATTCTTTAATTATTTTGCTTTTTATAGCTCGGTTGGTAAACGACTCCACTGCATTAGCTGGTCGTAGATTGCTGCCTAGATGCTGCTTTTATTCAAAGAAAACGAAAATTAAAATTAAAATTGATTTTTGTTATTAATATGACGAACTTGAATGGGTTTGATCTTCTGGAGACATTAAAATGAGAGAAAGTGACAGACCTAAAAATTCATCAATTTACCGCTTGTGTTGGTTTAAATTTCTCTCTCAGATATATTCCTTTCAGACTACATGTATACCTTAAAAAGAACCCTTAAAGATTCGGAAAATTTACTCATCGACTATTCTTTCAAATCAAATAGATTGAAGTGGCAGATGCGCTCTTAAAAGGGACTCAGTCATGATTGTTTAAACGAAGTGCAACCTTTTTCTTTACAAAAAGATCTGCACTCTCGTAGCTGTCTATCATGGAGGGCAATGTTTCTTTGCTCAAGTTCGCTGAGTAAACAGCTTCTATCTTATGTTTGTAATTTATTTATTTTGGTGCGAAGCGGGGTGCGAAGTGAAATGTCCTATTTTATGCTAATTACATGCAAACATTAACAAGAATCCTTCCTTTTCAGAATCCAGCTGCAAATACAGTTGTCAGTTCTAGTTAATTGATCTATTCTACACGGCTCTCCCTCTTAGCAAGTCGGTCACGGATTGAAGCAACGCAAAACAGTGAGCCAAACAGCACGGTCAAACACGCCAAAATGACCAACTCAACACAGGCAACCCAATTGAATACAACTTCATCAAATCCGCCAACATCTCCGTTGCAAAGAAGTGATGTCGAAGTGTATGCACAAGTTATTTTGCTGGTTATAATCTGTATCGGCAGTGTATTTGGGAACGCGTTTGTCGTGGGAATCGTCGTTTTCAACAACAAACTGCACAAGCCGACATATTATTTCATCGGTAGTCTCGCATCAGCTGATTTCTTGGTAGGCGCGATCTATATTCCATTTTACATCGTGTCTTCACTCGCTCAAAAGTGGTATCTGTCACTCGCCTGGTGCGAATGGCATGCATTTTTCATTTCGTTAAGTCTAAACGCCTCCCTTATGACGCTCTGTTTGGTGAGCGTGGATCGGTTTCTAGCCATTACTGATCCGCTAAGGTAAGTCAGTAAAACTCGTACAACACTGCTTAGACTCAATTACTCTCTGTAGACTGCAACAATTTTATGTCATATACCTCGCAACGTAAAATGAAAAGAACCATTTAACTTGACAAATGCTATGTTTGCATCGTAATAATTCTTCCGGAGGTATTGTGTACTTAAACCAAACACCAAATGAAATTTTCCCGTTTCGGCTGGCGCAGGGATTTGAGGAGTTTACTTTGCGCTAAATTATGTTTGATCAGACTTATACGTGATCACCATAAAAATACGACAAGAATAATTATTCCTTCCAATTTTCACGCCCAAAACCAATGCGCGACATCATTAAATGACAGACGAAGCAAAGCTGAAGAGATTATTTTTCTTACAAGTAAAAAAAACCGCCTCTTCTATATTTCCTGAATTGAAGCGGATTAGAATTGTAGATTGCAGACGATAAAACCTTTCTGTTCATCGTGTTAAAAAATAATTTAAAATTCTCTTGCCGTGCGCAAAACCAGAGAAAGCAATTTCAGTTTGCAAAAAGCAATTTAACTTCGTTAACATTTTATGAGGAAATTCTGAATGACAATTTATAGACGTGAGGGAAAATTGGCGAAACGCGTAATAACTTCTAAATAAGAATAACAAAGGCCATTGTACTGTTGGTTTGATTTATCCGTTGTCAATGAGATGGGCATTGTCGAAATTATAAAGCCTTGAAAATAACTCAGTAAAACAAGGAGTGACAACCTTAATAAACACTATTTCAAGAGAAGAACAATTTTTATCGGGAATCGAAAGATTGGGAGACTCGAAAAATTAACTGGGAAACTAAAAATAATTTATATATGAACATCACACATAATTTTGAAAAAATTGGGGTAATACTCAGAATTAATTTTCGGGACAATCTTTATCGCTAGTGGAACAACGCTTATTGGAAACTCTCCCCCTCCCCCTCCCCCATAATAAAAACGCCTGTCCGTTCAGGAAAACTGAACGGTTTTCAAAAATAAAAAATAAAGATCAAAATTTAACAATATAATTTTACAATTTCGTAGATCTTTTACAAAATCCTACAAAATACGAAAATTCTATGCACGTTTTGCCGATTTATAACGTATAAAGAATGAAGGAATAAAATCGAAAAATTAAAGGCATTATCATTGAAACGGAAATGGAGGCTTAATAAACGAACACCGGGCAACTTGTCTATAATTGAAATGTTTTCCTCTTGAAAATCACTTACAAGTCATCGTGAATCTTAATTAACTTCCGTAAACATGATACCAATTAAATCAATCGAAGTGAAAATTAACTACTTAGTTTTTTTTAAGCCTGGGATAAATTGAAAAAAAAAATTAAACAAAAATAAGAATCTGCGTTTCCGGCCATGCAGGCTAAATACTTCTGGCAAAAATGTGGCTAAATGTAATTTAGACACAACCATCATGCAAGTACATTTCAGATTTGACAAATGGTGATTAAGGGGGGACTTCACCTAAATTTCAAGGAAATTTTAAGAGGTTTAAAGAAGGAATAGAAGAAAGAAAATAATTTTTGGAACACCAATGTCAATCTACTAATTTTTAACTTCAAATTCTAATTTTAAAACTACATACACTGAAATCTTCAATATTTCTCATTTCCCTAAATTTTACAACTCCTTTGAGAAAAACTATTTCCTCCCAAATATACCCAAAAATCACCCAAAAATTTACAAAACACCCCATAATATAGATTCATGGGATGAGCATAGAGTTTTTGGATTGCTTGAAACGTGAACGAGATATTTCCATTTAACCCATGTTAAGTCGCGGAAATATGGCATTTAGGTGAAGTCCCGCCTTAACATATTCGAACATATACCATAATTTATTTCCACACATTCTCGCTCATCGACA
This sequence comes from Desmophyllum pertusum, assembly GCA_029204205.1. NCBI lineage: Eukaryota > Metazoa > Cnidaria > Anthozoa > Scleractinia > Caryophylliidae > Desmophyllum > Desmophyllum pertusum. The sequence goes on along the minus strand of MU827787.1, from coordinate 1,404,021 downwards.
AAACTAATCCTAGCAGTATGCGGGATGTTTACCCGGGGGGGAGGGGGGGGGGGGGGGGGGGGGGTGCTCTCTGAATTTTTTGGTGGGGTTGTGCGGCCTGCTTCTTGAAACCCTTACTCTATTTCAGACCAAAATATGTGATTTGCCATACTCTATTTCAGACCTGACCCAAAAATCGATACCCTATTTCAGACCTATAAAATTAGTACACATGTCTAATACATGACTTCAGCTACCCAGGAATGGGTTTCATTTGCGCAAACATTTGAGAAGGGCTTCAAATTCCCCGATGTTAATGGGAAAAAAATAGTTTCGTCTAAAAGCCAAACCAAATTCCAGGCCAGAGTGCACAAAACATACCCTATTTCAGACCAAAATGGTCAAAATCTATACCCTATTTCAGACCAAAACGGCTCAAAAACCATACCCCTTTGGCGCCGCACATACCTACCCGGGGATGTTTGTCGCATTTGAACCTTGTAGCTTAGTGGTAGACGCGTTTGACCGGTGTGAGGAAGGTCATAGATTCGACTCCTGTACTGAGGAAAACTCTGATATTTTTTTTTCCGAGCAGCTGGTGTCACTGACTGACTAATTAACATCTTTTTCATGCAATCGGTTGCTGTTGTTGGCTTAAGCATGTCATATCCTGAATACATCCGAGACGAGCTGTAAATACAAAACGTGATTTTTAATAAACATCCGCAGTTTGAATACTTCATCCGAAAGTGGAAATTAAAAATGGACAATATTATATCATTCCCAATATGAGTAACATAGTAACTGATTTATTTTCATTTCGAGGTGAAACTAGGAAATATTGAAATGACACTAAACACCTAAAAGAAATTGTAAAAAGATAATTAAATTTTCAAAAAAGCTAAGAGAAATTGTGAAAAAAGAAGATTAAATTATATTAAATTATATAAAAGAAGATTAAATTATATTTTTTAAAAAGCTAAAGAAGTCGTATTGGTAACTTTTTCATGCTCCAAACTGTTGAAAACTATATAAATCTAAAAGAAAATAAGTCGTATTGCGAACTAATCTTTCTCCAGTCAAATATGCTTAAGTGTGACTTAATTGTTAATGAAAGTGAATTCTAATGTTAATGAAAATGTCGAATTCTTACATGTAAGCGCTGCTGTTATTATATATTTTGTTCACGCCTTTCCCAGTTCACCTCCTTTCGCTTTTAATTGCAAGTTTTACACAAAAAGCAAACGAAATTAATTGATCGATCGAGGAAGAAGATTGTTATGTCAGGCGCCACGGACCAGGAAATGTCATTATAAGTAAAAGCTTTGGAGCGAATCACTAACTATACTAGCATTCCAATAATTTTCATCTTTAAAATAATAAAAAACGAAAAATGATAAATTTTATTTTTGTTGCCGCCATCTTGAATAATTTATTTTTGCGGTCTCTGTGGTGAGGGCACAGTATTTATCCAAGGACTCTCGCATTTATCCAGCATTCTCGACCCCAGAGCCTGCTGTTTCTTAACTGACGTCCGTCATGCGCAAAAGACAAGAGCTCTGGGTCGAGAATGATTTGTCCTGCGGAGCCCCGCGGAAAACGTAACTCATCCACTGGGTCTCGCGGCCACTCCGCCGGGCACAAATAAAAGCTGATAACATTTATTTTACCTTCTAGGTACCAGACTACCTTGACCACTTTCCGTTCAGCTCTGTTACTACTGGTGGGCTGGGTCCACTCCATCTTCTGGGCGGTTGCACCGCAGATAGGCTGGGGCGAGGTCATCTATGACGTCAAGACCTCCACTTGCCGTCCGAACTGGGGTGCGAAGGGACTGGTGAAGAGAGTGTATGTACTCGGCCTGGCGTTATTTACGTTTGCTATTCCGGTGGTATGCATGGTGTACTGTTACATGAGGATATTCTTCGTTGCCAGGTACCAGGTGAAACACATCAAAAAGAATTCGGTCAATACATCAGGCTCCAGCGCGCATGGGCAAAGAGCTATGGAAACCAAAGCGATGAAGACACTGCTTCTTGTTTTAGGAGCCTTCGTTGCATCATGGCTTCCATACACAGTCTGTTCCGTTGCCAAGATGGCCACTAAAGGATCCTGGGAGCTCTCCAGCAGTGCTTTGAACGCGGTTCTCACGATCACAACATTGAACGGCTGTGTGAACCCGGTGATCTACGCTATCAGAGATCAGCGGTTTCGCAATGGAATGAAAAGGGTGTTGTGTCCACTCGCGTCAAAAGACTCGCAAGACTTTAACAGTTATCTGTCTACTAAGGGAGTAACGACCAACGAGTCAATAAGACAGGAAAATGTCGAATTAGGAAACATCAACTTTGCTCCGGAAATTCCAAGTCATGAGCGTAACGGATTAGAGTAACGCATGTACATAAAGCTGAACGAAACACTTTCTTAGAACCTTCGTTGCTATACTACGTCAGCTGTTGTACCCTGTCGCTTATCACTGACCAGTGGAAACGAAGGCTCGTGGAACGAGATTGCACATGTACTAAAACCATTCTCGAGCTCAGTGCCTTCGGGACATACCGCACGTGCACAATGACGTAGAAACACGTGAACTAAAACTATTATAAAATGCATCGACTACTGTGTACACGTGCACAATGACGCAGAAACACGTGAACGGAAAACTACGATAAAATGCATCGACTACTGACACCACTGAGTGGCACGTGAACGAAAATGGAGAAACATACTTATAGGAAAAGAGTGAGGCAAAATTAAACGAGCACAAAAAACAAACATAAACATTCACCACGAAAGTAAAAAAAAATTTCATAAGGTATGAGAGCGATCACTGAGCTTGGTGATACTCTTACAAGACACCGCGTGCTAACGTTCATTGCCAATCCCATCCCCAGGGTCTGCTCGCGCTCGGGTTCACATCCAAGATGGCGGCTGCATGCTTGAGAAGAGTATGGGAACAAGGTTGGAAAAATTGGTTTTGTCTTCAGGTTCACAAAGGTGGATATTTTAATTAAAATTATTTTCAGTAACCATAGTAACCATAGTACTCGACCCAGAGCTCTTCTCTTAGTATTTGCGCATGTTCGACGGACAGAAGAGGTGGACCTCACAGCGCATCAGTTCAACTTTCCAAAACAGTACGACAGAATTGAATTTCCGCTTGAAATCCGTACAGAAATGCATTTTACAAGCCATTGTTAGTCAGTTGGGGCCGGGTAAAGGCATATCCTCTCATGTTTTGGGTTTTTCACTCATGGCTGGAAACATTTCTTTTCCGAACATGCTCGCGCCGCGAGTACATTTTGCACTAAAAAAAGAGTTGCTATAGAATGGCTCAATCAAATGCGACCTTTATTGTTTTGCGCTACACCAATCAAATTGCTCGATTTTTTAGACTTCCCAGAGCCCCTCGTTTTCCTCTGTTTCGCCCACCACGTGACCAAAAACAAACGGAGGTTCTGGGAACGAGGATGGTTCAGTAACTGGTACGATTACACGCTAATGTGCATGAGCAGAGTTTTACGTGCAGGCGATGTAGTTATCTCTCAACCAATCAAAAGCAACGAAAAATACATCGAATGACAATTGAATACAGTCGAAGCTCCCGTAAGCGGACACCCTCGGGAAGCAGGAAAAGTGTCCGCAACTGGAGCTGGCCGCTTACGGGAATGTGTAAATACAGAGTTTGTATGAGCTAAAGTTCAAACGGAGTTTTGTCAAGGCGGCCGTACTGCAGTAGAGCTGTCCGCTTACGAGAGTGTCCGCTCAGAGAGCTGCGACTGTATATTCTATCTATAACACGTTCTGACAGATGACTGGGCACCCTTTCTTTACAAAACAGATGCAATACTTTATTATTTCTTTCTCACTTTCTTATCTACAAGATACCGAGAAATTTTAGAATGAATTTAGCCAGCTAAAATAAGTATCATCTTGTTGATTACAGCAATGGTGGACACGTCTGTAAAAATGATTTTTTGTTCGATTCTCTGACGTTTTTAGAGTAAATTTACGCGAAAATGTTTAATATTCACAGCTAATTGTATTTTTGTTTTATATTAGAAATATTTTCTCAGCCTCTACGGCCGTATAACTCACACAAGGGTAATTTGTAGGCAGATAACCCGTTCATCAATTTGTTATTACTTTTCTTTTCTACAAAATATGTTACAGAACAACACTTGAAGTAATATATCAAACACGAGCGAGTGTTTCATCCGATTTCCAAACACCGAGAAGAGAGTTGAAAATACGACGCGCAACGGAGTAGTTTTAACGAATTCGAGATTTGGAAATCAGATGAAACACTTTCTGGAAACAAAAACGTAGGAGTAAACGGAGAAATAAAATCGTAAAATTTATGCTAATTAATACCAGGTATCCAAACCACCGACACGGTTATGATTTGTCAAATTATTAATTAATGAGTTTGAGAAGCTTTTTGAAACATTGCTATAAAGTAGTTTAGTGATATCTGCGCGTTCACAGGTATAAAATTCTGACGCTGTATATATAAAATCTCTTACATTGCTAAAAATAATAAATACTACTTACACACTTTCAAAAAACAATGTCATCTTGATTTCATGGATAGTGTTGGTTTCCAGACACTTGCACCCACTTTGAAAGCTGGGTACGTGAATTATCGCACGCTATTAGCCTCCAAGCAAGTGTTTCAGCAAGCAGGTTGAAACATATTCCTTCTTCATCGAGATTTATAGAAAACTACGCTTTTAATAAAAGACTTGTATCGACTTATACAGCCCTCTAGTCTACAGGATTGATATATACAACAGTGTAACGTAATTCTAATACTAACCACTAAGTTAACTTCTCAAGCCCGGGTAAAACGAGAATCGCCGAAGATTGGGGTACGAAAAATTTTCTTTAACTCTTAACGACTATCATCAAGCGTGGAATAAACAATACAAACTTCTTCCTTTCTCAAGAAACATGTGAGCCATTTGAGCAGGTTCAAATTCGATGAGAGTCACTGAGAGTGCATGAGAGTTTCAAGCCAAACGAGAGCGAGAGTTTGAACTCTTGTCAGTTCTCGTCCTCGTTTGGCCCGAGAAGCGTTGTCTTTTTCCACCCCCTATTTACGACTTTTGTTCCCATGTTCATTTTCAATTGCTGACCACTTCAAGACTGCCATTCATACATTTATACAAACAGAACGCGAGCTGTAATTTTTGATAAAGAAAATCCTCGTACTATTAAAGATTTAAATTTTTGTAAAATCGTCAAAATCATTTGAGTCTTCGGCATCGTCGCGGGCCCATGATGCAACGCGGTTCCTTTTTCCTGGGAGGGCAAGAATTTCAGGGGGGAGGGGTCGTTCCCAGTCTGAGTCATCCGCCTGATATGATGATCTCTGCGGGGGAGGGGGTGGTGGGGGCCATTCGGTATCATCGTCTTCAGATGTGTCGTCAGAATAAAATGAAGATCTGTTGGTCAGAGGAGTATTTTTAGCAATGTCAGCAGAGCTCTTTTCAGAATCATCTTGAGTGGTTGTGCGGTTTTTCTTTTGGAAAGATCAACTTGAGCGTATTGTGGTGGCGCCATTTCTTTTGCAGAGAGACGACAAGTAATATCCTCGTCTTCAGACGAGTCCTCACTTGACGTAGCCCCGCTAGCCAAGGGTCCATTTTTGGTAGTCTCAGCAGAGCTCCCTACTAAAATGTCCGGACTAGTCCTTCTGTTTTTATCCACTTGAGAGTAAACCGTGGGCTCATTTTTACTAACAGAAGGTGGCGGAGGAATCCAATCAGGCGGGTAACTGTCGAGTAAGTCACCACTCGAAGGTCCACTTTCAGTTACCCCAGCAGAGCCCTTGGATAGATCATTGAGGCCCTCTCTTTGTGTTTTCGTTGCGTATGCGAGATCAAAGTCTTCCATTCTTTTCCCGCCATTAACAACATCCACGTCAGCAAAGAACGTGGCGTCGTGTTTGGGCGAAGGACTGGGACTGCCTCGTGGCTTGAAGTTCTCCAGACGTATGACGTCACCCACGCTCCCGTCCTCGGAGGATGATGGGACATCGCGATTTAACAGAGCCGGGTCCAGGTATCGTAGCTTAGGATCATGTGAATAACTACTAGCAGAGTTTCTATCGCCAGTGAACATTCCCACGTCAATCTCGTCATCTACAGCGGCGAAGTTGTACTGACCTTCCACGCTTCCTTCGCTGTCGCCACTTGTGGATGTTCGCGAGTTGCTCTCGGTCCTCCGCCTGGAAACAACACCCACAAAACAGTTAGTGATTAAAATATAAATTCTCCTTACTGATCGTCATACATTTCTTTTAATGTCAGTTTGGAGAATTTGGTTGTACATCAACACATTTTGCCTTAGTTGTCAGAGAAAGTGCATGGACCTTGCATGCGCGCGCGGAGATATGAGTGTGTAACTCGATTTCTCAAACTCATTAATAAATCATACCGTGACGGGGGTTTAGATACCCGCTCTTAATTCGAATAAATTTTTTACGATTTTATTTCTCCGTTTACTCCTTAGTTTTAGTTTGGATCGAGAAGATATATCAAATACTCGAGACAGTGTTTCATCCGATTTCCAAACACCTCGAATTTCGTCAAAGATACTCCGCTGCGTGTCGTATTTTCAACTCTCTTCTCGGTGTTTGGATATCCCGTATCTCGTATCGAACGAGCGAGATATCGAGTTGATAACGAGAAAAGAAATTCCATATCTCCGCGCTCCTGTGTGTTTTTCCCTACTATCTAAACCACGCCAGTTAAGACATTTTTGCCCAAAATTTCCGATCATTTCCCAAAGGTTTCCGAAGGTGATGCGAATGCTTTCGAACATTTTCCGACCATTTCAGAAGATTGCCGACGAAGGGCTACGCGCGACTACGCGTGGCTACGCGGCAAAGCGAGCAACGTAGGTTTTTGTAGTATGTACAAAATCGTCTTGACACTTACTGGACAACATACTTGAGAGAAGGATCTTCTCTGTTATCAATATGGAAACTTTGACCTAAAAAACGAAAATATAATCACCAATTATCGACTGTAAAACATACAAGTTACAGGAGAAGAAGAAAAAGGGATGAAGAGAGACCTGGAAACGAGATTGGAGGGGAGTCTGGGAACTTAACCCCAGTTCCCACGCGACCGTCATACTCGTTCTCAGACTCCCAAGACTAGAGATGACTGCGGAGGGGGCTGGAAGGAAGATACAGTGAAAGGCATGAAGTAGTAGGACAATTAATGCACGACAATGTTGTCCATCGCTTACTGCAGGTTGCTATACTTACGAGAGCGCCTGGACTGCTTTCGTTTAAAACAAACAAAAGCAATGATAACAAGTAGAAGAAGAACACCAAGCAAAAAGCAGATGATGGCGACTTTTAAGCCAGAAGACTGGGTTCCACTACTTTGCTCTGACGTCACAGCAAAAGCATCTAGTAGAAAAAAAATCAACAAACAAGTATTAAATGTTAAAGTGAAAAATGCATCGACTGTTTTCAGGGCGTAAATGATAAAAAAAGCTGTATAAGTACTGCAAATGTTCCTAAATTTGTGCCATAAGAGCTTCGTGAATCAACGAAACAATTTTCAAAATTTTAATGGAATCCAAAACCAAACTTGAAAAGGTCAGCTTAGTATTTTCAAGTTTGTCCATATTGTAATCCATTTCCATCCTCGCCATCGTTAGTCATCCTCACTTCCTAATGGGTTCCTGTCATTTGTCGAGCATTGTTCAACAAAATCAAACCATTATTGTTGGGTTTCCAGTGAACAAAGTGAGTTTTTGAATTAGGAATCCTGCTGAACAACGACGACGGAGTTTCACTTGTAATCTAACGAGGGAAGGAAAGGAAGGGAAGGAACGCAAAATGAATAGCTTTGTGTGGCCTGCGAGCGGAATTTCTACTAGCCTGTTCCGGGCTCTCGGTTGGTGGGGACGAAGCGAAAAAGAACGGCCGCGCGAAGGGAGTCTGGAAGAGAATTTAGCGCCGCCGCCTAAACTCTCTCCCAGACTCCCTTCGCGCAGCCGTTCTCTTTTTCGCTTTTTCACTATCCGAGAGCCTGGAGGAACAGGCTAGATTTCTACCCCAGGAAAAAACATAGGAGGCCAGAGAGCATGCTTGCAGGTTTGCCATAAAATGGCCGTTTAAGAACAACAGATTAACTACTGAGAGAAAATATAACACATTGCTTCTCACCAACATTAGTCTTGACATATTGCAGTTCCGAAAAAGGACCAATCCCTGCATTGCTGTACATCCGGGCTTTCACTTCTAACTTTGTGTCAGGTTCAAGGCCCTTGATGAGGTAAACAGTGTCTGACATCCGGGACATTACTACTTTTTCATAAACGGTTGCACTCTCAAATCCTTTATACCATATATGGTAACCCGCGATCGAATACGAAGGAACCTATCAATGTAAACGGACACAAGAATGAGTTTATAGTTGATAAAGTAAAGGCCCGATCAAACGGTCACAACATTCTCACAACATTTGTTGTGACATGTTGTGACCATGCCCGGTCAAACGGCTACAACAACCTCTCAACATTTCAAGAACAAAAGAAATGTTGTCACAACATTGTTGTGAGGGGTGGTCAAACGGTCTCAACATCGGCTCACAACAAATGTTGTGAGAATAGTGCTGTGACAAATGTTGTGACGGTTTGATCGGGCCTTAAAGGGGCACTGTCACAAGGGGCACTGTCACAAGGACGCATGCGCCAGTCTCGCGAGTCGAACTTGAAAAGGTTAGGCTAACTTTTTCAAGTTTGAGTTGCCAAATCCAAAATGGCGTCGACTAGTGGCGGCGGCGGCACGGTGGAAAGCGTAGTAATTCTGGGCGAAAAAGAATATTCAATACCCCGACAAGAGCCAAGAGAGCGTGGACAAAACCCCATAAACGCATTTATCTTGAAGATAACAGTTTCAAAACATGGCTTGAAGCGAAATTCGTTGCAGGTTACGAAGGATACAGTGATAAGATACTGTCTTCGCGACACATTTGTTGTTGAGGAGACGAGTGATCGAAACAGATGTGACCTCAGCTGTGACCTCTCACGCGAAAACGTACAACACGGCTTTCCGTTCGAAAGGCTAAAAGCCGTTCACTACCCGAACGGTTAGCAAGCCGAAACGGCTGCTACTCGCTACCCGTTTCGAAAAAATCTTCAGCCGTTCCAACGGCTGCTGCTACCCGTTCAGAAAAAAAATCTTCACCCGTTCGAAGCTAAGCCAGGTAATCCGTTGAGAAAAAATATTGAGCGGCCGTTCCAACGGCAACGGTTATCCGTTGAAAACTTCTGTACAAATGGATAAATCTAAGCTTGGCTGTCAAAAGTGCGTTGCGTTACGGCCGTTGCAAAAATATTTTGTATGCAAATCATGTTTCGGAAATACGTATGCGAACAGCGCACGCTGTTACAGTAATATTATGACTTTATCTGTTTTACATAATCGTGATTAGAAACAAAATACATGCAAATATTTTCACTAACCGTCATTATGGAATGGCGGCCAAATAATTTATGGTCGACAGGAAGTGAGCAGTTTTCGCGCATGCGAATCCGTGACAGTGCCCCTTTAAGTTACTGACTATTAAAGGATTAAAACAGCAGACATTTCGCGCTTTTTTCTACTTTTAGATAACGCTATTATTTAGCCCCTCGAAAGAGCAAATAGAGTCACTCAATTGTCACAGTTAAAGTCAGCTGGGTTTTTTTGCTCCGACAAGGGGCTAACACTCGTTAACTTTTCCAAATTCGCTACGGCAGTGGCCTAACGGTTAGCACGTTGGACTACAGATCAAGCGGTCCAGGCTAGAGCCCTGGCCGGTGTTGTGTTCTTGGGCTAGACACCTTACTCTCATATTGCCTCTCTCCATCCAGGAGTATAAATGGGTACCGGCGACAAAATGCTGGGGAGTAACCTGCGATGGACTAGCATCCCATCCAGGGGGAGTAGCAATACTCCTAGTCGCTTCATGCTACAGAAACCGGGATAAGCTCTGGCAGTGTGGGCCACTAGGCTTGTGAATACTTTTTTAATGCTAATTTGTACCTTCCACTTGACCATGATCTGATAAGCTCCATTAGACTGCACTGTTAAATCCACAGGCGGGGTAAGAGGAACTACAAAAAAGAAAATAACTTACGATGAACTATTGTAGCATCCGATCCAGGGAACAGCAATATTTCCAATCACTTTGTACCCGGCATGGACACTAGATTTGAATCATGAGCAGGCTTTTCAAAATACACGTTAGAAAGTTCATGTTCTAGAAAAGGTTGTTAGTAGTTCTCACCCACCTAGCTGTAGAGTCGTCGCTGTTTTTGAAACCCCGCCACTCCATCGCTCCACGCCATCACTCCTTCTTCTCCCGGCATAAACCTTAACACTGTACATTGTATCTGGAGACAGGGCTTGCAAAGTCATATTCTGTGGGCTTCCTGATGAGTGTTGAGATGAATCTTTTGAGGTATTTCCATTCTGAGGTGTGTAGTTTATTCGGTATAAAATGGTGCTGAGATATCCATTTAAATAATCTGGTTTGGTCCACGACACAAGAAGTACAGTTGCATTCTTAACAGTCAATTTCAACTCCCGTGGGGGTGATGGAGCTGCAAAAAATTATGTTATAAAGTTCAATCCTTTTGTCACGATATTTTAAGTCATTTTTGCGAAGTGCAAAATCACCTTCAAATTGAAGAAAGCCTCAAAATAATAGTTTACTAAGGTAGAAAAACACCAAAGAGATAATAATAAACCAAACAGGAACAAAGATGTTTGAGGATTGTAGGCTCGATTACCAGCCGCTGTTCGTCCCTCGGGGAGGAACGAAGACCGGACTCGAGAGAGCGGCGGAAATCGAGCCTAGACGGATTGCGAATATTCAATTTTTTCAAGATGCGCCGTGACGTAGCTCCTTTAAACTCCAATGTCAACATACAAATTCTCCTAACTAGATTAGTTATAGCTCCAGTTGGGAGAATTTGTTTAAGACTATTTCTTTTTGGTGATCAATTCCTCAATTCGCCTGTCCTGTATCCTTGCTTTGTATTGGTAATTCAAGGAGAAAGTAGATGCTGAACAATCTTGGGCTTGAAAGGATCAAGTTACATTAAATTTACACTTTTAGAAACGACTTTTGGTAGAATGAAGGTTGTCATTTTTGACTTTTTCAATGCAAAAATAAGGAGACCTTTTGAAAACGAAGAAGAACAATAAGAAAAAGAACAACAACAACAACAAGGATCTCGAAGAAGTACATTCGCCCCGTGTTGAACGATTAAAAAAACAATAATATAGGAGTGTTCACTGTTTATCAACATTACGTCAAATTTGTTTTGTTATTCAAATTTGCCAACCATTAAACAAAATAACTCTTTGTTTCAACAGCCAATAGTTCTCTGGTTGGCACATTAATAACAATAGGTGACGTAACGAGAAATATCGCTATTGGTTCATTCTTTAATGTGCGTATATCGAATTATGATGCACGCGGGAAGTTTGGACTCAAAAAGCTCTTATGCTCTCCAAACTTCCCGCATAGCATCATATTAACTCAATATACACACGCTAAAACATGAACCAAGAAGAAAATCTTCCTCATACCTCCCTCCAGAGTAGTCGTATTTAGCGATGGCTGGCTGTAAGGACTCATTCCCAGTCCATTCTTTGCGCTCACTCTAAAACTGTAAGCATTGAATGAGCGCAAATTGTTCACAAGGACTGCATTTCCTTGTATGGTGTCATTAACTTGTTCCCAGTCTCCTGCTCCAGACTTGACTTGCACCATGTACTGAAGAACAAGGTCCAAAGGTTCAGACTGAGTCCAGGACACTTGTAAAGATGTCTCCATGATGGTTGTGATCGAAGCTTGATTAGGTGCCACAGGAACTAAAATGAGAAGAACAGATACAGAACCTTTTAAGGAATTAAAATTCTCAGAGTGTAGTTCGCATAGTAAGTTGGCATAAATTGTAGTTCGAAACATAAAATTCCTGTCATATAACACGCGCTCTGATTGGTTGTGCAGTCATTTTGATCATATAACGCGCGTTCTGATTGGTTGTGCAGTCATTTTGATCATATAACGCGCGCTCTGATTGGTTGTGTTGTCGTTTTGCATGAGGCTATGCAAAACACGGTTATGATGTATCATTGCATTTTGCTGGCTTTATTTTATAAAAGAACAAAAAAAGGCTCAAGAAAGTTTTGGAGAATTCAAAAGTATTTTACGTTTACATAAACTTTTGAATTCTCCAAAACTTTCTCTCGTGTTTGCTTCAGGCTATGTAAACACGTGCACTAATTTCTATTTCTTACATGTAAGTCTGTACAAAACTTGTGAGCTTAAAACTAACTGCCATACCCCTCACCCTAACCATAAAGCTGACTACAATGTATAAACCTAATCATAAGACTAACCCTAACTCTTAGGCTGACTATAAACCTAACCCTACCCCAGGGGGTCCTGGGAAAAGTGGTATAAGAGCAAAGGGAAACTTACCTCTCGCAAACTTTGCCACTGAATCAAGAGGATTAGTACTGTTGCACAGAAATGAATTGTTGACCAGAGCTGCTTGAGGAATGACTAACTCTCCATCTGAATTGACGTCATATTCTGGAAACTTTTGCTTATCTAGCTTAGAATTCTGTAGGTACCAGGTCACCACGGGAGAAGGAGATCCACCCACAATGCACTGCATACGGACCTTACTGTTCTGAGATGGGGTCTGTATAAAGTCTCTTATTTCTGCCATAGCTGTGGATAACAAAGTGCCAGTGGTTAACAAATTCACATTTAAATGGAAGAATGTAGGTTAAAGGTTAAAGTCTACAAGCCTAGTGGCTTATCAGTAATTAACTTTGCTAGTTCGTCGTTCGCAATCCGTCTTAATCTTCTCCATCCTTAACCATCCTTGTTCCTGTCTGATTTGTTAATACTTCTTTGGTGTTTTTGTACCTTGATAAACTATTATTTTGAAGTTGCCTTCAATTTGAAGGTGATTTTGCACATCGCAAAAGTGACATAAGCTTACTGTAGCTCCTTTTATTTCGAAAAAATAGCAGGACAAACAGTAACTATTGAACACTTACTTCCAATTGACAATTTAACAAATCCCTGAGTTGATCCTCGACTGTTTTTAGCTTTACATGTGTACGACCCTTCATCCTCTGCTTGTACATTATTAACACTGTACTGGTTTCCAGTCCCAGGGAGGCTTGTTCCATTTCTTAGCCAAGTTATGACAGCTGGGGGATTGGACTCCGGTTTACACTCCAACACGGCAGTTTGTCCTTTCAGGACATACACACGGCTGGGAGGGACTGGGAAACCTGGAGCAACTAGAGTGGAGAGATTATGCATTATAAGTTCTCCTAGTTCACTTGATGATTTTCTATATTCTTATCCCTGTCTGCTTGACAATGTGTATTATACCGTAAAAGCTCTATTTAGCCCCCCTCTCTAAAAAAGCCCCCCCCCCCTTCAGTCAGGCTGATGGAAATGACTTTTCAGCAATATTTTTTGGCATTTTAGTCACTCTGTATTGAAAAGCGGTCTCTAATCTCCAGGGCCTGGTTGTTCAAAGAGTGGATAACGCTATCCACCGAATAAGTCGCTATCCAGTGGATAGCGTAGTTTGTTTTGTTAACACTTATCCACTGGATAGTGATTTATCCGGTGGGTAGCGTAATCCACCCTTTGAACAACTGGGGCCAGAAGTATAGTTAAGTTTAAGGGTATGAATGACGTTGCATTTGTAAGACGGTGATACACAACCCATTTCTTGTTCTGTTTAAATTATATAGTGGTGCAATAGTAAAGTTTGAAAAATTAATGTGAATTTTCTCAAAAATTATATGATTTGAAATAAGCCCCCCTCTTTAATAAGCCCCCTTCTTTGGGCCTGAAATTAAATAAGCCCCCCGGGGGCTTAATAGAGCTTTTACGGTAGTTGTAAGTAGAAATTACAGTTCGACTTCTACAATTAATTTTCGTGATTTCATGGAAAAAATGGACTCAAAGGGTATTATCCATCATTCTGATAAAAAAACCCCGTTCAATTGAGAAAGCATCAGTACTTAGAACAAAACAAGTAACAAAACACTTGATACACTGTAAGTACATTAACAACAAAATCTTAGTTACTGCAGCTTTCAATAACACGTGAACTCTAAAGTTCAAAACCCAACTAACTATTGTGTTTTTTTCGCTGCCGTCAATTTTGATTACAACGATAACCAATAAACCTTGAAAAAAGAAAAACCAAATTATGGATCAAAGTCTACCAATGAATCACAACCAAAGGATGTGACCTTTTAAACCCATTGAAGTGTTTCCTAAGTCCGCTAAGATGATTGACGGCAGCAAAAAGACGCAACGATTGACTGAGCAGAGTTCACATCTCATTGAAAAGCGCAGTAAAGATTAGCAACACTTGAACACAATGAAACACTGGATACTCACATAAGACATCCAAAAAGGCCTTGACGCGTTTACACCCAGCAGTGTTGCAAGCTTTACAAATGTGTAATCCTCTGTTCTTGGACTCTACGCTTGTGTACGTCAGATCCCCACTGGGTTGCACCTGTATATCGGCACTGGGTACAATGTTGGTTTCCATTCCACTGCTGTCCTCTATCATCCAAGTGATATGTGGTTTGTCTGGGCCATGGGCGCGGCATGACAGTGTGGCACTGTTTCCTGCGTCAACTGTGGTGTTACTTGGCACAACAGTGAAGACAGGGTAGTCTGGGTGCAACAGTAATACGCAAATAAAAAATAAGGATTGCATATTGCGACAAAGTACTGCCTCAATAGCTTTCATTTTGAATGGTCACACACTAGGATTTCATCCACAGACTTAAAAGTTAGAAACCACCTTGTACAGCATAATATCAGGTACCACATGAAAGTACTGCTCAATAGCTTTTATTTGAATGGTCACACACTAGGGTTTCATCCACAGATTTAAAAGTTAGAACCACCTTGTACAGCATAATATCAGGTACCACATGAAAGTACTGCTCAATAGCTTTTATTTGAATGGTCACACACTAGGGTTTCATCCACAGACTCAAAAGTTAGAACCACCTTGTACAGCATAATAAACAGCACCACATGAAAGTACTGCTCAATAGCTTTCATTTGAATGGTCACACACTAGGGTTTCATCCACAGACTCAAAAGTTAGAACCACCTTGTACAGCATAATAAACAGCACCACATGAAAGTACTGCTCAATAGCTTTCATTTGAATGGTCACACACTAGGGTTTCATCCACAGACTGAAATGTTTAGAACCACATTTATTGACTCAAGGTTTGACTCTGGGAGTGAAATGTGTAAAGTTAGTAAGTAAAGCCTTTTGGAGCCTAGTAGCTCAACAGGGGGGACAGGGGGATCTGAACTTCCTAGTTCCCGTATATTTTACTCCCGGTTCCTTTCCTTTTTTCATGGCTTCTGATCTGCCTCTTGTGCTTTTCCCTTTTCTCGCCTCCTGTAGCCTTCCTACCCCCTTTACTCCCGGGTTCCCATGCCCCCACTTAATATATCATGAGAATGTTAGCTCTTAAAGGGACACTGTCCCGGCGTATTTGCTCAAAACTGTTATAAATGCATGAAATGGTCCCTAAATCTATGAAATAAGAACTTAATAAACTCTAACTAAATGATAAAAAGCAATTTCTTCAAGAAATTCCATACTGCAACAAAATTTTTGCAAAATTTCAAAGATTTCCGAGCCAAATTGAAACTTTGAAAAACTGACATCCTGACGTTTTTCAAAAATCCATATTGCAATCCATTTCCATCCTCGCTGTCGTTCGTCATCCTCACTTCCTAATGGGTTCCTGTCATTTGTCGAGTGTTATTCTACAGAATCAAACCATTATTGATCAACTTCCTATGATCTTGATATGTTTCTGAGCTTCCCAAAATCATGCTAAAATCAGGACAGTGTCCCTTTAACTAACAACTAAAGACAGTTTCCATACCAGCAACTAACAGATTTGCCCTATCCTCTATTGTTCCTGCATCATTTGTCGCACGGCAGGTATACCAACCGTTGTCTTGTTCAGAAACATTATTTACCACAAGTGTCGCATTTGACAAAACACTGAAGTGCGCGTTATTGCGGATGGGGTCCTGTGACTTGTACCATTTGATTGATGGAGTTGGGTCTCCTGTGGCCGAGCATGAAAATGAGGCTGTTTGTCCCTTGGGAATTGTTTGATTCATTGGAGACGTGGTGAGTGATGGAGGCACTGAAAAAATGAAAGAAAATTCACACAAAGAAATCATTTTGCAAAAATTCATAGCTACTCAAGTGCAAATATTATAGCAAGGTTCTCCAAAAAATATGAAGTAGATGGAGAATATTTTATCTGTTGGCTATATTTGTTTTATTGCTGGCTAAGTCAGTGGAAAGTATCACAATCTCCCCCAAAATTTAGTCCACTAAGAATAGAAGTGCTACCACTGGCAATCATGGAATTTTGGTCGCCAAAACCTTTTGGCCGTCCCAATGAGGATTCTCCTATTGGTTTTACTCCGATTAAGTGGTGATCAATAATCAAATACATGTAGTTTGGCCTTGTTATGAAAATGAGTCTGAAACAGAAGGTCAGATGACTAACAAAAACATTCAACCACAAAGTTGTCACAAGCCTCCAAGCGTGTTTGTATATTTCAAATAAAGCGACATTTCTACCACACCTTATGCTAATTTATGGTGAACCCCTTTTTCAGTGCCAACCCCTATAAAGCGGCCACTAGCCATTTCCCCGAGGGCGGCTGTATTATTATGTTTTTACCTTGAATTGTTAAGTAGAATCTACCATAAGCTGCTCCTAATGAGTTATTGCCAATACACGTGTAGATTCCTTGATCAGCTAGACTCAAAGAACTCAAGTTCAAGCTGCGATGACTTGCGATAACTGAGCCATTAAATCTCCACTGATAGTCTGGAATGGGTGTGGCATAAGCGCCACATTCCACAACAAGTCGGCTGGCTATGTTTTGTGTCTTGTTCAGCATTGGTGTAGAAAATCTTGGAGGAGCTAGAAATAATTAAAATTAATAATAGTCATTACAATACTCATTAATAATGACAATACATCAAATAAATGAATGTAATAATAAACATGAATATTTAGATGCATTCATTTCATAAGCTCGATACAATATTTGCTTCAGATGTTACCATCATTTTTGGCTGGGGTGGGGGTGTGGCACTTAGAATCACCAAATAAAATCCAGACCTCTTTACTCTACCTGTCAAAAATTATTGAAAATATTCGTGATGCCGGACCTGTCAAAAAAATATGTGTGAAAATTTTCATGACTGCGGACCTGTCGATATTTTTGGAAAATTTGATGCCGGACCTGTCAAAAATTGTTGAAAATTTTCCTAATGCGGACCTGTCAAAATTCAGTAAAAAATTTTGTGATGCCGGCCCTGTCGAAATTTGGTGAACATTTTCATGACCCTGACCTGTTGAAATTTAGTGAGAATTTCCGCGACAACGGTTGTGTTTTTCACTGCCGTCAATCATCTTAGCAGAACTCTCAGTAAAGAAAAAGTTCACTTCAAGGGGTTCAAAAAGTCATGTCCGTGGGTTGTAATTGCTAGGTTTTTATCTGTTGTCATAATGTAGTTATGATTGACGGTAGCAAAAAATGCAATCGTTAATTGAGTATTGAAGTTCAGAGTTCAAGTGTTATTTAAAGACCAAGCAGTTCATATTGACAGCCAAACCCTTATTAAGCGGCCACCCTCTATTAAGGTGGGACTTAACCTGAATGCCATTTTCCCGTGACTTAACATGGGTTAAATGGAAATATCTCGTTCACGTTTCAAGCAATCCAAAACTCTATGCTCATCCCACGAATCTATGTTATGGGGTGTTTTTTTTGGGTGATTTTTGGGTATGTTTGGGAGGAAATATTTTTTCTCAAAGGAGTAATGTTGTAAATTTTAGGGAAATAAGAAATATTGAAGATTTGATGTAGTTTTAAAATTAGAATTTGAAGTTAAAAATTAGTAGATTTAGACAGTTTATAACCACGCAAGAGCACCCGCGTGGGTATCAACTGTCTGTTGGTGTTCCACAAATCATTTTCTTTCTTCTATCCCTTCTTTAACCTCTTAAAATTTCATTGAAATTTAGGTTACGTCCCGCCTTAAGCGGCCATTTACATGTATCAAAGTGCCAAAAACTATTGTCAGTATAATACTGCAAATAAAACCCCTGTTATGCGGCCACCTCTATTAAGCGGCCGCGGCCACCTTTTTGGCGGTCCTGATGAGGGTTCTCATATTGTTTTTTGACAGACAAGAGTCCAAAGTAGAAGGTGACCACTGATAAAAACATTCAAACAGGTGTTTATTATCATCTTGACGTGATTCCGTTGTCACTAATCTTTTATTTTCTATCTACCATGCTTTATGCTAATTTATGACAAACCCTTATTAAGGCAACTCCTATTAAGTGGCCACTTGCCATTTCCCCGAGGGTGGACGCTTAATAGGAGTTCAACTGTATTTATATCAAGATTTTAATTAATCTCAACTCACTCCAAACAGTCAAGGTAGCCAAGGCAGACTGCTCTCCAATATTATTCACAGCCTTACAAGTGTATGTTCCAGCATCAGTTTCTGTTGCCATGATGATACTCAGAGAATTGTTTGAAAGGACTCTTATGGTGCCGGAGAGCTGAGACAGCGCAGTAAATATGGTGCCATTAGGTGTGGTCCACTCTACATGGGGCGTGGGATTACCCTCAATGACACAAGGAAACTGAACGGATGAGTTTTCTGTGACCACTTTGTTTGATGGTGCTGTTGTTATACGGGGATAACCTAAGAGGGAAAATATAATAAACTGACATTAGATAATGCACAAGTCATATGAAAATGAATAATACAGTCAAACCTTTACTAACTCCCATATAAAAACTGTGACAGGGGTGATCGTCAGAATTTTGAAAGGAACCCCCTAAAAGGTACCATAATCTTGTTTTGTGGGTGTGGCTCAAATTCACCTGTACCCCTTCTAAGAGATAGCATTAGTTCCTGCCACATTTTTTTCCAGCTTAATACCCTATTAAGTACCAGAATAGCTCTGGCGATGGTCGTGTTAGGTTAGATTTAAGCACCTCAAGTAGTATGAAGCCATGAGTTTTAACCCCTAATGGTATAACGATCATCCCTGCCACTTTTATATGGGAGGTCCCCCCCTGGGTGCTGGATGCAGAACTGAAGGCCGACCATTAATTCCCATCGGTCCTACAGAGAAGCAAAGAAAATTGCTCTGGATCAAG
>MU827787.1:1172217-1379717 GCA_029204205.1 Desmophyllum pertusum | reverse complement strand
TATATATGTTGTGGTTTAAATTTATTTTTGGTTTAAAAATTTTTCAAACCAGTTTGATTTTTATTTTCCTTTGTCTCAGATTATGGTAATGAATATTAGACAAAGGAAAATAAAAATCAATCTGGTTTGAAAATTTTTTAAACCAAAAAAAATTTGAACCACAACATAAACATGTAAAGCTTGGTAGAAATGTGCGGTTCCAGAAAATATCCATACCCACCCCAAGGAAGGTCATTGGAAATTCCGAGGGGGAGGGCCCGTCTCAAAAGCCAAAATTTTAAAGGAAAGTATGAAGCTAAACTGGAAATTCCAGGGGGTGGGGGGGTTCAAACCAAAAAACCTTCTGTGGTAAGGGTATGGATATTTTCTGGAACAACACAATAATTATTATAAGAAACATGTTAATCAGTCAATGACACAACAGGTAAGGCCATCCCCATAAAATGTTTTGTTTCCCATCGCCCTCTCTCTCGTGAAAGTGGGTCGGTCGGTCGGTTAAAAAAAAAAAAAAAGCAGAGAAACAAAATATTGACAAATTAATACATAAATAATTCCAAGCGAGCCTTGATTTTATCTTCCCCGTGACCACCATTTTGTTACGAGCCGTTATCACTCGAAGACGTCATTACTGGGCTGATTTAGATGTCAGAGTGACTTTAAAAATGTAAATAAAGCAATTAAACTTGGAAACACGCGAGAAACGGACGCAGTCAATGAATCAGAAACTTTTTTTTTACTTTTTGAAAAAATTGGGTCGGTCAGGCGATGGGAAACAACACAATTTATGGGGATGGCCTTATTCCTCTTCGCTCCGACCTGAGCAGCTTACCATCAGACTCAGTTTTGTACTGTCTCAGTGACACAAGCTACTCGGAAAAAAAAACATTTTCCGAGTAGCTTGTCACTGACTGATTAACATCCTTGATCTTTCTCAAGATTGTTGTTGTCAATTTAAATACAATAAAAAAAGCCACAATGCTACTTAACTTCAAAACTAACAAACATCAGAAACGTTTTCTTAAAATTACATCTATACACCGTTGAAAGAAAATACACAACAATTATTGACACCTGGCGATCTTGTGATCATTAGCTCGAGTGTTGTTTACATAATGTACATTTTGTGCGTTTATTTTCCGCGATCATTTTGTAAAGAAAAGGCTTTTGAAGTGGTAACGTGCGTTTAAAGGAAAAACACATATATACTGTAAGGAGTTTCACTTAACCAGCACAAACAAAGCTGTTCAAAATGAATACAATATACACAGCCAGAACTTCTTAATTTTAAAGCACTAAACACGGGTAAGCTTCCTGATTGATGAACAAAATGAGATCGATAAAATTGTAAGCTAAAGGTTCATTGCTTAAACGAAGTAATAATAGAAAACAGGAGAATAATACATATAGCTTACTTTTTGGAATTCATCACGAGCTTGGTGGACGATTTAGGAACGATTATATAGATCGAGTAAGGCTTCTAGGCAACAAGGAAAATTGGACGCGAACCGAAGGAATGTCGCGGCGGCCATCTTGTTACTATGCTCGTACCAGTCCTCTCGGTCAGAAGGTGTGTCACACAACGCAAAAAAGTAACACAACGCGGTATTGTTTGTACGTCATAAATTTAATCCAACAAAATCTGAAATTTCAGTAATAAACCAGGGCCCAGTTGTTCGAAAGCCGATTAACGCTAATCCAGGATTAAAAAATAACCGAGGTTTCAATTTCTCCTACATAAATGTGGTTTTCCATGACAATGCTTTGTGGAGTTTGACATTAGTCAAAGTCAAAACTAAAGAGACAAAATCTTCCCTGAAAGGTTACAAAACTGAAATCAAAATTCACGCTAATCCAGGATTAGCTTAATCGTGCTTTGAACAACCGGGCCCAGGTGTTTGTGTTTGACGTTACTCAACCAAAATCTGCAGAGAAGCCTTTTCCTTCATTTGCAGAAAAAAAATAAAATAAAGGAAGCTAAAAAGTAGTTTTTAAGTTCCAGCAGCCCAAAATTATTGTCACTCCTCTGGCATCTACAGTATAGTTCAAGGACTAACGTTTCATTCTTCATCAGTATTAAAACCTTTTTTTACAAAACTACGCCGAACACGTGCACAAAGATTCGAGTTATTTTGGGCTTGTGACGTCACCAGGGACGCGGACCGTGTTTCTGTCAAGTTTTTTAGGACTGGGTACGAATTAATTAACAAGAATTGTAAATACAGTATGGCGGTGTTTCATAAAGATCCTTGTGGAGTCATCTGTATTTTATTTACTTATTCTGCCGTGTTATACGCCGATTATTGCCTTGTTCAACACGTCGTTCGTCCCACCCTAACAGAAAGGTAAATTACTCGAATCTAATCGCTTTTACTGCAGGATAATAACTCGATCGATGGTCGAATAATTTGTCGACCAATTGAAATTGAAATTGAATGTAAAAACATATTATATTTTGATCGTAGTTTCTCATTTCATTGCTTATGTGCTTTTTCAAGAATCCTCCTAATACAATTTTAGTACATTTTTTTCCGTAAATCGTAGTATCTTTGTTGAAATGCTTGAGAGAGGTCACAAACTTTAATAATATATTCGATCACGTTGGCTTTGAAAGCTTACATCAAAATAATATATTTAAGTTAAGAATATAAGCTTACACTTGACGAAAAGGGTTTCTCGAGATTAATTCAGGAGAGCTCACTAATTAAGCTTATATTGTTATTCAACTTTATTGTTCAAGTACTAATCAAAAGCTGTGTTCATGTGTTTAATATGTGATACTTGGGTCATACTATGAGTTCAGTTTAATTTTGTTAAAAAAAAAGAAAAAGAAACATATTGACAACTGACTACTAGGGCTATAAAACAAACTTTAATCAATTACAGCCACATGATTATGCCCCCTGGGAGTGGGGGGAAGGTAGACAAAATGTCTGGACAGCGAGCCGACCGAAAGCTAAACAAGCGGGAGGACGTGAACATGATCTGAAAGGTTACGCAACCGCATTCAATCAGCGTTCAATAATAATTAAAATGTGGGAAGGGGGTTGTTGATATTGCCAATAATTGACAATATCAACATCCCCCTCCCCACATTTGAATGTAGTAGAATAGGCATGTACACGTCAATTATAGATTAAATATTTCTGATTTTATTAATATTACAAAATTTCAACAGTGTATATTTTTATTTTTATCTTTTATTTATGTACTTTCAGCATCTGGGGCAGTTTACATGTTTGCATATTTAATGTTATCATTCTTCTTCTTGCAATTTCTCATGTCAGAGCGTCATTTTCTGATCCAGGTGAGTTGTCATCTCTAATCACAGGCTATCTTTCTCCGTTATAGTCTCTAATTTTCGCTAAAGATTGTGAGGTGGCGTGCGAGAATAGCACGATATGTGAACATCGAGTAACACAGGCGTGTGAAAAATTAGAGACTGCTATGCTTTCATACAGCACTTCGGAAGCCCGGCACTCTCACGCCCGTGCTACTTGCCGCTCACATATCGTGCTATTCTCGCGTGCTTGCCTCGTAATCTTTAGCGAAAATTAGAGACTGCTCGCATTTTTTCTCCGTTATGTGATCTTACAGAACCTTTCAATAACACATGCAAACTCTGCTCACTCAACGGTTGTGGTTTTTGCTGCTGTCAATCATCTTAGAGGACATGATCATCTCAGCCGGAAACAAAAGATCACTTCAACAGGTTCAAAAGGTCACATCTGTGGGTTATGATTGGTTGACTGTTGTTCAGTAATAATTATGATTGACGACAGTGAAAAATGCAATCAATAGTTGGGTTTTGAACTTCAGAGTTCGAGTGTTATTGAAAGGCTTTGTAATGGACCAGGCTCTATGTGTTACAGAACATGTCACTAGATGAGTGTGCATTGAAGTTAATTGGTGCTGTGACACATTTAATTTGGGATTTGATTTGTTTTTATCCAGGCGTGGTAGCTCGTCCTTCCACAAGTCTTGATTTCTCGGAAATCAATAAAGCAAAAAATATGCAAACTCAGGTATGTTGAATAAAAGAGTAAATACGTTGAGAGAAGTTGGAGTTCTATAATAATTATAATTATATAATTATGTAATTATATAATAATAATTATAATTATAATTATAATTATTATAAAAATGAATAATTATTATTCATTTTTTTAAATATACTTAGATTGTTAAATAATTGAGTGTTAACTAACAGGCCGTCAAATATTATTGTAATTAATTAGAGTGACGTAGTAACCCTAACCTTAATATAGAAATCACAAAAGAAAATGATTATTAAACACCAATACATGTATATACAGTTGAACCTCTACAACGACCATCCCGGGGTAGAATTAACTGGTCGTTGTAGAGAGGTGGCCATCATAGGGAGGTTTCAATTTATGGATCGGTACATGGTCTGAGGACAGAAAATCCTGGACATTACAGTATAGAGAGGTGGCCATAAGTGTGGCAGTTCGACTGTATAGCGATAAAAAGCTTTTTATTGTTATTGTTTTAACTATTTTAGGATGAAAATGAGTGGACAATTTGTGTGAAATGTGAAGCGTATCGCCCTCCAAGAGCACACCACTGCCGGTATGTCAGATGTCATGTCATGTCATGTACAAAAGAAACACCACAGCCATATTGCATGAGCTGATTAGCTTAACACCCACTCAGCATGTTGTGGAAATCAGATGTACATGTATAATACAGTTTTCACAATAATTATTGATGCAACAAAATGTCAGTCAAATTGCTTTTAGTTGTAGTGTCACTGACTGATCAGAGTGCTATATGTCATTATAATATACTCACCACAGGATATTGCGATTTTGGACAATCTGATTGGTTGCCTACTCAAGGCATATGAGGCAATGTACCATTACTACCTTATTTGGGAATCCCGCTAATTACGATAAATATCCCATTTTTCCTCTGTTTTTTTTCCTTCCGTTCTTTCCCCAGTAATTTTTAATTGCAATATCCTGTGGTGAGTATATTATAAAACAATTATTCCACTCAATCTTGTCGTACATGAACTCATAGCCAACTCGGCTACGCCTCGTTGGCTATGAGTTAATGTACGACTCGATTTCGCGGAATAATTGTTAAATAGGCCAGTTTCATTATATTATATTAAAATTCTAACTTGGCTCAGAGGCTTAGAGGAATAAAACAAAAGAAATCACATTGTGGTTGAGAGATGAATAAATTCGGAGCCAAGTTAGAATTTTAATATATCGAAATTGGCTTATAATGTGCAGTTCCAGAAAATATCCATATCTGGAAGGGGTCTCATAAGCCAAAATTTTAAAGAAAAGTATGAAGCTAAACTGGAAATTCCAGGGGGGTGGAGGGGTTCAAACCAAAAATTCTATATGGATATTTTCTGGAATCAAACATTTTGACTGTGCGCTGTTTTACCTGGGCAAGTAACACAATTATTTTTTCTTACAAGTTATAACAGACTATACACTATTATATTACCTATATATTTTCCATCCTTGAAAGCAAATATCTGAACATAATATTCACGAGTGTTTATATTGGTTTTCAGGACGTGTGGAAGGTGTGTAAGAAAAATGGACCATCACTGTCCCTGGTGTGTACAAGTATACAATGTATTTTAATTAAAATTTATTAAAATTTATTAAAATTTATTCACAAGTTTCTGTGAAGTTTATTTTTATTTTCTACAAACCTGTTCAGACCTTTTTTAATTTTAATTAGCTTTTTTTTTTTTTTTTCATCTGCTGTTTAAAATGTGTAGATTTTTAATTTAGAGTGTATAGTACAATGTATATTCCTGTTAATCTGGCCACAAATTCTCCGTAAAATTCTTGCCACATGAACATGGTTATTTTATTGCCAGAGTTTGTTTAAATTTAACTAAATTTTTGTTTGGGCCAGAACGTTACATGTAGTACATGTAGGTGTACATTATGGAAGGCTACGCGATGGCTATAAGGCAACCTCGTCCCCAGGGCCATCTCCACTTTCAAGATGGCGGGTGGGCATGAAGAAGACCCTGGTGAACAGCAGGTCATGTGTCTCCAAAAATATTGGAGATTTTGATTGTTTCAACATGGCGGCAGGCTCGCGATTGGCTAATTTTGTGGTCATGTGACCACCAGTTCTGCTATACATACACTTGATAATGTTAACAAGTGTGTTGATTGTTGCTTATTATTTCCAGGATCAACAACTGTGTTGGAGAGGCCAATCAAAAGTATTTTGTTTTGTTTCTGTTTTACACAGGTTAGTTTTTTAATCAAGGATTCCTAAACTCTTTCTGTATAGTTTTATTAATTTGTAGCAATCTGTTGTCCATATTTGTAAAAATATGGCCTTAGTAGCTCAACTGTTTGCCGATACCCATTTGAGTTGAGTGAGGTGAGAGCACTGTGAGTGAAGTCACTCAGTGTCTTTATCAAGAATGTAACACCTTTTGGTATTGATATTTTCAATTTTAATTTTCATGCCAAACTTTAAATATACCTAGATTTTTCTCCTGATCTTCTGAATCTTCTGTGATTGTTTTAAGGATGATATATTTCCATATTGCCTTGTAGGTCTTGCGTCATTGTATTGTATAATTCTCACAGCGGTGTCATGGACATTGGAGTGTAATGGCTGCTCTAGAGAGTATGAAAAACGAACAAGATTGTAAGTTTCTCCTACTGGTAAATGCCACCCTGACAGATACTTGCACCCACCCTCACCCTGACAGATACCTGTACCTCATCCCTACCCTGATAGATACCTGTACTCCACACCCACCCTGACAGATACCTGCACACCACCCCCACCCTGACAGATACCTGCACATCACCCCCACCCTGACATACCCATACCCCACTCCCTGACAGATAGCTGTACATCCAAAACCTAAATACAATGTTTGTGATTTTTCAGAATCCACACAGTCATACTGATGATAGAAGGCTGTCTGTTTGGTTTATTTGTCCTAGCCATGCTGTGTGACCAGGTATGTTTGTCATGCAATCAATACATTGAAAGTCTTGTATGACTGGTAAAGCACGTTGCAAAAATGAGAAAAAAATTAAATCACAGGTGCTGCCAGAGATGGACTCTGTTGAAGTAATTTATACACTTGATCTTCAAAATGTCAGGGTTTTTTTAAAAGTTTCTGTAAATGTTAGGAAAAATACTTAACTTCAATTTAGTCAAATAAAAAGAAATTTGATTTTTTTCACTTTCGAAGGTGGGAAGTACCCTTAAAGGGATCCCCGACTGTTGGAACAAGTTGCCGTTAAAGTGATAGAAAAATAATCTGAACCTAAAATTTGTTGAAAACCGCGCAATATTATTTCAGTGTTAACGAAAAAACTGGCTACAAATCTCTGCCATTTTAGGTTTCAAATTTCCCGCGCGCCGCCATTTTGTATTATATGACGTATTGTGGTTGCCGCTATTGTCAGTAAACAATAGCTCTTTTGTTGTATAACAAAAGGGGCAACCATGAAACGTCATAAAATCCAAGATGGTGGCGCGCGGGTAATTTGAAACCTAAAATGGCAGAGATTTGTAGCCAGTTTTTTTCGTTAACACTGAAATAATATTGCGCGGTTTTCAACAAATTTTAGGTTCAGATTATTTTTCTATCACTTTAACGGCAACTTGTTCCAACAGTCGGGGATCCCTTTAAGTGGTGGAAAAGGTCTGAGGGAGTCTTGGATTCAAATTCCCTTTTCTTTCCTCTGACAAGCCCTCCATTTGTGTTGTTCCAGAAAATATATCTTCCCCCCCCCCCTCACATAAGGTTTTTTTGGTTTGAATCCCCCACCCCCCTGAAAATTCCAGTTTTTAGCTTCATACTTTCCTTTAAAAATTTTGGCTTTTGAGATCCCCTCCCTCTCAGAATTTCCAATGACCTTCCTTGGGTGGTTATATGGATATTTTCTGGAACCGCACATTGTCATATTTTCCTTGCGTGCACAAGCTTGACATGGTTGAAGCTATAGACTGAGCTGCACTTTTTAACTTGGAATTTTTCACTGTAGAAAATCTGTTTGACTAGCAGTCTTGCAAATAACCACCAATGTTACTTTGTAATATGTTTGTGTCTTAGTTCTCGGCCATAATGGATGATCTCACAGCAGTGGAACATGTACAAAGACAAATTAGAACAAACCGCAAACCAAGGACTGCTCTTCTAGCTGAAGTCTTTGGAAGAGGTGGGTGTCCGTCCACTGTTATGTAGCTACTGGCATTGTCTGTGGCTGCAAAATTGTGTCCATTAGTGGTGTGATTACAGTCAAAGTGATTAGTTTCTAATGAAACTGTGGTGCTGCGTCGGCGGGCAAGTGAAACACTATGTTGATTATCAACTC
The DNA here is from genome assembly GCA_029204205.1 of Desmophyllum pertusum. NCBI lineage: Eukaryota > Metazoa > Cnidaria > Anthozoa > Scleractinia > Caryophylliidae > Desmophyllum > Desmophyllum pertusum. Next base: position 1,371,366 of record MU827787.1, on the reverse strand, counting down.
AGAGTTGACAAAGGTAAATTAACCGCCGTAGCGAATTTCTAAAAGCTGACGTTTCGAGCGTTAGCCCTCTGTCGGAGCAAAGTGCTTTGCTCCGACGAAGGGCTAACGCTCAAAACGTCAGCTTTTAGAAATTCGCTACGGCGGTTAATTTACCTTTATCAACTCTGAGTTGATAATCAACATAGTGATTACAGTCAACTCTCTCTAAGACGGGCACCATAGGATTGGCACCAACTGTCCATCTTACAGAGGTGTCTCTTAAAACTATTTCATCTTTTAAATTTCACTTAAAATAAAAATTAATGGAGGAGTTTCTAACATAGATTAATTAGGAGTAATTAATTTTTTCCGATTTTTATCGTTGTAATTTTTATCATAATTTTAAATTGTAATGTTTACTGTAATTTTATTGTTACTGAAAAGCCCTGTAAGGGGAGTGTCAAATTAAAGTATTGTAATCAAATTAAAGTACTGTGTCCGCCTTATAGAAAATGGTGCATAGGGACCAACACCAGCTGGCCGTCTTATACAGGTGTCCGCTAAGAGAGTAATACTTGTTTTATATTGCCTCATGTTAAATATCCCTTGCATTACAGGTGGATTTTTCACCTGGTTCTGTCCATGTTCTTCTCCCGTCAATCCACAAAGATCAACAGCATCAGAACGCTATAACGTCTAGCTGACATGGTATTTCATGAAAGTAGTGCGTTATTCTCCCCAGGGGGAGAACTCCCATATAAAACTGATGGGGGTGATCATCGTCGTACCTTTTAGGGGTTTAAATTTGTGGTTTGGTACCGCTTAGGGTGCAATCGAAAATGACCACCGTCAGAGTTTTTAAGCCAGAAAAAGAACTAGTCTTGTCTTAGAATCTCTTATAGGGATGAAAATGAACTCGAGCGACATCCACAAAATAAGAATCTGGTACCTTGTAGGGGTTCATTTCAAAATTTCCTATGATTACCCCTGTCACTTTTATATGGGAGTACCGCCCCCTCCGGAGTATTCCGCTATGAAGAAAGGACGCCATTCAGTAAGACTGGATGACTGCTTCATACCAGTGTGAAGAATCGCATCCATTGATAGTCAGTTATAAATTAAATATTAAATACAGTGGAATCCCGATTTCTCAAACCTGCAAGGGAAACGAAAATTGGTTCGAGAAATCGGGAGTTCGTAATATCAGGGGTAAAATTACAGTGAAATAAATCCAAGGGAAACTACTTTATTTGGTTTGAGTTATCGGAGTTTTTGAGAAATCGAGGATTCAATAAATCGGGTTCCACTGTATAATGAATCATCATGCAACCTGTTTGGCCCCACTTTACCTTATTTATGAACACAATTTCACAAGTTGACCAGTGCAGGACCAGTGAGCTGGTTTGGAATAATCATCCACCTCTATCTGCCACATCACCGCTCGCTAATCCACATGACAGGTTTTTGTGTACGTTTAGTCAATTAAAAAGAAAACAGCCTAATTTTGGGTATGATATCTTTGTTTGCGCCTTTCCACATTCAAATAAATAATCAAAACATACTTAGCCAGCTGGCTAATTAAATTTTTTTAAATTCATGATCGAACAAGAACCCAAATGGTATTTATCTGCCAAAATTTGAAAATTTGACCTTAATTAAACAAACAGTAGAAATTATTAATATTGTTTCCCTTGGGAAACAGTTTTATTATTAAAAGCTTTTTAAGCTTCTTGTTAGTTCAAGATTTAGACTCGTGTGAAATCAAAGCCAACAGCTGTTTACCAGTATTGACCAGTATTGATCAGTATTGATCAGTAGCCTGTGAGCAAAGTCACAGGGTGACCAGCATGCAATAAAATCTTCCCAACATTTTTAAAGGAATGTAAGAATAAATATTTAATAAGACTTTCTTTTTGGATGAGTTAATACTAAGTTTATCTTCTCAATCTTGATGTGTTGACTATGATGTAGTACTACTCTCTATAATGAGAGAAACTGTAATTAATTATTAGTAAGTACTACAATTAATTATTATTTATTTATGATAAGCCAGGCCTGAACTTATCCGGGACACAAACTAATGTTAACCCCTTCATTCCCAAGGCTGGCACATAAAGTTCCCTTTATTTTAAAAGCTGCTATTATTTTGATAAAGAGATACATACACTCTTCCATACTGAAAAAATATTTTTTACTGGAATAAACTGTAACCTGAAGTTGCTATGTCAAGGATGGCGCATCTTAAAAAAATTGAGCCCAAGTTTTTCAAGTTTGTCGTTCGCAATCCGTCTTAATCTTCTCCATCCATAACCATCCTTGTTCATCTCTTTGGTGAGCATTTTAGAGCGCAAAGACACCAAAATAAGAGCAAATATGAGACCGTACTACACCATGTGCACTATGGAAAACACTAAAAGCCTAGATTTTAGGAAAGAATAATGTTGTATAATAGGCGAGAAAAAACAAAAAATACCCAGTGCTCAGTATTATACAACTTTCTGCTGAATAACCTCTTTGTATTCTTCAAAATCGCTAACTCCAATTTAAAAATCTTTTTCATAACAGTAACATGAGAATTACACTTTTTAAGCTATATAACATTAGGTAACATTAAATGTTGTTTTAAGGAAGAACTATTTTTTATGGATTTCATGATCCTGCTCTGAACTGTCAGTGATAATATTAATTTAATATTTTTATATCAAATTTTCATTTCTTTGCTTCGTTTCTTGCTAAATAAAATATTCCATAGAAAAAAATATATGTAAAGTAACTTATCTTTGTACAGGCAAAATCTGCTCAATTTTACAAAATCACCAATTTAACTGATTTCTTGTTTGCCGATGATTGATTAAAATAGCTTTGGAAGTCCTTGCTTGAAATCGCTATGTTACCGAGGCTTTGATCTAGTGTAGCTAGTACTGTATTCTGAGTATTCCATAATTGTTGCATAATTGCATAATTGTTGCATAATAATGTTGCATAATAATGTTGCATAATTGTTACTAGAGCTGTTTTCAGTTGAGTGTCGTAAAACAAAAACCAAAGCAGTAATTAATTTTTTGTTGGCCAGTCACAGCAAACGTAAACAACAGAACGAACCAATGAGAACTCGAAGCAAATACGCGTAACCGGCGGTAAGCGCGGGAAAACGCGTGCGACCAAGTCGCGATTGGTTTTACTTTTGTATCTGATTGGTTGAGAAGGTGGCGCGAGTTTTTCTAACCAATAACAGAGCGACTTTCGACGCTCAATTGTAAACCGCTCTTACATGTATGTGCCAACCAGAGTTAATGGGCTGTTGAAACAAAAAGTGCTTTTATTCGATGGTTGGAAAATGTGAATAAGAAGTAGAATTTCACGTCAATATCGTATATAGCAAATATCGCTATACTAGTTGTAATTATCAATAAGTGCTAATGAGAAGGAGGATCTTCTTATGGAGAAATAGACCTTTGATGTAAATGTTCGTAAACAGTAAATATCTTAGAATACATGCGAATAGAATCACATCACTGTATAAAGTGCTACATTAAAGACATTAAAGCATTAAACTTCCAATGAATCTTCTTTGACGTCTTCTTTTGTGGTACAAAGTAATTGAAGCACTTTGAGACTCCGCTATAATATCTTATAATCTATGTATGTGAGTATGGTGTCCGTTACTGAGCAGGTCCACATCAGCAAGAATGCTGACATTACAGTACTAACCTGATTTAACAAACAAACAAAGAATCTTACCTTAAGCATGCACATCAACCCTTTAGATTTGAAGCAGTCTTCAAAATAGCACGTGTATATTGGCTGTTTAGTCTGTCTGGTAAATAACTTTCTTCCAATCCATTAAGCCTGGTTTTCACAAGCGACAGAAGCATAAACCGACAGCAACATACGCAGACGCAGTAACGTGTTGATCATTAGCAGCATTTGTTCTAACAAAAGGCACTAATGATCAACACGTTACTGCGTCCGAGTCAAACTGAATGCAAATAAGATGTCTAATAAGAGTAAGTTTTCTTTCTTGAACCATTTTGGCGCTCTGGCTCGATGCGAAGGAGTAAGTATTACATATAAAAGTAAAGCTCAGGCCAAAAGAGACAAAGTCTTATCACCTCAGGCCAAACGAGAGAAAACTCTCGACGACTCTCAAGAAAAAATTGAGCAGGTTCGCATTCGACGATAGCGGGCGCGTGGGAGTCGCTGAGAGTGCATGACAGTTTCAGGCCAAACACGAGCGATCGATAGTTTGAACGCTTTATATAAGTCAACTCTCGTTTTCAAGTATAGGAAAGTTTCCGAAAAGAAACTGTTGTCTACTGCGCCTGTCAACAATGATTTAGTTTACTTTATTGTCTTGAAACGTAATAACCTGCGATCAGGAGGGCCTGATCGCAGGTTAGAAACGTAATGGATTGTACAATCTGACGTTTTGAGCCTTTGCCTCGAATTAGTCCTTCGTTATGCAGTACTGATGGGTGCCAGAAATAGAAACATTAGTAACGTTTTCAATAAGTGTCAGATTTTCTGTTGGTATGAAAGCTTAAACTAATTTATTAGATTTGATGATGTTTACTCTAACCACTTTCCTGAAGCAGGGATGTTGAAAACTGAGGAGAATTTCCGTTCCGTAGGCGTTGAGACTAGTACTATAGTTGGGGTCATTTTCAGACGTTCTATGAAAAAGAAAATCGCAAAATCAGTAGAAGACTGTAGACAATCGATGTACCATCACCGATTTTATTTGTTGCTTTAAATCAACCACTAGCTATCAGGTCTACATTGAGCGTCTTATTAAATCAAAACTTGTTACTGGCTGGTAAAATAAGGCAATTTTCAACTGAGTGTCGTAAAACCAAAACCAAAGTGACCACAGTAGTCAATCATAACAAACGAACCAATGAAAACTCAAGCTAACACACGTAACCGGCACCAAGCGCGGGAAAACGCGTGCGACCAAGTCGCGATTGGTTTGATTTTGCATCTGATTGGATGAGTAGGTGACGCAATTTTTTTAAACCAATCACAGAGCGTAGTAAAGCACTGACCCGAAAGAATTCTGGTTTACTTTCGACACTTAATTGAAAACCGCTCTATAAAAGCTCCTTCCACACGAGCAAGTTTTCCTTGCCAATTTTTCCTTGCTCGTGTGGAAAGGGAAATTTGGCAATTTTTTCCTTGACAAGTGTCCTTGTTCCCTTTCCACACGAGCAAGGAAAATTGTCAAGTGAAAACTTGTCAAGGAAAACTTGTTCGTGTGGAAGGGGGTTTAAGTCCCATTAATACTCAGAGTAGGATGACATCGTTGTGTTTTACTGCACTAGGATGTATCCCATGGCTTTGATGTGCTTGTCTCCACCATCTCCAGAATACGTGGCCTCGTTGCCACAGGTATTGGAGTCATCATGTCTCCCTCCTGTTCCAAAACCAACCCTCGAATCACAGCTGTCACAATCATTCTCGTTGTTAGCAACAATGCCAATCCTTGCTTTAGACTCGTCTCCGCGTCCAACATTAAACCCTTCCCTGTTGCAGTTTGCCTGCAAAGAGGCCTGTGAACCAATCAGCGACTTCCACGTGCCACGACCCAGTGAGGTGGCGCGGTAAAGGTCGTCAGCGATCAGTGAGTATAGAGAGTTGGCGTTCCTGTTGATGAGTATGAACTTGATCTGATGGCCGATCTTCATACCGAGACAGATCTTAGAAAATGGTGTGCTCCAGTAGGTCGGTAACTTGGTTTCGCGAGTGTCGAAGCCAGTCTTTCCTCCTGCACGGTTGAACTCGGCCATATTGGTCCAATAGTTGGAATTGTAATGGAAGTTTGACTAGAGAAGAAGAACGGAAAAAACTAACTTCATCGACACGACTAGCAATTTCAGGTCAACTGCAGTTCACATTAATTTTGAGATCATCGACAGGTCAAGACATGAATGTAAAGTGGTCATAATTACGTGACATCACTGCATCAAGTTTAAACCGGCTATTAGTGTAGGCCTCAAAGCCTCTATCGCTAGAGAATTAGACCCATCTTCATACTGTAATAGAGCCGAAATATTGCGATTAGTATAGGAAATCGCACGACTTCGAGTACAATTAGTGATTAATTGGTACGAGTGATGTTTTGAAAGTTCTCAAAATTGATCGAGCCGCTTTTCGGAGGACTTCGGGTGACTTTCGGAAATCTTCGGAAATTTTCGGGTCATCTTCGGAAATCTTCGGAAGGGTTCGGGTCATCTTCGGAAATCGTCGGATGCCTTTGGGTTAATTTTGCACTCTTCGGAAATCCTCGGACGATCTTCGGAAATCATCGTTACCATAGAAACCTAATAGGTACTCCTTCAGAGTACAATTTGGGATTAATTGTACTCCTCTCGTCCAATCAGAAACGAGTAATTTTGTTGAGTGCACTATAAACACCAAAATCTTGTACTAAACCAAAACTCGGTTTAGCATTAAAAAAATTTATTTGCCTTCATACCTTATGACCGTCAATTTTCATGACCAGCGTCCATCCTCCACCTCCGCATCCAGTGATGCTCGTCATGTGACAGTAAACTGGAATTTTTCCAATGTCAGTCTGGAGAATATAAGCTGTATTTCCTCCTCGAAACCTGATGAAATGAAATACGTTAAATGTCCGAAAAATAAAGGGTGTTGTTCACCGTACGTGTTTTTTGGAAGGGAGAGAAAGAGTGTATTCAATAAAATGATCGATAACAAAGACAGTGACAGTTTTTCAAAAGAAAGATTGATAAGCTAAGCCCTAAGGCGGAACTTAGGGACTGTGCAATAATTATCAGGGGAAGGGGGGGGGGGGGGGGGGGGGGTTTGGGAAAATGAGCTTCATGTAGCCTACTATTTTGTTATTGCCCCCCTCTAATCAGTCAGATATTATGTACGACCCCCCCCCCCCCCCCCTCACAGTATACACACACCTTTATACAAGTACCCTACATTTTCTCTACACGCACCTGTGGATTAAAATCTTATAACAGAAAGAAGGGCTCCTACTACATGTTTAATTGTTGGACATCTGCGTCTGGAACAAACATCACCTCCGTAGCAATGTTCAACAGAACCATAGCAGAAGGAAAAGAGCATGTGTGTTACGGTTTTCATCTTATAAATAGGTATGGATTCACCAATGTAATATGTACTTGAAATAAAATGTTAAGCCCCCCCTCTCTTGAGTGACTTATTTTACCTTGAGCCCCCCTATCCTTGCTTTGATTTTACTTTATGCCCCCCCCCCCTCTGGTTTTCACCCCCCCCCCACCCCCCCTTCCTGGTAATTATTGCACACAGTCCCTTAACCTAAATTTCAATGAAATTTTAAGAGGTTTAAAGAAGGGATAGAAGAAAGAAAATGATTTTTGACAGTTGATACCCACGCGGGTGCTCTTGCGTGGTTATCAACTGTCTGTTGGTGTCAATCTACTAATTTTTGACTTCAAATTCTAATTTTAAAACTACATTAGATCTTCAATATTTCTCATTTCCCTAAATTTTACAACTCTTTTGAGAAAAACTATTTCCTCCCAAACATACCCAAAAATCACCCAAAAATTTACAAAACACCCCATAACATAGATTCATGGGTTTGGATTGCTTGAAACGTGAACGAGATATTTCCATTTAACCCATGTTAAGTCGCGGAAAAATGGCATTCAGGTTAAGTCCCGCCTTATAATGTAAAACAGTCTCTTTTTATCGCTTTCTCCCGAGAGCATGACGCGCGAGTTGGGAGGCGCGAATGGCGCGCGAGCTTCGCGAATCGCCCCAGTCTCACTCGTAATATTCGCGCTCGTCCCTTTGAGTTCCTTTGAGCACCTCTGCATCCGTCACGTTACATGCATAGACCATCATTTTAATACTTACTTTTGATTCTGGTAAATGTCCTTACACGAGGCATAGGATGAACCTGTAAGGAAAAGCCAATTAATGAAATGAATACGATCAAGGCTGCTTTAATTCCATTAGACAGTAAGACGTGAGTTTCATCAGGTCTCAGCTACCCAGCAATAACTTCCGTTTGCAAATTCCCCGATGTTTATGGGAAAAAAGTAGTTTGTTCTACAAATCATACCCAATTCCAGACCAGAATGCAAAACATACCCTATTTCAGACCAAAACGGCTCAAAAACCATACCCTTTGGCGTCGCACATACATACATAGCTTATATAAGGGAGTACAATGCACCCGGCCGCGGGGTAGTAGCGGTCATTGATACGGAGCTATTAGAGCTATGTGACGATATATTTTGTCATTTTCCCCGATGTACAAAATCACCTTCAAATCGAAGTCTTCTTCAGGTACAATGAGGAAATTTTACATTGATATATGTGTATACACGTCGGTCTCTGCTTCTACAGTATATTTTCACTTGTTTTGGCCGATTAGATCACTTGTTGATCCAACGTACACCAGCAGGATTGTCGTCCACGGTTGCTTGCTTGAAAATTTTGTCTTATTAGACTAATGCGCATTTATACGGAAGACGAATTTAAAATGAGCTACGTCACGGATGGCGCATCTTGAAAGATTTAGCCTAAACTTTTCAAGTTGGTCGTTTGCAATCCGTCTCAATCTTCCCCAATCTTAGCCATCCTTGTTTCGTTTTGGTTTATTATTACTTCCTTGGTGATAGTCTATCTTGGTTTGGCCAGTTGAAATATAGTACTTAAAAAACTTAAAAATCTACGTTGTATCGGTCTCTGCTTCTACAGTCTAATAAGCCATCTCAGAATTGCCGTTACAAGTGAATAATTAAAATAAAAACATAAAATAAAAAACGACTTTACCTTCTGGATTCAAGAGCAATCCACGGGTAATGGCGTCGATATTAGCTTCAAGTTTATCCATCTTTGCCGATAACGTTTTGATGCCCAAGGCACAGCTGTCCGGCTTGGTTGCTTCAATAGCTGTAGAAACAGAACTCAGGGTCTGTATAAACAAGAAAAGCGCAATACCACGCGAGTTCATCTTGCCGAAATGCTCAAACCACACAGTGTAGAATTTATGACCACCAATTTGAGCCCTAAGCAGTTTTTAACAGTAAACTTGTATCTCGTATTACTTATAAGTCATATTATGTTCCGACTTCCTTTCAGTTGCTGTTTCATTTTTAGCAAAATGGCATGATAGGAATGTAAAAAAAAAAAATCGGTTTAAAAGCGTTTCGGAGAAACTTGCATCTCTGCATTCGGCTAAATTTTCAGAATCAAATTAGATGTTTTTTAGTGAAATCCGGTAAATATAGCAAAGTTATAAATTTTTCCAAACTATTTTTTAAGCCTCTACGTGTCCTTCGATCGTTCACAGGTCATAATACGGTGACCGTTATCTGATACAGGGCAGATCTTGTGCACAAGAAACATAGCAAACCAATCATTGTTACGTTATTATGGCTTGTTGTTTATCCTGCCAAAACATCTGGTCACATAGTAGCACGTACGCAGGCTTTTTTTAAAAATATTTCCTGTCAACCGAGACCTTTGAGGGCGACGTAATAGAGAAGCTGCCTCCTCCCCAGGCTTTTCGCGATACCGCGAAGCGCGAGGGAGCTTGGAACGAGCGCGAGATGATATCAGGGCGTTAAAATGTATCATCGTTCCCCGCGCCCACTGTTCTCAATTATCCCCGCCGCGCTGTGCGTGCTTGCGAGCGACTGGGGACGAGGCAGATGGAGAAGTAGGCCGGGGAGGGTACACATAAATTGATGTTCAGTTTCATCTTCACAAAAAACATTAATGCGGTGGGCAGACAACTCTATAAACAGATACAGTGTAATCCCGATTTCTCGAACCTCCAAGGGAAACGAAAATTGGTGCGAGAAATTGGGAGTTCGAAATATCAGGTGTAAAATTACAGTGAAACAAATCCAAGGAAACGACCTTTCGACGGATCGAACCCATGACCTTCCGTACACCGGTCGGATACTCTAATCACTGAGCTACGGAGTATCTCATGTAGTGAGCGTTCATATACTTGGTTCATATGTGACACGCGTCCTGCATACTGCTAGGATCTGCAATGTCGAAAGCGTCATGTGTAGTAATAAATGTGAAGATGGTAAAAGTTTAGCCTGCAAAATAGGAGTATTTTGGGCGAGCGAGCGCTGAATATTCCATCGAGTGTTTATAAGTCGCCATCTTGGATTAGGAAGTTTTGCGAATCCAAGATGGCGGCTAAACACTCGAAGGAGATAAACAATCGCAAGCCCACAAACCGCCTGCATTGCAGGCTAGTAAATGTTAAGCTCGGTCGTACTGTACAGCCATGAGACAGCACACAAACAACTTACGCATATTCAATGAGTGAACTTTAATGAGATCTCCTTTCACAAACATCAACCAAGCAAGTCTCTTGCATCAATTCACTAAATGTCCAATCTATATCTAAACACAATCCCCCGACAACCGTTTATCGCGTACAACACATCATAAATTATAAGTGCCAAGCAGAGAAGCTAATGATTTGAATCAATAAGTTAAGTATCAAGAGAAATCCTTCTACTGCTGCGGGTAGAAGTAGTAAAAGCCGCCGGGGTAAAATACTTGCGGGGCCTGTGTGTACGGCATGTGGTTCACACAAACTGCCCCTGTTGCGCAACATAACCCCCCGGCATCGCTTGATCCCCGTGGGAACCAACCGGAACATACCCCTGACTATTGGTCATGCTTCCAGAAGCCGAGTGCGGGCGCGGAGGGAGATTACTCGCGTGACTACTCGCGTGGGTACTCGCGTGATTCTGACTCCCCATCCCCACGTGTTGCGTGGGATTCAGCGCTCGACCTGATGACGTCATGAGTGACAGCAGATGCTGGTTGCTATGGTTACTAGGCGATTGTAGTACCGAGGGGTGGAGGGTTTGTTTCAAGGACTGCTTCTTGTGTCCTAGTGGCGAGAGATGAGCCTCGCTGTGATGTGGAAGGATGTGGTTGTGATTGTTAAATAGCGGCTGTTGATCTAACATCTTGTTGGGCTTCTTGTTCGATGACATGATGGCGGGGTTTGGGTCCGTCTTGACAAATCCATTCCCCGGCGTTTGAAAGTTATTTCCACTGGACCATCTTGCACCTGCATCACACAAACACACAAAAAAATCATTTTTTAGTATTCCTTGCAAAACCCAGCTACAATAAAATTCATAAAAATAGGCAGGAATTTTTAATAAAAGCGAGTTAAAGGTAGGTTTAAATCTGTACTCGGGCCAAAGTGGCCCACACTGTTGAAGCTTATCCCAGTTTCTGTAGCACAAAGCCGGCTATATCTAGGAGTATTGCTACTCCCCCTGGATGGGATGCTAGTCCATCACAGTTAACCCCCCCCCCCCCCCCCCATCATTTTGTCAGGTTTCCCATTTAGTACCGTGAGAGTAAAGTGTCTTGCCCAAGAACAAAACACAATGACCCGAAGCAGATTCAAATGCAAACCTACAATATAACTTCAGCTATATTATTTTCCAGTGGCTGGTCTGCAAGTCTGCCGAAAACTCCTCCCATATAAGGTATGATTGACGTAAGCTTATTGCAATTTTCACAGTCGAGGTTTGACCGCGAACGTCGCGTAGGAATCAAAATAGTGGTAAAACAATTTTCTAACAAAGAAGTGATTTTCACATCAACATACCATGCAGTAGCTTCAAACGTGGACCCTGAAAAAAGGATGAGAAGAAACACACTTGAGTAAAGTAATCAAAATCTGTTTACTATTACAGTGCGACGCGCCTTAGCGTAGCCACCCAACAAACATTTTTACAAGTGTCCTCTCGTAATATAATAACTTTTGTTTAAAAATACGAGGTGACAAGTTTCCATTTGATCGTGTTCAACTTTGCGAGGCGGCGTGCCCGTCAAACAATTCGCACTCCTGATTTGTAACTTGTAAAAAAAGTTTGTTGGGTGGCTAAACTGGAAAGGAGCTACGACATGGTTTAAAAAATTGCAATCCGTGTTAAAGGGACACTGTCCCGGCGTATTTGCTCAAAACTGTTATAAATGCATGAAATGGTCCCTAAATCTATGAAATAAGAACTTAATAAACTCTAACTAAATGATAAAAAGCAATTTCTTCAAGAAATTCCATACTGCAACAAAATTTTTGCAAAATTTCAAAGATTTCCAAGCCAAATTTGAAACTTTGAAAAACTGACATCCTGACGTTTTTTCAAAAATCCATATTGCAATCCATTTCCATCCTCGCTGTCGTTCGTCATCCTCACTTCCTAATGGGTTCCTGTTATTTGTCGAGTGTTATTCTACAGAATCAAACCATTATTGATCAACTTCCTATGATCTAGATATGTTTCTGAGCTTCCCAAAATCATGCTAAAAATGAGGACAGTGTCCCTTTAATCTTCTCCATCCTCAATAGCCCATGAATAGGCTCCGTGGTAGGGATGGGGTAAAAAGAAAATGGCGTGCGAGCCGGGCGAAGCCTGGAGAGAGAGGGAGGGAGTTTTCTCGCAGTTTTCTTTTTACCCCATCCCCACCACGGAGCCTATTCATAGGCTACATCCTCAACCATCCTTGTTCCTGTTTGGTTTATTATCACCTCTTTGATGTTTTTCTACCTTAGAAAATTATTTTTAGGCTTCCTTCAATTTGAAGGTGATTTTGTGCATCGCAAAAATGACTTCAAATATTGTGACTTATTATTCAACAAATTGTAACACTGTCCAAATATGGTCATGATGCACTCAATATCTGTCGACCGTACTCAACAGATATCCTGCGATATATGTAATTACGTATGCGCGCGGTAAAATGTTCAAGTCAGTTCTTGAAATAAAAGTGGAAGAATATTTTTTTAGTTGCGTTATCAATTTGTTGAATAATAAAACAATTATCCTGCTCAATCTTGCGGATAGTCAACTCGGCCTACGGCCTCGTCGGGTAAGTATCAGGAGATATTCCGCGCGATTCACAGGATAATTGTTAAATAGCCTCGACAAAAGAAGACCCACACATTAAACCAAAGGTATATAGGAAGTTAAAAACCTTGGGAATGCCGAGATTTTCCAAATCCTCCTCGACCATCTGAGAAAGTTGAATACCGTCAATGCCATGCTCCTGTAAAGGGCACAAAAAAGACATTGTTATCAGCAGTGTAATAGCAACGCAGTATCGCTATTTCAACCACTGAAGGACTGTTCGTAATCCGTCTTAATCTTCCCCAATCATAACCATCCTTGTTCATGTTTGGTTTTATTATCATCTATTTGATGTTTTTCTACCTTAGTGAACTATTATTTTGAGGTTTCTTTCTATTTGAAGATAATTGTGTACATCGCAAAAATGACCTGGTATGGCGCGACATTGTGTCTTCAAACAAGCCATGTCAGGGTACATGCGATGCAGAAAACTACCTTCAAATCGATGTAAACTTCAAAATAATAGTTTTGTAAGGTAGAAAAACATCAAAGAGGTGACAATTAGCCAAAAAGGAACACGGATGGTTAAGATTGGGGAAGATTGAGACGGATTTCGAACGACGAACTATCAACGTGCACCACCATACCTCAAATACAGGTACATATTTCTCCAGTCCAAGTCGTTGCAGCAGTTGATTGATTTCCGAATTGCTCGTCGGGGGCCGACTGTTCGCGCCAATTTTCTCTCATCGTCAACCCAGGGGGGTACCCCTGCGGCATGCGAGAATACTGTTGCCAGGGATGTGCGGGGATGCTGTTCTCGCCGCCACCAGACTGCGACAGATCAACACTAGAGCGTCTGGGCTGCTGTGGCGCAGATAGATTCTCATTCCAACCGGTGGAGGGTTCACTACTGCTTAACGAGCGAGGACTTCTTTGCTTGGAAGTCCATGACCGTACAGCGAAATCATCAACTGAAGGGCGTCCTCCCATGGACGGGGGTGCAGACTCGGGGAGATTGTGTGTGCGGGGGAGGGAGGGCGAGGACGGGGCACTGTACGCCCCTCTCCCCGGTACCCACTGTGATCCAGTCGGCACCCCTTGATCTGACAGTGCTGTATTCATCCCTCCTTGGGCCTCTTGCGGGGTAGGTGTCATGTCTTCAACATACGCTGATGAATTCCACATGGTGTTACTACTTGCGCCGGGTACATCACTGTCCATGATGGACGATAGCTCCTGTCTACTGCTGCTTCTGCTGCTGCTGGTACTGTCGGAGTTGTTCCAGGCCTGTTTATCAGGAGTACCGTCGTCGCATACCACAGACAGTGAAGCAGCGTGGGGAGGCTGGGACGTCACTGGGCCCCAGATGCCTGAAGAGAGCGGTTTGAAGGTTCCGGAATCACCACGAAGGTCGGAAGCCCTCATGTTAACTGCCGCTGCGTCCGATCCTGATTTCTGAGCTGAAGGGGAAAACTTCTCCTTGACAGGCGAGATGAACTGATGCTCCCCTTGGTAGTCATGCTGCAAAGGAGCATTAAATAATATCCAATTATTAACAGCTGTTGCTGTAAAATGAACTGACTAGGAGTATTGCTACTCCCCCTGGATTGGATACTAGTCCATCACAGGTAACCCCCCCCCCCCCCCCCAGCGTTTTTTTGTCAGGTTTCTCCAAAGACTTTCCGGTAACCATTTATACTCCTGGGTGGAGAGAGGCACTGTGAGAGTAAAGTGTCTTGCCCAAGAACACAACACAATGTTTATACTCCAGGGTGGAGAGAGGCACTGTGAGAGTAAAGTGTCTTGCCCAAGAAACACAACCAGGGCTTGCCCATCAAAGTCAAACGCGCTACTTACAGCCATTATTATTAATTAATTAATTAAAATTGCCCCAAACTCGAAATTAGCGGGTTTCCCAAATAAGGTAGTACTGGTACATTAGGGAACCAATCAATTGTCGTAAAATTTCAATAGAAGCCCCCTCTATAAATCTATTTTTAACTTTCAGTCCATAGTCAGTTCGAGTAACGTGATGTTGGAGCCTCGATCAGAAGGAAATAAAAATTTATTTCACAGCATGGTGCGAAACTATATATAGATTTCAAAAATTTATCATGGGGCACCGGGGAATTTTTCTCTTAGATCATCCTCTCTTCGTATAACAAATGATTGCGAATTCAGTGAACCTAATTTTGGGAAGTGTTGAATCGTACCTGACCAGACCAACTGATGCTGCGTGATCTTTCTTCAATTTCATTCCCATCTTCACCAGTAGACCAAGGATATGAAGACAGAGAACTAAAAACAACAAAAAAGAAGATTTTCTAAGCAAAAACAGTCAAAACTTCTGTACTCGGAAAGGATCCATAATGTACCCCACCCAACCCCCAAAACCAACCAAAATTGGACAAGATTGAAACGGATTTAAGTCTATTTGTATGAAGCAAGCGGTAAATAATGCTTAGAAAATTTATCATCTGAGTTTGTTATGTAAGTGCGAATTCCATCTTTGAATTAATATTTCATTCAAATGTTTGAGTTTAGAGCTCGTAAAAAAATAATACAGGGAAGAATAGCAAAACATAGCGTGACATAGCTCCTTTAAGAAAATAAATGACTAACCCACTACTGAAGAGACTGCTGGTAAAGAGTTCCATTCCAGGAAGAGGACCCTGAATAAGTAACAAATAAAAGTCAAGGAACTGCATTTACTTAATACATTATTTGGAGGAAAAAAAAAAATACCTCTAGCTTTCGTCCAGATGAAAAGCTGTCTGCGCCAATGTCGGAGATACCTGAGAAATTGGCGACAGTTATTTGACTTAATTTTAAACTAACAATAACAATAACAACGACATCAACAACAAACAACAACAACAACAACGACACAAATGATTTACAGCAAGGTTGTACTCATAGCGTTCGAGGTCTTCGTTTACGAGGTCTTAGGTTTCTAGACACCCCAGCCGACAAATACTTTAACGTGTTCGCCGACTTATTTTCGGTTTTAGTTTTATTTTAGAGCAAATTGCTTTTTGTGAAATGAAAAAAAATATTAGTTACCTAGAATAACTTGATAAACAGTCATTTATTAAAGCTGGTTTATGTAGTACAATGCCAAAGTAAACCGTGTGTTTGATAGTGGAAATGAGATTAAAGGGCAACGAGAATGTCACAAAACAATTGCTCTGCACATGCGTTTTGCATTTGGTACATTTCTTTGCCGTCCTCTGCAAAACAGAAACGTCAAATGATCAAATTCACCGTGTTATGGAGAGCGTGAACACACAACGGTGAATTTTCCTTTCTCTATCTGGACTTGACCTCCGTCCCTACGAATTCAGCTCCTGGACAGTTTGGCCATATTGGACAAATTGAACGTGTTGGAATAATCACAAGGTTGTTTATAGGAACGTGAATTCACTTTTGAATTTACGTGCGCTGCCGTCGTGGTTGCTTAAGGTCCCTATATTCTTTGCAGGAAAAACCTTTCTTCTATGACTAGCGAAAGAAGAAAAAGACAGGGTGGGGTTGGAGGGTTTTTATTACCTGTAGGTTGTGAAGCCCAGGGACTAAAGTAAGGGAACTTGGACTTGTTTTCGCTCCCTGGGGGATGGCAGCAATCCTGATGACGCTCCCTCTGCAGAAGACGAAGGGGCTCTGTTCTGTAGCAGCCCAGCTTCCTGCTGCGAAGGAGTGAACTCTGGAACTGCAGCTTCAGCTGAAAGAAGAACGATATAAATCCTGTTAAATGGACAAGCTAAGGTAAGCAATGCACTGAGCTTTTACTGGTTTACACACTAGGGTTTCATCCACAGACTCAAAAGTTAGAACCACCTTGTACAGCATAATAAACAGTACCACATGAAAGTACTGCTCGATAGCTTTCATTTGAATGGTCACACACTCGGGTTTCATCCACAGACTCATAAGTTAGAACCACCTTGTGCAGCATAATGAACACTACCACATGAAAGAACTGCTCGATAGCTTTCATTTGAATGGTCACACACTAGGGTCTCATCCACAGACATAAAAGTTAGAACCACCTTGTACAGCATAATAAACAGTACCACACAACAGTACTGTTCAATAGCTTTCATTTGAATGGTCACACACTAGGGTTTCATCCACAGACTTAAAAGTTAGAACCACATTGTACAGCATAATAAAAAGTACCACACAACAGTACTGTTCAATAGCTTTCATTTGAATGGTCACACACTAGGGTTTCATCCACAGACTCAAAAGTTAGAACCACCTTGTACAGCATAATAAACAGTACCACATGAAAGCACTGCTCAATAGCTTTCATTTGAATGGTCACACACTAGGGTAAATATATAAAATAATGGGGAAATTACTTTGAAAGGCTGTAGTAGCAGTAGCGACTTCTCCAATGACTCCGAAAGGGTTTTCTGGTGTGATGTGAAGATCTCGGTGAGTTGTGGTTGCGATGGCACTGGTACTGATGGATACTGTTGCTACAGATGTCGGTGACGATGAGTGGCCCTTGACGAGAACAAATTATAAACACAATGAGCTTTTAAGTTAAAACGAAGGAAATCATAACTGTGTCCAGTTTGAAGAAAAGTAACCAATCAAAAGGAGAGGTCCACACTTTGTTGGTGTCAAATTTTGTTGTAGAACTATTGTCTGTATGCTTCAACGCGATTGGTCAGTTTACGAAAAAGGTCGCCATCCTTTGTTGTCAATTAACATTTTGATTGGTTACTTTTCTTCAAACTGGCCTGCTTTGAGTAGTCACACTGTAATTAGCAGAGATTTTTACGATTTTATTTTTATGTTTACCCATTTGTTTTTGTTTTCAATTGAGAAGATATATCAAACACTTGAGACAGTGTTTCATCCGATTTCTAAACACCTGAAAATTCTTCAAAAATATTCCGCTGTGCGTCGTATTTTAACTCTCTTCTCAGTGTTGGAAATTGGATAAAACACTGTCACTCGTGTTTGATAAATTACGTCTTCTCTTGGTGACCGGAACCGAAACCATGCACGAAAAGCCTTACAATATCCCAGAGTAACCTTTCAAGACTTTCAAGGCACAATTTATTTTCATCTCTGTTACTGAGAGATCGTAGCTACGAAATTGTATGGTTGAAAGTCTGCTCCAAAGCTTTTTCATTCTTAGCTGATTAAATCTGTGCATTTATACATCATGCAAATTGGGAATTTATAACAAAATATATAACCAAGCAAGCACGCAAGCCAGCAAACAAGCAAGTGCAAGATAGCTCTTGGCAGTAGTACCTTTGGTTCCCAATTTTCCTGTGAGGTGGAAGGAACAAGCCCCTTACTGTCACCCACTCTGTTGATTCTGGATTGACCCTGGGTCTGTACACCAGGATTCTCCTGCAAGTGAAAAGCTTTATACGAAGCTGTGACATTTCCGCCTTGTCTTGCCGATGTCAATCTGCTTTCTGCATTATGTGAACTCACGACCGTCACGCTACTGCTTCCAGTTGTTGTCACTGCACTGGTACAAGCCCCCATGCTTTGCGGTGACTGTCTGTATGGTTTCCAAGCTGATGAAGTTGTCTGCGTCGAGTCAGGTGTAACAGGAGATGAGGAAGAAAAGGTCTTGCTGAGTCGGCGCTGTTAACTGCCACCACTTCTGCTTTGCTGACCACGGCGGCAAAGTTCTCTTCAAACACCTCTTGACTGTCATCACTTAAGTCAGGTGAACTCTTCAGTTCTTCACTGGGTTTTTCGTTCTTGTTTGGGACTACAGGCTTTGTTGGTGGCGCTTGTACTGCCATGTTATTCGCCTGTTCGATGGTCGGCCACTCAGATGAACTAGAAGATGATGGGATAGCAGCATAGTTTCCCCGGACTGGAGCGGGGTGACGTGCTAGTTTTCTGTCCTGTCTGAGGATGACATCGCATTGGACGTGGTAGCAGTAGAGATGGTGGGTGTCATCTGTCCGATTGTACTGGGCGTGTTTAAGGCTTGCGTGACAAGAAACTTGGCCTTCTGGACTGCCTTACTGGAACCCTGCAAACCACAACCAATACATACCGTGAGTCTGCTAGTCTCCTATGCAGCCGTTATTTGTGTCGTCACGCAACGCTTCTCCGTGACGACATAAATAACGGCTGCGTAGGAGACTATGAGTCTGCTATACCTTCAGTGGTACAGTTGAATCCCGCTATCTCAAGGGGAACGGAAAACAGTCCGAGATAGCGAGGAGTTCGAGATAGCCGATAGTAAATGACTGAAAAACAAGGGCAAGGGGAATCAATGGGTTTGAGTTCGAGATAGTGGGATGTTCGAGATAACCGAGTTCGAGATAGCGAGATTTTAAGGACTCACTGGGAGGGCAGCCAAGGAATATCTTTAACAGCCAATCGGCCAATTGGCCTTCTGTTAGCCAACTGCCATCCAACAGTTTTTTGGGACCTGTTTTTCAATTTTACCTTTGGCCCAAAGTTATGAGATACAGACCAAGCAAGCAGTGTGGTCTGAACTACTCTTAGTACTATGACTAATTTTAAACATGATTTTTCAAAAATAAATTGTCATTGAAGTTGTCCTCATGTGAACAAACAACACAAGTTGAATAGCATGGATATAATCTATATTAATTATGGCAAAGTTCTGTACCTTAATTGTGATAACTCTGTCGGTGGGATTCTTGGGTTCTGGTTTGCCAATTGTTATTTGTGCACCAGACTCTTCCTAATAGAAAAAATAAAATTACCCATCACAAGTAAGAACCACCTTGTACAGCATAATAAACAGTACCACATGAAAGTACTGCTCAATAGCTTTTATCTGAATGGTCACATATTAGGGTTTCATCCGCAGACTTAAAAGTTAGAACCACCTTGTACAGCATAATAAACAGTACCACATGAAAGTACTGCTCCATAGCTTTCATTTCAATGGTCACACACTAGGGTTTCATCCAGACTTAAAACTTAGAAACACAATACTTCACTTGATATTTGATTCTGGGAGGTCTGAACAGGTTAATCGGGAAATGGATGTAACAACAAAACTAGAGGTTAACTAGAAAACCCTCCAGTTCATTTAACCTCTAGGCATTTACTATAATTAGCTAATTACTCAAATACCATTACAAACTACTATTAAATAATATATCCAAAAATGTAACCTAATTTTTATAAAATGCAAAATAAAATTGTTGTTGTTGTTGTTGTTGTTTGTGACTATTAATAACATTTGCAATGAAATAATAAAATAATTATTGTATGGATCAATTAAGTTACATACTGTTATTGAATTGATTTTGCTTCCTCCGCGGCCAATGACACGCCCACAGATTGCATTTGGTGCCGTCAACTGAAACATTACCGTCCTGAAATGACAAGAAAATACAATAATATTATGTTAGCTTTGATTTAAATGAATTTGTTTGTTTGTTTCGTCAAAAGAATTAATGTAGAATCAAGTAAGGGGTTCAAATGCACTCAAACAGAAATACAGTACACACCCATGTATAAGCTGCTCCGCTTAGGCCGCTAAGAACCCCAATCACTGTAGATGGTGCCGTAGATAAGCCACACACCCGATTTTGAAACGTGGTATATATATATATATTGTGTTTACAGTATATCTTTTCGCCCTCCAAAATTTTCAACCAAATTGTAAAACTGGAGATCCTCGTTTTGGTGTATTGGCCAAATTTGTTCTTCATTTCATCTCACAATTAATTTCTTGGTGAAAATTAATAATCAATGTTTCTACAAACTTTAAGATAATACCTTCGTTTGAGAGTCGATTTGGACTTTGAAGTCAGCTTGACACTCAAACAACTTACTTGGAATTTGTGCTTCTTGTGACCTCCTTCCAATTATCCTCACCCCTCCCCATCTGGGAATGTTGTTGTTTTGACCTTGGCGAGTGTACTAGTTTGGAGAAAAACAACAATTGTTACTACTACAAAACGTAAAATCTAAATTTCCTGTTCGATGTTGTCAGTTAATAATTGAATGTTGTCAGTTAATTGACTGTTACAGCGCCTTTCAATAACACGCGAACTCTGAAGTTCAAAACCCAACTAACAATAATTGCATTTTCGCTGCCGTCAATCATAAAATTACGACAACAACCAACTCGAACCAACAGACCGTGAAAGAAATCTACCAATCACAATCCACAGACGTGAACTTTTGAATGGATTATTAAATGATTGATGGCAGCGAAAAACGAAACCGTTGATTGAGCAGAGTTCCCGAGCGTTCGCATGTTATTGAAAAGCGTTGTAAATGATCAACTACTGAAATGAAGTGCCTTACCTGGTTTATGATCCCGCGGTTCTCCTTCACCTGGCACTGTCTTGCCACCACTCGGTGAATGGCTGACAGTAGGTGTACCCTTTGTAGACAACCTACTGCTGTCGCTTGCGATTGAGGATGCTTGTGTATTATCACCGGTGTTTGATCCATCTTTAATCCTTCTAACAGACGCTTGAGTTGTATCTGATGAAGTCTTTGTCATGGTCGCTGTTCCGCCATGGCTAGAATCTTTTGAACTGGATGATTTATTTCCAACATGAGCCGGGTTTGTGACAGTTTGTTGTTTATTGTGAGAATTCTTTCTTGGACTGCTGGTGGGATTATTTAGTTTTTCAGTCGGTTCTTTCTTCGATACTGGCTTTTCTGCCTTACTTTGATGTTTTGTATCTGACTTTACACAATTAACTGTTTCAGATTGTGTCACCTCACATGTTGTTTTAGTCTTTATCTCAATTTTCTGCGTCTTCGCAGAATCAACTTTTTCACTGATCACTGGATTGTTTTTCTTTTTTAGGAATTTGGCCAACTCTTCGCTCTTCTTTCTGGTATTCTTATCCTGCATGGAATGGTTTTTTAACTCGGATTCCTTCCCTGCACTCTGACTACGTCGATGGCCTTTATCACTTGAGCAAATATAATTCTGTGGCGTCGACGACACATCGCCTGTACTGCTAAGAGGTCGTTTAGGTTTGGTATGACTGGAGTCTTGGGTAGGTCTCTTGTTACTGGCAGTTAATGTACTGGCAGAAATCTTAAGCTTATTTCTGTCGTCTACAGTGATCTGTCTGTTTTTGAGTGCATTTTGAGCTGCGAGGTACTCTTTCTTCTCTGCCGTCGCATCCTTGTGGCTTGAACCAGTCAGTAACTCGTCAGGACATGGCTCTCGTGTTGTGTCGACGACATCGCACTCGCTCTCCTCCTGATCATGGTCGTAGTCATCCAACGGTTCTTGTGGTCTGTTCTCCAGCGGCAGGTCCTCGCCTACTTGGCCTCCACACGGCACTTCATTGTCTTTCGCAGCTTTCCTTCTCTTTCGCTTATCTCGTCGTTTAGCTGCCGCCTTCTTTTTTCTGATATCTTCCTTTTCTTTTTCGTGTTCCAGTTCCTGAAACAGGATATGATATACACTTCAATTTCATCTATACAACATTATAGTTGAACCTCTCTAGAACAGCCACCTTGGTACAGAATTAACTGGCGTGCGCAAAGCACAAAGTTTTGTTAGGTTAGGTTATGACTGGGGGTATCAGTCATACTAAACGTCTCTAAATTTCCAGTTTTCAACTTCCGTTTTCTCAACTCAGGTAGAACCTAACCTAACGAAACATCGTGCGATTACCAAACAAGAGGTGGTCTTTCAGGTGCTGTGGCATTGATTTTCTGCCCAGTTTAATATGAATTTGTGGCGGCCATTTTGGAGAAAGGTCTATTGTAGAGAGGTGGCCATTATAGGGAGGTTTTAATAAGAGTAACATGCATGGATCACCACACAGACAATAAAGTTCTAGCCGTTGTAGAGAGGTGGCCATTAGTGGAGGTTCGACTGTAGTCTACTCACTAGCTAATCATTTCAATTACATCTGTCAACCTCCATTACCTAAAAATCCTTAATAAAACTCACCTTCAAGAAGATTTCTGTATTCCGTTGGACTTTCTGTTCCTTCGCCTTCTTTGCCTAAAGAAAAACCACACTTACTTTAAATAACATCTGTGAATGCGATTGGCTGTGCCATCATTTCAGCTACCAATATTTGCCGATAGAGAACACTTGTACATGTGTTAAATTCAGAAGCATTTTTGAGTGATAGAACAAAGAAACTAGACTATATTTACTTGCTTTTGTTCGTAGTAGTCAACTCAGCTGCACCTTGTTGACGTTTCCATAGAAAATCTTGAGATGTACCATAGTCTAACAACTATGTTGTCTTGATTTTAATCGTTATTTGTTACCAACCTTGGTGACCAAGTCGTAGCACTTTGTTCGTCCAAGCATCATGTCATCGTGTTTCTCTTTGTCATCCACCGGTGCGACAAGACACTTCTGGCACTGATCCTCTGACGGCAGATGATTGACAACACTTAGTAACCATTCCACTACCTGCGGGAAACAACAAATCAATAGAATTTGGGATTAACAAACTTGAACACTTGTCTGATTATTGAGGAGTCATCTAATTTCGTAAAATGCAAGACAAGCTCCGGCAGAGTGTGACTGAAACTTAACTAACTAATTTGAAACTTCTGTAAAGTGCACATGTCACTATGAAAGTAAAATTGTCTTGCCCAAGAACATGACGTAAAGAACCCTGGCCGAGGCTCAAACCTCAGACCTACAGATCAGGGCCTGGTTGCTCGAAAGCCGATTAACGCTAATCCAGGATTAAAAGTTAATCAAGCTTTTAATTTCTCTTGTATAAAAGTGTTTTTTTCTGCTCATGTTTAGCTAAGTTTGAGATTAGTCAAAGTCAAAACAGAACGACAAAAAATATAAATAGAAAACCTCACTGAAAAGTTACAAAACTGAAATCAAAATCTGCGCTAATCCTTGATTAGCTTAATTGTCCTTTGAACAACCGGGCCAAGGAGTCCACCACACTAACCATATGGTCATTGCACAATGACATAGTATAGGAAAGTATTTTCTCTTGAATCCAGTGTCAGATACTATCTATTGCATCAAGTTCATAGAGTTT
Source organism: Desmophyllum pertusum (assembly GCA_029204205.1). Classification (NCBI taxonomy): domain Eukaryota; kingdom Metazoa; phylum Cnidaria; class Anthozoa; order Scleractinia; family Caryophylliidae; genus Desmophyllum; species Desmophyllum pertusum. Next base: position 1,347,533 of record MU827787.1, on the reverse strand, counting down.
GAACTCTCATACATCCAAAATTGTACATCATTCACTGGATGTGATTTGGATCCGAATGTTATGTGCCAATAAAATGGTGACATCATATTGATTAGAAGCTTCCATTAATGATGCATTCTTTCTTAATTAAACCTAAACCCAGCCACTACACAATTTGGAAGGCTGCAAAGCTAGTGCATACCTTATTACACAAATTTTTTCTGAAACATTAATTTCGCGAATTTGGAGTGGCCATATGCATATTTCACAACATTTTCATTTTGTGATTTTGGGGACATTCTAAAATTTTAGTCACTTATTTCCATGATTTCATCCAAAATCTTGTGACTAATATCAGAGCGTTCATATCGAATATTTGCTTGTATATTGATTGGTATACAGTCAACTCTCTCTAAGACGGACACCATCGGGACCGGTACCAACTGTCTGTCTTAGAGAGGTGTTTGGCTTATAGAGAGTTTTGATGCAGTAAAATGACTGAAAAATGGTGCACAGGGACCAACACCAGGTGTCCGTTTTATAGAGGTGTCCGTCTTATAGAGGTGTCCATTAAGAGAGAGTCGCAATAAAACAATTAAATCAACACGACCTACCATTTGAACTACCTTAATGCAGTTTCAAAATCATGAAAGACGATGTTCTCCTAAAGTTTGACAAAAGTCGCGAATGATACGTGATGATTTTTACTAATAATAGCGTTATTTAATTTATAGCTAACAGATAATGTCACTTAATTTTCGTGCCAACAAATTTTCACGACACCTATTTTCTGTGACACTTACATATTGCAATGTTTTCAAAATCACGACATTAACATGTCATGAACATTTCATGTCATAAAGTATTTGGAATGCAAAAAGTGCAAATTTAAGCTTCGGATTGCAACACGTGTGCAATAATGATTTGAAGAAAAGATTACATAAAAACTTAAAGATCATCATCATCCGGCAATCTACTGATTCACAAGTAAAACTTGTTTTACTGACAAGCCAAACAGATGGTGCTTTGCTTTGCTTTAATTGCTTTTTGTTCTCTGCAATATGAAAACAAATTCACAAATAATATTATATCAAACCTCTGCGTGTCCATTCTTCATAGATGCAACAAGAGGAGTGTTGTTTCGAGAGTCGCTGGCCTGGAAATTGACAAGCATGATATTAACAACACTATAATGGAAGATGGTCCATCTCGACAGTACAATAAAATAATTAAAAGTTCCAATCCTAAGGGTCAGAGGAACTTTTTTATTCTAACAAATTAACAGCGAGAGCATTTTGTTACCTCTGTGTCTGCGGCTTTTTCAAGAAGCTGAATAGCGATTTCCAGATGACCTTCTTTGCAAGCCAGGTGAAATGGAGTACAGCCTTTCTTGGTGTGACATTCCACATTCGCACTCCTGGTGGGAGGAAAATAATAGGTGGAGTTTACTTAGTGAGTGAAATATGCTCACTGGCTAGTGAAAATCAGAAACAGAGAGCTGTGGATGAGGACTGGGTAGCAATACATCCACAAAGAGATTGTCATTCTAACCCCCCCCCCCCCCCCCCCCCCCCCCCCCCCGCCCGGTCATTTTCTCTTGAATCCAGTGTCAGATACTATCTATTGCATTAAGTTCATAGAGTTTGAACTCTCATACACCCAGGATTGTACATCATTCACTGGTTGAAATATATATTATGCAATATTATGTGTGAAAATTACAAAAATCGTAAAAATCCACAAGACCATCAACGAAAATCAACAGAGAAATGCAATTGAGGTTATATTAATAAAATTTGCAATTTTTGCAAAGCTATTAAGAATAATGGTAAAAATCGTAACTCCTTAACAAGACATTGAAAAATTTATTAATTTTATCTCTGCATGCATTTCTGTACATAAGTGTGATATGAACTATTGTAAGCCTCAACTGACCTGCTTAGTAAAAGAGAGACAAGCTCAACATGACCTTTCTCTCCTGCTAGAGTCAAGGGGTTTTCCCTGTAAAAAAGAACAGATAAAAATGATCAAGCCCTTTCCATCAATAGATCCTTCGCAAAATCCTGTCACATGACGTTATCAATCACAGAAAGGTGGTAGTACAAAATGGATGCCAGAAATGTAAAGAGTGTGATGAAGTTAGCAAGGTTACCAACTGTAAGACCACTGATGTTTAAAGGCCATGTTACACAAGTCAAGGCAATTGTGTTGTGCTCTTGGGCAAGACACTTTACTCTCACAATGCCTCTCTCCACCCAGGAGTATGAACATTGTGTTGTGTTCTTGGACAAGATACTTTACTCTCACAGTGCCTCTCTCCACCCAGGAGTATAAACATTGTGTTGTGTTCTTGGGCAAGACACTTTACTCTCACAGTGCCTCTCTCCACCCAGGAGTATAAACATTGTGTTGTGTTCTTGGGCAAGACACTTATAAATTGGTAACATTGAATCATCATGGCAACCTGACAAAAATGCTGGGGGTAATCTACACCCCATCCAGGGGAATAGCGATACTCCTACACGTAGTTGCTTCATGTTATGGAAACCAGAGTTAAGTGCCGGCCTAGGCTTGGAGGCAGATTTTTACCTTTATCCTTTCCAGAACATGTATCTTGCTCAAGTATGTGCTAGATGGTAAAATTCTCTTGAATCCAGTGTCAGATACTATCTATTGCATTAAGTTCATAGAGTTTGAACTCTCATACACCCAGGATTGTACATCATTCACTGGTTGAAATAAACATTATGCAGCGCCTGAATGCAATGGGATTTTTACATGAAGGTAAGGTATAAAGGCTGTATCAGCACTTTAAAATTAAATTTTAAACTATAATTTAGAACCTAATTATAAGTTAATGCACAGCAGCTATTGTGCGGCTGTTGTAGCTAATCTATTGTATATATGAAATAATTTGTAATTTTTGTAATTTCTGTAACTTTTTTGTCTTTGTAATGAAATAAAGTCTGTTTGTAATTAAAAAAAAAAAAAAAAAAAAAAAAAAAAAATGGTGCCAGCACTTCTTCAATGTCTGTAGCAGGAAGCGACAAAGAGTATTGCTACTCCCCCTGGATGGGATGCTAGTCCATCACAACAGGTTACTACCCAGCATTATGCCTGGTTGCCCTAACAATTCACCAGTACCAATTTATACTCCTGACTGGAGAGAGGCACTGTGAGAGTAAAGTATGTTGCTCAAGAACACAACACAATGACCCAGGCCAGCACTTGAACGCACAAACCATCATGCCACCGCACCTCTTGTGAATTTTTGGAAAGGCATATTTGACTCACTTCATACACTTACCTGCTGTTCGGAAATGGTGCGTTCACACTTGCTCCATAGTCCAACAGCAGTTCTACAACATCAACATGGTTTTCACGACAAGCCTGAAGAAAGCGAAAACAATAAATTAAAGGTTTCTTTCATTTGCTGATCAATTTGGCACAAATCTAGGGTCAAATTTTGTGTCCATAAATGTGTTATGAAAGAATGAAAGCTATTGAGCAGTACTTTCATGTGGTGCTGTTTATTATGCTGTACAAGGTGGTTCTAACTTTTAAGTCTGTGGATGAAACCCTAGTGTGTGACCATTCAAATAAAAGCTACTGAGCAGTACTTTCATGTGGTGCTGTTTATTATGCTGTACAAGGTGATTCTAACTTTTAAGTCTGTGGATCAGGGATCCATATTCGTTTTTTCTCAAAGTCGTCAGCCGGGCAAGTATTCCAAAAAACATACTTGCCCTGGCAAAATTTTGGTTGCCCTTTCAAAAGTAGAGAATTATTGGTAAAAAAAGGGCGACAGAATGGCTACATGTTAAAAACGTTTGCGTTTTTTATTAACATCGTATAATGCATCGCGCTACAATGTACATGAACGTTAACAACGACGTTTGGCGGCCACGACCGTTATTAAGTGATTTGAAAGACGCTTTGTGGATCTTCATGGACTCCAGGCGAAGCGATGTCACAGTGCAGCCGGCATCTACAAAAACATTTTTTTCTGGGCCAGTGATCTGTCTAACTGGGACGCTGACTGGCAAATTTTGCAAAACATATTGCCTCCAGCCGAAGCAGTTTGCGATGTGGCAGACGACGATAGCAATGCAGGCACAAATTTCAGCCAGGGCCTGTTTTTCTGCCACGAAGGTAGGAAGGCACGCTGTCGTTCCTCCTTTTCATATTTCGCTTGTTTTTCGCCAGCTTCACTTTCACTTTTTTTCTTCTTGGCTGGAGGCAATAATGCCATCCAAATATCGCCACATGTTGTTTACACGATCAGCTGTCAAGCCACATTTTCGCGTTTGAATACTGCAGTACATCAGAGAAATAACAGCGGTTGACAACATGAAAATTGAGCCTGCGATCATGCGACTCATGAAAATACCGCATTATCAAACATGGCGCCCAAAATTATGATTCGATCGCGAAAGAAAGCTGCAAATTTGTCTCTGTTTTCTGAAAGTTCCAGTTGGACGAGGAATCAATAGAAGGCAGGTACTCATATGCAAATTAAGGACTCAGATTTTACTCGTCCAAAGGACGAGTATTCAAGTTATTTTGGTCGTCCGCACGATGTTTTGGTCGTCACGGACGACCAGACGACTGCGAATATGGATCCCTGGTGGATGAAACCTTAGTGTGTGACCATTCAAATGAAAGCTAATGAGCAGTATTTTCATGAGGTGCTGTCTAAGTAGTAGTGCCTGTAAATTATGTTAAGAAGAATATTTGTCCCTGTATAAGTTTTGCATTATACCTGAAACAAGGGTGTGATTCCAGTTTTTGTTCTGCAGTCTCTGTTTGCAACGTTTTCAAGGAGAAGTTCGGCAACATCTCTATGACCTAAACAAATAAAACAAAGAATTTAACACAAGCGCCTTGATAACAGTTAGTTACAGCAATCAAAATTCTTCTTTCAAACAGCCAAAGTAAAAAATTACAGTTTGTATAAAATTGATGAAGACCTCCTACCTTTCCAACAGGCCATAAAGAGAGGACTTTGACCATAGTTATCAGGAAGTTCTACATCAGCGCCATGCACTAGTAACTGTTCAGCTACAGAGACATGACCCTCCCTGGAATTGAGTAAACAAATAGTATTCACTAACATTACTTCTTGAAGGACTTGTTATGAAAGAGTGAAATGAGTTTTAATCACTGATCTAGCTCAACTGTCATATGTACAAAATTAAGAAGTTAGGTTTCCCTAACAGTTCACCAGTATCCCACCCCACCCCCCCCACAAAAAAACAAAAACAAAAAAACAGTCAGTTGTACCTATTTATACTCCTGAGTGAAGAGAAGGCAATGTTAGAGTTAAAGTGCCCCTAACCTTTTTTAATTTATTTTCTCATCTGAATCTAAACATCACCCAAGGAACTTCTGCGAAAAATTTTGTGATTTGCAGAAAACGCGAATTTTTTATGAATATTAAGTCCCATTGTGGAACAACACCTGTACTTATTTTTCAAATTATGTATGTACCATGATTGCACACCGACACTTTTTATATCAATACACTGTGTTCACTATAGAATAACATGAAATTAAGGCATCAGCCAACCTTGTAGCTTCCATTAGAGGAGTACAGCCAGTCTTAGTTTGATGATCTACTTTGGAGCTGTGTTTGAGAAGAAGATCAACCACATCAACATGACCTATTTGGAGAAGAAGACAAGAGATTTGGAAAGTTGTTAAGTGTTCCTAGTATATTTAAATAACCACAAACGTTGGTGATGAAATCACTGCAACAAATTGCGCTGTGTACAATACCTTTCCAGCAGGCCAATGTTAATGGTGTGTCGTCATTACTTCCTGATGGTGTGTTTATTTCAGCTCCCTTGTTCAGCAAAAGACGAGTGGTTTCTACATGACCCTCCCTGAAAATTTAAGTCAAATAATTTGAAGTACGAGTTGCTTCATAATTGTGCGATTATCTGGGAGAGGGTAGTCTTGTATGAGAATTACTGTTGGTAGCAATCATTCTAAACAATACTTGCACCTGTGTGATTGCATTACACAAACTAAGATCATCATCCTCCTCCACACCCTTACCCCACCCTCGCCCTAATCCTCACCCTTGTTCTCACCCTCACTCACACCCCCAACATCACCCTCACTCCCACCCCCATCATCACCCTCAGACCTACCCCCACTTCAACCTCATCCTCATCCTCACCCCACTCCCACCCCACCCTAGCCCTCTCTCCCCCCCCACCATCACCCTCACTCCCAACCCTCACTTCAACCATGTCATCATTTGTGTACAATATCTGAGAGGATGTAAAAGCCCTGACAGCATCACAAAACTGTATTGTCCCTGCATAAGACTTCTTGCATCTACTTGGCAAGATATGGAAAATCTGTGCAACATCATCTAGCCACTTTCACTCTGTAGATTCCCTTGAGTTTCCCTGGCTTCTAGCATTAATTAGCACACCATTTCACATTCCCAACTTAGTACTTCCGGTTTTGTTTCAGAATGCCTACATGTTCCTTGACTGAAATGTTTTATGACCCTTTAAACTGAAAAAGCAAACTTCGTATTTATTCGATACCTTGAGGCTAACATCAGAGGAGTACAACCAGCTTTGTTACGATGCTCAATGTTTGACTTGTGCTCCAATAGAAGCTCTACCACATTAGTGTGACCTGAAAGAAGTTAATCATTGCACAATTATTATAATGAAGATAGCATTGACTGTGGTGAAGGGTACAGATTAAAAATAATATTGCGTGCATGTAAGACTTCACGAGCCTATTGGCCCACAACTGTCGGGGCTTATCCTGCTTTCTGTAGCATGAACAGACAAGCAGTACTGCTACTACCCCCCCCCCCCCCCCAGCATTTTGTTTCTGTATATATTGCTAATCAACAACATGTAGTTGTAATGAAATGTGAAATTTCGTAATTGTGTTGACAGTACCTTTCCAGCAAGCCAGTGTCAGAGGAATATTATTTTCACTTCCAGAGGGAACGTTCACTTCAGCGTTGCTATCAAGAATCAACTTGGCCACTGAATAATGACCCTCTCTGAAAACAACAAAATATCCATTAAAAACATGAATTTAACATGTGGAAAGAAATGATGGTATATTTTAAGCTTGGTAGAAATATGAGAAAGATATTATTCTGTCAGTGACACAAGCTACTCGGAAAAAAAAATTCCGAGTTCCCCCAACAGGAGTCGAACCTATGACCTTCCACACACCAGTCAGACGAATGGATGAATTTAACATGTTTCAGTGTTCCAGTTAAGAGATGGTCTCAGGTCAAAAACCCAACAAGGGCCACTACCTCACCTGGCAAAGTAACGGCAAACGTCTGACAATTTGGCGAGGCTCATATCTACATTATATTAACCCGTTACAATTTCTCATTGACACCTTGCCATAAAAACTTGATGATTGTTTTTTGGCATAATATGGCCGAAACACACTGCTGACAATTTCTTTACTCAGTAAAAACTGAACAGATATCAAACTACTTTGAACAAGAGTTTCAAACAGCAAGAACATCTCTTATTTACAATTATTTTTAATGCAGTTAAAATGTAATTTTAACGGAGTTAACAACAAGAGCGCCAGTGATCACCTGGAGGTCAGCGGTATTTGGCATGTGCGCATCTGCTATGATTCCATGTGCTCTCAGAGTTGAGCGTGTTTTAGTGTTTGTGTTGTGGCGGGCGTTCTTTGAGGTCTTCTAGCGTGTTCTAGGCCTCAGCGTTTTTCCCCTCCCCTCCCTCCCTTTTTCCCCACTGCTTCGGCAGTGTGACGGGTGCCTGTTTCCCTGGCGTGGGGGCTCATGGCTGGGTTGCCAGGATTTGCCAGCCATGGGGGCGGTTCTCCATCTAGGAGCTGGCTGCCAAAAGTGGAAGCTCCTGGATGTCCCAGGCACCCAACCTCCACTTAAGCGATACGGTTGTTAATTTCCACAAAACATAAAGCTATTATATGGTAATAGAAAGTTAAAATATTTCATTTAATGATTCCTGTTGTTGTTTAAATAATTCTGGTTAGAGGAAACTGGAAAGATTAGCAGACTGGAAAAATGTCCAAAATTTGAGTGAAATTACATGCATTTTGGATGTTTTTCTTCAATTTAATAGTTTCACATTACAAAATAATATTATAATATTGTGATACAACTTGTGAGAAACTTTGAATCTACCAAGTTATAAAAGCTTAATTCTTGTTTCTTTGGCTTTGCATGTGTGTAAGATCAATGCATTCAAACAAAGCACTACTCAAAATGTCGCAAATAGTGATAGTTTTCGATAACAAATGCAAAAACAGCAGGATAAGAAATGTTGTTAAACAGTAGCAGTAAAGAATATGAATATTGTTGACGAGAAGAAACCAATTCCAAACCAAAAATAAATTATTTTTATCAAAAAGATCTCAAGATGATTTCCAGACATTTGACTCCAATATAACAAGCTCTAGCCACTAAAGTAAATTCTCAATAGGTGTGATATGGGATAAACCCACTTTTGTTTCAAAAGGATTACAATAGTGTTGTTGCTATGGCAGACAAAAGCAACACAGCTCTAGTTAATAAACAAAAAAGGGTGTAATCTATTATCTAATATCACAAAACTTAATCTTGTTTACTGTGTAAAACATATCAAGTTAAACAGATCGTAAATTACATGTACCATCTTGTATGCAAGGTTCTTTGTAAATATCTAAATTCAATTGTTTTTGTGCTATCATACATTGTTAAGTTCATATACATGGATTTATTACATGACTATGACAGCTGAGAGGGCCAATAACTAAAATCAGCCATTCCAATCAGAATGTTTTCTTGCCGGTCTAATATTTTCTAAGTATTGGACTGTGTCGCATTCCCAGTACCGCAGACATGGGGTGTTGTGTACTTGAGTTCGCCAGGTCAACCACAGTGAAGTAAAAAGACAGAAGAAAACTCCTAGAACTCCTTACAGTAAAAACAACTCCTAACAACTGAAAAACATGCTTGTAAAAAAGAATCTACATACATGCCTCTGACGTAAAGGAAATAAAAAAGAAGAACGCTTTGTGCGGCTAGCCAAAAACTGATATTAGATAATCATGCAATTAAAAGAAACAAGGCTTCTAACAAAAGGAACAAACAGTCCTTGAGCATTTCTAAAGTTCTTTGCACTTATGTAAACGTTACAGACGGGGTAAAGTTTCTTACATTGTTATGGTTTAATTTCCACAGCTATTTTTAAAAAATATTTTATTAACCAAACTTGATTGGGACTGTACTGGGAGAATATCAGCCCTCTGTCTTTTCTGTATGGACATCACAGCGCTCGATCCGAGGGCCGATATTCTCCCAGTACAGTCAACTCTCGCCTTGCGGACACCCTGTTATTACGGACTCCTGCTATTATGGACATAATTCAGCCCTCCACCCGGCGAAAGCTGTAGAGGTTTGACTGAAAATGACTCCCGCTATTGCCCAAGGGTGTCCGCTATAACGAGAGTTGACTGCACGGCCCTTGCACTTGGTCAATAAGATATAGGTATATATAAGTGAATGTATAAGTTCTGCATTGGAGCAGAATTGTTACAATAAGTTTTTGCATACATAACCGCTGCATATAACATTTGGTTTTAAGCTTTTCTACTGCACTAATATTCTAAATTCAAAGTGTAGGTGGTTGTGGATTTTTCCGGCCCTATTCTCCACAACTGGAGAAGGAACTAACTAAAAGCCCGGATACACGGCGCAACATTGCATGCAATATTGTGCGAAATTGCATCGTGTGTCCACCCCCTGAAATTGTTACGCACCATATTGCAGAAGTAGAATCTTGTGCTACTTCTGCAACATTGCGAGCAACAACACCGTATATCTGGGTCTTAAGTCAAGTGGCTACGATTGTTATAGGGTTCTAAAACACGTTTCAAAATTCTATGACATTTTTCATATTGTACACTTGGCAGGTTGTGATTTGCCTTCGTAATGCAAAGAATCTTTAGCCAACGCATTGGTGATGTAACCACCAGGAAAATGCTACGAGTTATATTAAAGCATGAAAATACAAAGCATACAATGTAAATAAACACAGCAGGCGACACTTTGGACTATTGATTGCTTTTAGCAATTAAACATCAAATTTAATTTTAATTTTGTTGATGGAAAAAAGGAAACATTTAAGTTCATCTTTGGAAGAAAAAAAAATGGAATTGATCTGTGCCGATTTATAACTACCAAAATTTCACAGCAAAATACAAAACTGCACACAGTACTAAAAAAATATCAGCAATATTCACAAAAACATATTATTGACTTAATAAAATAAATCTTTCTTTTGTGATACACGGAGAAGGGACAATATCTTCTTCTTTTTTTTGTTAAAAGTGCTGGCAAAATTTTGGGAACCAATCTGATTCAGCATGTATTGATATTAAGTCCTCTGTAATTAATGCAAATAGAAAAAAAAAATGTTAAATTCTTTTCACTAGTAAATTGACAGGAATATTTATCAAGTTGATGAATTTTAAATTTGGAAAAGGTTTCAGGTGATGTGTCCTATCAAAGCGGATCACAATATTAATTTCTTGGAGCTAACGTAACACATTTACATGTACATGTCATGATCTATATATCCAAAAATACTTTAATTTGTAGATTCTCAAGTTAACTGCATCCTAATGCAGTGTAAAAGGGTAGCATTTAACAAAAGGTTTCCAATGCATGGGGTATAGAAATGTGAATAACAGTTTTGCCTGGAAATGGAGATCATTGTATTAAAATGGTAAATGTAAAAATACCGTAAAATTTGTGGTATAACTACATGTTGTATATATGTAACAAATTAAGAAGTCAAAACCACATTAAACATGACAGGCATTTGAGAACACAAGCGACTGAAAAAATGTAGAAAGCTCATGTCATTGGCAAGTATATATACAGTGGAATCCCGATTTATCGAACCCTCAATTTCTCAAATAATATTTCCTGATAACTCGAACCAAAAGTTGTTTTCCTTGGATTTGTTTCACTGTAATTTTACCCCCGATATTTCGAACTCCTGATTTCTCAGACCAATTTTCGTTTCCCTTGGAGGTTCGAGAAATCAGGATTCCGCTGTAGCTCCAGTTGTAGAGCAGTGAAGTTGAGCATCTTCTATCAGAAAATAAAGTGTGGAAATGATTGCATTCTACATGCAAGCCATATGCTGGGTTGGCTCTGTTATAATATTATTAGCACACAAGGAAGTAACAAAAGCACTCATCATCGCTTCTCTTTTGTCACATCCATGCATGCTTTATTGTAGATCGTAGATGTTTATTTACCGCGGTCAGTACACTATGTTAACATCGCATCCTACAGATGTGACGAGCAAGGTCTGCAGGGATGCACTAGCTAGATTAAACAGGATTTTTTTAAAGCAAATCATAGCACACACAGTTTCCAATCTGAAAGGACCATATGATAATATTTTAGTAACAAATTGAAGTCAGTTTTATGCACATCTTTCCTCCTATTGATGTTGAATTGTAATAACATTGTCAAAATACCCGAGGTTGTGTGTTATTGATGAAAGCCATCTTGAAAAAGAGAACAGATGTGTAGAAAACTGACACTAATTTGTTCAAATTTTATTATTATTATTATTATTTTATTTTGCACCAAACTACACTCGTCTGTGTCAGGTCTCAGATGCTTGCTGAAAACCACCAACAAGCAATTTTTATGGGCCTGTCCGGTGATATAAGCTCAAAGTAAACTGTATTAATTTTCTCAATTAAGCACCCAGGGCCTGGTTGTTTAATGCACAATGAAGCTAATCCAGGATTAGCGCAAACTTTGATTTCAGTTTGTCACTTTTCAGTGAGGTTTTCTGTTTATATTTTTTCCAGTCAATTCTTTTACTAATGTCACTATTATACAAGAGAAATTAAAACCTCAATTAACTTTTAATCCTGGATTAACGTTAATCGGCTTTTGATGAGCAACCAGGCCCAAGGAGCTTATTTCAATTATTTCTTGTCAAGACCATGACTGACCCAGCGTATTTCTATACAATTTCATTTTTGCCAAGAAACCTGGAGTAATTTCTCCTTCCCTTCCTTCATACATTCATTCTGGCTGCTTTTTCAGGAGGGGTTGATTTATATTTTACATTCATGATTCTATGGGGGTATCAAGGAAATACATGTATGATATATGACATTACTGTGATATCGAAAATTTTCAACTGAAAACCAAAGAACCTTTGTTAGCTTACCTGCCACTATCTGTGAAAATCACAAGACTTTTGATTCCAATATGCCATCTATACCATTCATAGGCTTTCCTGGCCAATTAAAATGGGTTATAAATCTATTTTTATATTATACATTCTAAGGGTTACATACCGTGCGGCAAGCATAAGCGGAGTGCAGCCATCCTTTGTGCGATGCTCTATGTTGGATTTGAACTCCAGCAGAAGTTTCACGACGTCGTGGTGACCCTTCCAACAGGCGCTCGTCAGTGGAATATCATTATTACTTCCACTCGGAACATTAACCTTGGCCCTCCTCTCAAGTAGCTTCCGTGCGACATCAGTATGACCCCCAAGTGCAGCAAACATGAGTGGCGTGAAACCCTCTTTTGTGCGGTGCTCAATATTGGCGGTCCTTTCCAGAAGTAGCTCGACGACATCACAGTGCCCCTTCCAACAGGCAAAGGTAAGGGGGCTGTCCTTGTTGCTATCCGACTCGACATTGATTTCCGCACCATGATCAAGCAACATGGCTGCCACTTTCACATGACCAGCCAGCGCCGCAAACATTAGTGCCGTACAACCATCTTTAGTGCGATGCTCCACGTCAGATGTCCTTTCCAACAGCAGCTCCACAATGGCCTCGTTGCCAAGGGTGCAGGCCCACGTCAGGGCACTATCAGAGGTGGTCTCAGTGGGGGCATCAATGTTGGCGTTGTGGTCCAACAAATAACGTGCCACATCAACGTGTCCCTGACTGCACGCCTCTAACAAAGGTGTATTGCCAGCCTTGTTTCGATAATCAACATGCGCTCCACTTTCCAACAACAACTCCACGATGTCGAGTTTGCCTTGCCGACATGCCAAACTCATCATTTCATCTAAACTCACGTCCGCCTCAGCCACAGAGCGAAACACTGGGTCCGTTTCGTCAATTATACCAGGTTCGATACCTTCGTCGTTGTCTTCGTCGCCAGAACTCATCGTCCACATGAAATGTTGAGCGAGATTTCGTCAGAACGTAAGCTTATTATTACCTTGCGTCGAGAAAGTGAGCACCCGTAGAGATTTAGTTTCCACTCTGAAATTTCATTTTGGCACTGGAAAGTTCATGGAAAAAAAACACGTATTAGAGAAACAATACAACTGAACAGATAGACTGTAAAATCAAGTGTAGGGAGTAAACCCCTGTTCTGCCTCCTTTTTTGTCTGTACTTTTCAATATTCTTCTCCTGGGAACAGTTGTATTTAAATTATGAACACAGAACCTCGACTACCATACAACTTAATAATTCAAGAATAAAATTGAAACTCCCCAAACCTTGGCGAAATTTAGCGACCAACGGCGGCCACACTTAGGGAGATTTGACGTGACGAGTTGCGGCAAATTGACGGCTCCCTCATCCAGGGAAGAGAGGAAGTTTTCCCGTCGAAATCACTTTTTATCTTTCAACAAATTGTTCGTTCTCTCTTGGCCGGTGCAGCGCGCAGGATCAGGACAACACATGCAAGGGCTGAGCGACCGCGCCATCTGCCTCAGTACCGTGGTGTGTTGTGGTCTGAACAGCGTAATTTCACTTCAATAAAATAAATTCCTTTTAAATTTTTATCCGTTTTTCTTGCGGTATTTGCATTGATCGCTTCTAAAAAAAAAAAAAATACAAATTCGACGTTGTTTTGTTGGCTTGTTTTTATACACACTACCTCACAAGCAGCAAGCTCGGGTATAAATATAAAAGGTTATTTATTCGAACCGAACAAACAGCGTCAACAATATCAGTTGAAACAATATATAGAGCACGTATAATCGAAGAATATTTACAGCTTTAATTCCAGCTAGGGTTTGGATTGATAATTGTTTTTTGTCAAGTTAATTCCTATCAATAATAAAAAATAAATGGCGAACCAATAGCCTGCTCATGTTCGCAGCGCAGGCAGCCTCTTTGAAAAATACATAATTTCCAATTGTCGATTCCCCCTTTTCAGTTGACCTCTAAAATCTGCGAGTCTCGTGATTTTTGTCCTTTTCTTATGCTCTCGCGATAAGAACTCTTAATCTCACGATTTATCTTCAGGAAAAAAAAAAAAAAAATTATAAATGCTCTACTTCAAACCAAAGGAGAAAATAAAATAGATGAACCCCTAAATTCCTTCTTTTTAGTCTATCTTAATTTTTATGTTTCGCACCTTCCTTTTTTTGTTCTTTTTTTATAGGCTTGAAAGAAGAAAGAAAACCTCTCGGACCACGCTCCTAAACAAACGGTCGCAATAGCGCGTCACTGAAGCAGTAGACTGCAACACAGTCGTATTTTTTGCAGAGCGACATCACGTACTGGACAAAGTTCACACTGATTGTTCATTCGTTACAGTGGGGTCGACACCCGGGGGGGTACTATACTCCCTTATATAAAGCTAAATAGGTATGTGCGGCCCCAAAGGGTATGGTTTTTGAGCCGTTTTGGTCTGAAATAGGGTATAGATTTTGAGAAAATAAACATTGACCATTTTGGTCTGAAATAGGGTATATTTTGTGTACTCTGGCCTGGAGTTTGGTTTTTAGACGAAACTATTTTTTTCCATATTAACATCGGGGAATTTGAAGCCCTTTTCAAATGTTTGCGCAAATGGAACCCATTCCTTGGTAGCTGAAGTCATGTATTAGACACGTGTACTAATTTTATAGGTCTGAAATAGGGTATCGACTTTTGGGTCAGGTCTGAAATAGGATATGGGCTTATTAACACCCTATACATGTATATATAATAGAGGCCACTTAGACAATGAAACGGCCAAGCCACTCTACAGAACGGAAACAAAGAATTACAACTACAGTTGCTTGAGCCAAACAGTTTACAGCAACACAACGTTTCAACTTGGAATTAAGTTGAAATTCTCTATTCTGCTCTGTGCCGGATACGGTGATTGGAATTCAATGTTTAGATGACCATGGTTGCAGTAGTCACATTATAAATCCTTGTTATGTTTGGCACATAAATTTGGGCTGGGCTTTTAACTGCATGAGTCAGAACATGTATGTAATCCAAATTGACAACTGAATCACTTGGTATAATGATCATGCTTGTCTTGTAACGTAGGTCAATTTAGATATTATCACAGGCAACAAGCGGGGATCCTCTCTTAAATATTATAAGCTGCAAGAAAAGATAACACGATCCCCTTCATTACCAACCTCGTTCCCAGGGTCTCTCTTCTTTCCGCCCCAAGAGTGAGAAAGCGCTCTCTCTCTTGGGGGCGGGAAGAAGAGAGACCCTGGGAACGAGGTTGCTTCATTACAACGTCCATTCTCGTCCCCACAGTCCTTTCGCATCTCTGCGAAAGGGCTGTAGGGATGAGAATGTACAACGTCTTGCACGAATTCCTACCACAAAAACATGGCCACGAATACCTTAGCTTGTTAATAGTAATTAAAGTTATTAGCAAATTGGCGACTTTGGGATTTTTGCGGGGAGTTTTAATAAGAGTGAATCCTTCGTGACGCCTTGTGTGCGTAGACTACGAGTAGTCCTTCATTTAATTATTATCTCAGGGATAGTCGCGTGGGAGAACACGCGAGCGCGCGCGCGCGAAACTCACCTGTCATCTCCCACGAGGAGACGTGACGCGGAGATGATTTTTTTGCGCGCGCTCGCGTGTTCTCGAAGGACTGTGTACAAGTCGCTACCTTGTTCAGTATGTTCCGCTATTGGTGACTACGTCAGATTGTGTTTTAGGAAATACAAATAGTAACATCCCTAATTAAAATAACTTGTATTTCAAACACGATTTTCTTGAATTGTTCGTCACGCAAGCACAATGCGGATCAAACAAACACTTCAAATAATTAGAATGGCGTCATGAACAAAATACCTTGGATTTTTTATATGTATTTTATTTATAAACACCCGCAAAGCACGTCACGTTTACATGAAAAATAAACGCAATATTCAATTGGTAATATCATGTCTGGAGCAAGGAATTAAAATTAAAGTTCGACATTTCAGTCCCTTGTGGGGAATCCTTCTTCTTCTTTCTTTCCTTCTTTCTATTTTTCTCTTTGTTTTTTTGTTTTTTTCGGAGAGAACTTTTTTTTTCGCTGATCATGTAAAACCCACACTTTGTTTTCATCTGACGTCATCAAAATTCTAAAATCTAATCCTACAAAGCTATTCTTTTTATATCTTCTAGACATGGCTATGCAAAGTTTCAGTTATTCCTTTTGGAAATAAAGCTATTTGGAATTTGTGATGTCCCGGATAAACGTGTTTCTGAACTGTCACAAAAAACGGATATTTTTATATCATTTTCAAAAATTCCAGACGAGATAATAATTTAGAAGTTATGTCTAAACAGATTTGAAGTGAAAGCTAATGATATTGATCTACTCTACTTCTTGTGCAATTTTATGGCGGCCATATTTGTGTCCCTCTGAAGGACACAAACATGGCGGCGGCATACTAAATACTGTAATTTTTTTTCTGAAAATTAGTTTGGCAATAACTCGGTTATGAAAAACGCTACAAAGCTATAATTTGGACAAAACGTTTCTTTCTGCCAGTTCTTTTACCTGTTACTTTTCTGATGTTGTTCATGCAAGCAAACAGTTTTTGTAATGTTGATGAAAACCACCAAATATAACTATTCGTGTCAGAAGTAAACATGAGCGATTGAAGCCGGGGAGTCCATGTCTTGCAGGGTACTGGTTTCATCTGATTGAAAATTAGCTTTTGAAAGATTTCAATAATATCGTATCTTAATTGTTAACTAGCACGTGTGTTTTGGGTTATGAATAAAGAGATTCATTATAAAATTTCAAAAGCCATGCGAGTGCTATTGTCGGTTATTCGGAGGCTTTGTTTTATAGCAAGAAACCGCGGTTCCTTGTGGTTGTAGCGGGTTTGAAGTCTTCTTTCAACTTCATTCAAGCTCGCACTATCGCTCATTAAAAAGGAGGGTTTGTTGAAAAGAGCGGTAAAATATTTCTATATGACATTTAGCCAGTTTTTAGCAGCCTGTCAGTGCATGACTAGCTGTTTTAAATTCTCCTCGGATACTCTGACACACGTGTTTGTCGTTGCTATTAGCTTCCATTCATTGTCAATCCAGTGGAACAATTAACCTTCGTAGCTGGAGATATTTACCGCCCGCACTACAGGCAATCAAGCCTGGTTTCCATATGATCGCAACGATCCCAACGATCGCAGTCGCCAACGATCGTTGCGATCATATGGAAACCACTCTTGCGATCGTTGCGACTGCGATCGTTGCGATCATATGGAAACCAGGCTTCAGTGACATAACGTCCAACAAAGACCTGAAAGACCCCCAGCTACGAAGACCATGCAACAATTTCCATAATTTAACGATGAAGAGAGCGATATGACTGCTGGAAACTATTGAGCAATTAAGGTTCTGCGTTCACCGTAGCTTGATAATTGAAAAACTATTTGGATATCTCAGAGACCAGTTCAGACACAATATTTTATATTTCCTGCCTCGAAATCAGCTGCCCGAGCCGCTGGATGTTTACCCTGGGTACCAGAGGTTTATTTCTCCGTCGCCTCGAGAGATTTGAAACCGGAAACTGCGCAAGAAAAGCCTCTGGCACCCAGGGTACTGGATGTTTTATAGCTAATGGAAAATATTCATTTTTTGTTTGTGTTGTGGTTTTAATAAGTCATCAATATCTTAAGAAACGGCAACATATCACAAATTATCAATTTATTTTTCCGAGTATAAAACAGCTCAATTCTTGCCCTGCTTGGGAGAGATCCGAGATTCGACCCGAAAAATTCCATACTGATGACGTCAGAGCACTACAGAGATCCCTTCGTCGGTATCGTAAGAAAAAAACGAGTAGCTCTGGGGACGAGAATGCCGGCTGACGCCACTGCAGCAAAAAACAGCAAATGCAACGCAGTTAAAGTGAACCAATCAGAACTCGAAGCGAATTCATGCAACAGTTGCCAAGCGCGCGAAAACGTGCGTAAGTTCCGACTGGTTTGGGTTTTGCTCGATTCTGATTGGTTGAAAGCTAGAATCGCATGTCTGTCTCTGATTGGTTAGGTTTAATTTCCAAACCAAAGCAAACATATTACTTTCTATAGTCAATAGGAATATGCGACAGAGAAGATGGCTAGGACAAACCAAACTTTGCAATAAGTGCACTTTACTACGTCCTGTCTTTTTCTACTGACTGAAAAAAAGCCAAACTTTATATTACTTCGGGCCACCACACAATGTTTATACTCCTGGGTGGAGAGAGACGCACTGTGAGAGTAAAGTGTCATGCCCAAGAACACAACACAATGTTTATACTCCTGGGTGGAGAGAGGTACTGTGAGAGTAAAGTGTCTTACTCAAGAACACAACACAATGTTTATACTCCTGGGTGGAGAGAGACGCACTGTGAGAGTAAAGTATCTTGCCCAAGAACACAACACAATGTTTATACTCCTGGGTGGAGAGAGGCACTGTGAGAGTAAAGTGTCTTGCCCAGGAACACAACACAATGTTTATACTCCTGGGTGGAGAGAAGCACTGTGAGAGTAAAGTGTCTTGCCCAAGAACACAACACAATGTTTATACTCCTGGGTGGAGAGAGGCACTGTGAGAGTAAAGTGTCTTGCCCAAGAACACAACACAATGTTTATACTCCTGGGTGAAGAGAGGCACTGTGAGAGTAAAGTGTCTTGCCCAAGAACACAACACAATGTTTATACTCCTGGGTGGAGAGAGGTACTGTGAGAGTAAAGTGTCTTACTCAAGAACACAACACAATGTTTATACTCCTGGGTGGAGAGAGACACTGTGAGAGTAAAGTGTCTTGCGTTCTTGGGCAAGACACTTTACTCTCACAGAGTCTCTCTCCACCCAGGAATATAAAACCGTATAATATAAATGCATGGGTACCGGTGAATTGTCAGAGCAACCCAACACAAAAATGCTGGGTGGTAACCTGTGATGGACTAGCATCCCATCCAGGGGAGTAGTGATGCTCCTAGTCGCTTCATGCTATGGAAACCGGAGTTAAGCGCCAACGTTATAATCCACTAGGCTTGTAGACAGACCTTAACCTTTTTAATTAGTTTTTTTATCGTAGTTACATGCAACCCAGAGTTTATAATAATATCCGGTGGGGCTTAAAATTAACCGAAAAAACCCGCTCTGACATGCATTAATTAAAAGCTAAATCATGTTTTTAAAGGACTGTATCTCTCTTTTCGATATTTCATTTATGTTGCGACGAACCTTCTTTAATACATTCTACGCTCTCGTGTTTACGGCCTGAACTCGCTTACAATCCTTTTTATTTTCCTTAGGTCAAAAGCACACATTTTCTAACTCTTACATATTACAAGTAATTCAGTTTCACCACGCACGGCGCATCTTACCTTATCAGCTCTCATGATGAAGTTCTTCGTTCGTAATCCGTCTCAATCTTCCCCAATATCATATAAACCATCCTTAATTATGTTTATACATCGCAAAAAGTCTACCGTATATCATGACATAAAAAAATTGTCATCTGTCCCGGGTGGGGTAAGGGAAGGAGATATGAGATATTTTCCCGCGAACGGTAAAAATCCCACTTTTGCTGTTTGCCATTTTTCTACGTGAAAGTGAGTAATTTCGCGCTTGTGTGGACGTGTGAATTATTTTCGATTTTTCTGATGGATTTATTTAACGATTCGAGGAAAAGTAAAGAGAATCAACTGCAAGCTGACGTTTGACGTAGAACGTGGTGCTTAACCCTTTCTCGCCCTTTCACTCTCAGAGTCAAACGTTGAGTCAATAACTGTGGTTGTAACTTTTGAGTCTGTGGATGAAACCCTAGTGTGTGACCATTCAAATGAAAGCTATTGAGCAGTACTTTCATGTGGTACTGTTTATTATGCTGTACAAGGTGGTTCTAACTTTTAAGTCTGTGGATGAAACCCTAGTGTGTGACCATTCAAATGAAAGCTATTGAGCAGTACTTTCAAGTGGTGCTGTTTGTTTTTGACAATTTTGCAAAAATGAAATTCAAGATTTTCCCCTCAATTTTGAACTCAGTACTCTTGGAGTGAAAGGGTTAATCTCTCTATTGATGCTATCAAGAGAATATTCTCTTGATGTTATTTATAGCCGGAAGGGATTTTCTGTTACCAGACTGATATGCGTCTCGTCCAAAGATATCCCGATAAAATATTAATCCAATATTTATCGTAACTTGAAGAGAGTTAGGAAGATCAAGAGCGGTCCGGCCGGAGAACATCAGCATAAACTGCAACTAAATCCCCCAGGGGGGAATACCATATATAAGATGATCGTCGGAAATTTATATAGAAAGGAACCCCCTAAAAGGTTTTGTGGACATGGCTCGAATAGACCTTTCTCCAAAATGGCCGCCGCAAATTCAAAATGATTAAAATTAAACTGAGCGGAAAATCACTGAAAGACCACCTCTTGTTTGGTAATCGTACGAAGTTTCGTTAGGTTACGTTCTACATGAGTCGAGAAAACGGAAGTTGAAAACTGGAAAATTTAGAGACGTTTGTATGACTGGGGGTATGGCGTATATACCCCCAGTCATCCAAACGTCTCTAAATTTTCCAGTTTTCAACTTCCGTTTTCTCGACTCAGGTAGAACCTAACCTAACGAAACTTCGTACGATTACCAAACAAGAGGTTGTCTTTCAGGTGCTGGTATTGATTTTCCACTCAGCTTAATATGAATTTTCGGCGGCCATTTTGGAGAAAGGTCTATTCCTTTTCACTCCTAAGAGGTACTATTTTTAAAACGACAAGAAGTTCTTGTCATACTTTTTCCGGCTTATACCGTATTAATTTACCCTAAAAAAGGTACCGGGGAACTCTGACGGTGGTCATGTTAGATTTAACCCCGGGAGGGGGGGGGGGGGGACTTCGATATAAAAGTGGCGAGGGTGCTCGTCGTACCTTTTAGGGGTTAAAATTCATGATTTGGTACCGCTTAGGGTGTAAAATCTCAATTGACCACCCTTAGAGTTAACGCGGTACCTTTTAGGGTTGCTGAGCCGGAAAAAATATGACAGGAACTATTTTGTCAATCAACTGATTTTTATTCTTGTCTCATTCATGAACCGCTTAAAATGTTTACGAGTAGATCGTATTCGAAGGAATCGTCTTTATCACTATTAAAGAATGTTATATTGTCAGTTAATGTGTTGTTTTAGAATTGGTACCTCTTAGGGGTGAAAATGAATTGGGGCCACGCCCACAAAAATTTTTTCGTACCTTTTAGGGGTTCTTTTCAAAATTTCCGACGAGCACCCCCGACCCCTTTTATATGGGAGTCCCCCCCCGGGGATTTAACACCCTAAGCGGTACCAAACCATGAATTTCAACCTCTAAAAGGTGCCACGGTCATCCTCGTCACTTTTAAATTCGATTCGTGCATTGTTCAATGAAATGACGAGAGAAGAGTACACTTTGTAAACTGACTGCAGTGAAATGTTCTTATACCAAGGTCATGACTTGTTCGCAATCCTTTCCTTTACAATAACAATTCCCAGGAAATTAGATGGAAAGGTCTTAGCCGCATTAGAGTAAAGCTCTCAAACCTAATCATCATGACTGTTATTTTACCGACAAACGAATCCCGATGAGATAACTAGGTCAGGTCATTTATTGAGTTAAATCAGTCGAAAATACTATGCGCTTTCGGTTTTTAATCCGTCTCCCGCTTCACCAAGAAAAAAGTAGAGGAAGGGATGGAACTGAAGTGCTCCTTTGCAGCGTCCCTCTAGGTAGCTGAATCAGAGGCGGATCCAGGATTCTTTGATAGGGGGGTCCCAGGGTTTTTCCGAAAATGTGAAGTAGATTGAAGGAAAGATTTTGGAAGTAGACGGCAGTAGTAAAGGCGCAAGGGTGGGGGAGGGGAGTGTTTGGGGGCCTCCCACAGAAAAAAATTGAGATTTTAGGCTCTGAAAAGTGCATTTTGGTGGATTCTAGAGATGGTTTTGCTATGGATAATAGAGAAAGCAAAAACCCCTAAGGTCTGGTAGGAGGGTCCGGACCACCCCGACCCTCCCCCTGAAAATGCTAACTGTAAGTTTATATTAGAACTGCAAATATAATTTGAATTTTTCCATTTTGCTAAATCGTCTTTTGATTTTGAACCGTACATACACGTCAAACTTACACGAGCATTAACTAGGCATGCAGGTTTAAATGGGATTTAGCGTCAGGGCGTTTATTTAATTTTGGGTGCAAAAGGGGGTACTATTGATTATGTACATTTTACTATTATTTTTTTCATCTTTGCCAGCCGTTTTGACAACCTCGATCTCAGACTACAGTGGAGGAAAAGGAGAGAGAGCCTGGGATCGAGCCTGGCCTCGAGATTGCCGAGGCTCGAGCCTGAGCCTGGGATCGTGATTGCCTTTTTTGCATTGCCAAGCTGGCCGCCATTTTGTCCCCAGTAACGATCCCACAAGCGACTGCGAGATGCGACTCGCCCCAGATTGCTTCTCGTCTCTAAAGTGGCGGCGAAATGTTAACAACTTCCGTCAAAGGGAGCCCTTATTTCACAGGGCCTATGATAGACACATGATAGAGGAGACACTTACTTCTGAGTAGAAGGAGGGCGCTAAATAGACTCATTATCATGAATTATGGTACACCTTGAAAGGGAGTGGGCGCCTGCTGCGTTACAGGATCCAACAACATCCGCTGCGGTCTCACCATTTCTTTGGGAGCTGACTTCTTTACAAAGTTCAAGAAGCGCATTGTCCATTGTGTCTAGTAAATGAATAAATTAAATTTCAACCACTTCAATGGGTCATTTCCGGTTTGTTAAAATTCAACTTGACTCTAGGGATTAGGGAATAAAACCAAAAATAAATCACATTTGAGGCTAAGGAATGAAAGTTACTTTGTTCCGTCCCCCGTCAAAATCGTCAAATTGCTTGATTTTCAGTTATATTCAGTCGTTTTCAGAGCTCGCGATAAAAATTCGCGATCGGAAAATGGCCGCGCGAAAAACTGGGGGCGAGTCAAGCGCGCTTTTATCGCTCTCGCTCGACGGACTAAGCTGGGAAAGAGGGACTGCTCGTAGTCTATTCTCATTGCGGCTTCTGAAGCGAATTCGCCAGCAATGACTGCCAGAAGGTATTGAAATACTGTTCATAAATAACAAATCAGCCGCATTCTCTCACCAATTTTGGGCATGAAAAAGATTGGATTGGAATTCAGACTCCTGACCTAACTGAAAGGAAATACTCTTTTTTGTTTAAAAACTCGGAAAATTTTGTTTCAGACGAGAAGACTGAAATAACATTTCGTCTGGAATGATACACGATACGTCTTTTTTAATAACTTCTATTTTTGGTCTGAGGCTGTACTCGACAAAGTTTTATACGGAGAGGCTCCGCCCCGAGGTCCAAACCCTTACCCTTTTATATACCATTTTCGACAGAAAAGGTAACCCTTTAATATACCTTCCATAGAAAATTGTACCCCTTTCACATACCTTGCATCTCTTTTACGACTTTTACTAAACTTTTAGCTTGAGTAGCCCCTTAAAATATTGGATGAATCAGCCGTTAGGTGCGTCTGTTCGAGATATTTTGAAAGGCCCTTTTAAACACCTAAATGACAGTTTTCCCTACCCTTTTCTATACTTCAACTCGTGAAATCCCTACCCTTTTATATACCTCCAGCCTGAAAAAGCTACCCCTTTCGGGCGGAGCCTCCCCGTATGCCATTATAGGGAGTACCCCCCCCCCCCCCTCCCCCGTGACAATGTTACGGGTTGGATTTGAACAAAGTCAAGTGGTTTTTTTTTCAATATTGTACAGAGGGGACATGACCGGAACAGATCCCCTACTCTCTATTTTTAAACTCATTTTTCTCCCCCTTCTTTCGTTTACGTTGTTTCTCCCTCCTCCCTAAATCATTCCTCGCCCCAGTCTTACATGTATTTGTCATTTCTACAGCAAATGGGAACAAAAATAAAGTTCTTACCCAAATTGCAGCCTTGGGGTATATTTTTTGCAAGTTCTGCAATACAGTCGAACCTCCCGCGCGTAAGCGGACACACTCGGGACCAGAAAAAGTGTCCGCTTAAGAGAGGTGTCCGCTTATGGGAGGTTAAAAATGTACCGGTTTGCATGTAGCTGGGTACCCTAGTCCCAGAGGTTTTATTTCTTCTTGTGAACTCGATCTAAGAAAGAGAAGAAAGAAAACCTCTGGGCCCAGGTTATTATGTCGCTGGGAACATGACGAAGTGTCCGCTTACGAGAGGTGTCCGCCTAAGGGAGGTGTCCGTTAGCGGAGGTTCAACTATACCAACAATTTCATACAAGGCATAGACACAATGAAAAAGTCAATGAACATTTCATTGATCTTCTTCAATCCCCTATCAAGTGACTTTTGTTATTTCCGATTTCAAACACGACAAATTAATTAGCGGAACGAAGTCATCCGAACGTGCTTCGAATACCCGAAAGCGATAAGTTCTCATTCGGCTGTTTTTGCGTAGGAGGCAATGTTCAAAATATACCAGTTACCAGATTAAAGGTTTTACAAATTTGAGTTTCCCATTCTTGTTGTCACATACTCTTGAGAAAGTTTTTAAAAGTCATCGAAGATTATTTGTAAAGCTCTGTTGAAGTGGAAGCTAATTAATATTCCGGACGTACAAGGATTTGTTTACATTTCCGCTGTGATGAAAACCAGCCTGGCAGGCAATTCACACCCATTTCACACTATCAATTCTTACGAACACGCTCGTCAAAGCAAAACACCATCCGAATCACGTCCCTCGTTGTTTATGGCAAAATTATTCCAAGAATCGCTGATAAGCATATATGGATATTGTGATCTGCGCGGCAAGTCAGGTTCGCGTTTTATAGAAATCATTAATCTCCAAAAGGTCAAAGTAGTGGCTTTGTTATCCACTATCTTCGATCACGAAAATTTAAACGTTTCAAACGCGCCGTGACAACCCTATTGTGCAACATGAATGATTTAAGTTTCTCGAGGCGGTAAAATCCAAACCAGACAATCGGCGAGGAAGGGATTTTGATTAAATCTCGCACATGAATCGATAAAACAAAATTCAAGCCGATATCTCATGCAGTTAAAATCGGAATAGTTTTGTAAAGGGCTCTATTAAGATCTCGCCTAAGGGGGCTGGAAGCCGCATCTACGTAAGAATTCTATACAAACAAAGCAATTGAAGTTCGTGGAATTTGTAAATTCTCTTCAAAACAGATTTACATCCAGGTTTTAACAGCTCTTCAAAATGTAAACAATCTTCCCGGTTTCGCCCTCGGCACGGTTTAATTTTGATCTAGCAGACGATATACGATCAATTGTCAAACACCTTGAAATAGCCCCACTAATCATGCATACTTTCGACCAGTTCACGACCGCAATAATAAAAAAAGATTCCCAACCCAGGAAGGATTAAGCGAAAACGACACGTCCATCAACTACTTGTGATCCGCGCCGATTTTTACTCTCGAGAAAATTAACTAAGGTTTTAATTCCATTAACACAGCGCAAAGTAGCATTAATTTTATCTGTCTAGGAACACGGAGCAGTTAAATTCCAGCGCGCAAATTACCTCTGCAACAGAATGCACAGATAACTGCTGAACAGGGTTTTTTGTTTGGATTTATCAATACTGCATTTAATGGCATGCAACTCCAACCCTCAATATGCAATTAACCTGAATTAACTAGTAAAATCAGAGTCAGGTTTAATTATTTTGCACTTTATAAATTAAGCTGGAATTTTCGGTCATCGCCAAAGGCAAAAGATTACGATCAAAAGTCATTTTGCGCGCGAGACCTGCTAAGAAGTTATAACCAATCTATTGCAAATAAACTACCAATTCATTAGAAAATGTTGAACAGTTCACTTCAAAAGTTGTTCTTTGTACACGTTCTGCGAGTGCAGAAGAATCGCTTGAAACATTTTCAAAAGAAATCCTATACAATGCTGATTGTCTAACGAAGCCACTTAAACGCTAGCACGAACGAGAAAACAATATTGTACATTTCATGTTGAAATAAACGTTCAACTCTGATATTCGGGCGCTTGTAAAATGTCGTTAACTTAAAGCTTGTTTCTCTTGGAGAGCACACTTGAGAAATAATTATATATTTACAAAATATAAGTCCAGTGTTGGTCGCTTGCTCAAACCGAAGTCTCGGAGTTCAGCCGCAGTACAAACTTGTTACTTTCAAAGTCAAATTCGTCCTCGGAAATATCAAAATAAGGGAGCTTACGAATGGTAACAACTAGAGAGATATCCTCGCTTTTAAGTTGAAATACTGTTGAAGAGGAAAGCGATTTCGTAACTTGTTCTTCGCAGACTATACTCCAAGTTTGTGTTCTCTTTTTGGTGGTAAATTCCACACAGGGTTGGTCGTTCATGTAACGTTCCAGAAACGCTTTCGGGGTCATGTCGAACGTAAGGCAGTGCGCAAGATGCTTAATAATTCCATCCATTGTGAAGCGATGGTGGAGTCTTACAGTTCTCAAGTATTTTTGAAGAGGTCTTGCGAACGATGGAAACAGTGATTGCGCAGTTTCCTCGGGGTCCATCGGAACACACGGCCCGCGTTCGAGCTGAACGCGTTTGATATGCCCAAAAGCCTCTTCACAGGCATTAGATAAACGCGCTTTTCGCCGTTTCACCTTTCGATCGAACTCAGCTTCTTCGTAAAAGCGGTCATTCCTCGCTGGGTCGCGTCTGCGAGTCGAAGCCGCCGTCAAAATTGCTTTTGCCCGCGGGTTTACTTTGTCGTTTTGCTTGCCATCGATGTCATAAAACTTGAGACTGGAGAACTGCTTGTGCGATGACCTGGCTGGCGTTTGCGTCAGATACGGATTATACTCGGGGAAATCCTTGTAATACTGTTCCAACACAAATACCGCCGTCCGCTGGATGGACAGAGGCCCGATGTTGTAAAATCTACTGACTCCATCTGTGCTGCGAATCACTTTGAGTGTAAACAAAGGGTCGGTTTGACGTATCCAGAGCACCACCAAAGACGCGTAATGCAAAAATAGCAAAGTATCAGTCAAAGTGACCGCAAAATGAAGGATGTCGACGAACTGTTCGGTCTTCTTCTCGATGATCCTCAACCCGTAGAAAAGCCAGTAACATACGAGAACTAGGAACACAAGAACCATCACGCCGACCCGAAGCACAAACACTCTCGGCAAGGTTACCCGCGACATTCGAAAATACAAAGCCCAAATCCCGATCACTAACAGAAGCTCTTTGACGGCAAAGCTGATAAATAAACCATCACAGTTTGTGCCGCATGGTGTAGGTTTCCACGTAACCACGGGGAAAACGACGAAAAGAATCGGCGAAATCACAGCAAACATGCTCAAAAATGCTTCAGGTACAATCTTAACATGGCGGCTAAAATTAACGCATGAAAACCGACGTCTTTCTTTCACAACATCGCTCAAGTCTGTTTCACTAAGCGTTACGATCGATGTTGCTGTTTCAGTAATTGAGGTCGCTGTTTCTCCCCAGTTATCATCTTGAGGGATAACCTGCACTTGTATAATTCCTTCATCTAGTATCTCTTGGCTTCCCGTCTCTTCGGCTCTCAACTGCCTTCGTTCATGGTCTCTATCGCGGTCAGATCTGTTGTGTTCTCCTCGCGGCATGGTTCAAATCAAGCAAGAAATCACTGGTTAATACACCGTTCTTCGGCATAAAATGACTTCGATTTGTAAAGCAACCCTTCGACAGATATTCGCTGTTCGTTCTGAAGTGGTTGTAGCCAGAAGTGGAGGGTCTTTGCCGCTCGTTTCAAAGCAAACTCACACAATGAATTCAAAAGCACGTTCTGTCGGAACGTAACTTTGAAGACCTCTATCAAGAGCGCCTCCCTTGGGAGTACGCGATTGGTCAATTTTAATTTATTAGCATTCTTTGGAATAATTAGAAGCCCTATCAATATGATCCTATTGGGAATTTTACCGTGAGCACGTGATTACATTGTAATATTTACCCAAGTCCCGAAATCAGAAAAAATTATTCCGATGTTTAGAAATGCTTCATTTCACACAACGTCAGAGAAATGGACGGCAATGGAATTCTAATTAGTGATTTTGGGTGGTTTATGCTCAGTAGTTTCGGGCTTTTGCGCCTAAAATCCTAGCGTGACTTGATAATTGAAATTCGATCACTTGATGAAACGATTATGCACAAACAAACCATATGGAATATTAGGAAGTTATGATGGCGAATTAACGCTTTACTCGCAGTTTTGATACAGAAAGCTGAGAGACAAAGAAGTTAGACAAACAAACAGCCGGAAGCGACGATCAAACAAGGGCTTCGCTTTGGAATTTACGGGAGGGAAAGAGAAAAAATGTCAAGAATGGAAGTCGGTTGGATAGATGAGATACTTCAAACGGTGTTAACCAGACACGCCGAGGCATCTCCGTCAAGTTTCATGTTACAATACACGTATCATAGAATGATTTATCAAACTAATTGGACAATACGCGCGTCTAGTCTCACTTTGTGATGTTGTATATAAACACTTGACTCCAGAGAGCTATAAAACAGGGGAGACAGGACGTACGGACAGTGGAATATCCCATCTCAGTATTTTTTAATTAATTTTCTCCCTTCTTCCTCTAAGACTTCTCTCTCCATCCTCCCAAATTTTTTAGGCCATTTCTCCACCTCCGTCCCTTATTTCCTCAGCCGTTTCTCTTTCCCCCCACCTAAGCCGGTCCTCTTCCCTCTACAAAGAGCTAAACAAAATGAAATTCAATTTGCCAAAGCTTGACATTCAACTGTTTCGGAGTACGCAGTATTATAGCTCACGGTTTCGAAAAAAAAGAAAAAAAAAGAATGTGAACTCGAATTTCACCAAAAACTACAAGAATATCATAAATAATTGTTTTTTC
The DNA here is from genome assembly GCA_029204205.1 of Desmophyllum pertusum. Lineage (NCBI taxonomy): Eukaryota > Metazoa > Cnidaria > Anthozoa > Scleractinia > Caryophylliidae > Desmophyllum > Desmophyllum pertusum. The sequence continues at coordinate 1,318,425 of MU827787.1, read as the reverse complement.
AAACGTACTTTTGTCCGGAAGCCAGGCAAATAAATCAAATAAATGGGCAAAGCAGACCCACATCCTGCCCAAAAGAAAACAACACAGTGATTTGTGGATTTCTACAATTGCACGAATTAAAACGGATCAGTTACGGAGGATGGCGGAAACGCATCATAACCGTTGTACTCCAAGAATGAGTGTTTTCCGGAAACAAATCTACTTTGGACATTTTACTTGTGTATGTTCAGCTAGTATATTTCCAAGTTTTAATAATTTTTTTAAAAACTAAAGGCTCGATTAAACGGTGTAAACATTTGTTGAGAGCCGATGTTGAGGACGTTTGACACCCCCTTTGTCTCAAAACTTTCGCAACATTTCTTTTGTTCAACAAATGTTGAGACCGTTTTATAAAACCATGTCAATTTCTGCATCATAGCTAGCGCAATTTTATTTTTGACAATAACTGCAGAGATTCTCGCGCGCTCATTGGCTAATTTTTATAAGAGGACAGACACAAAGTGATCCACAGCTACTTCGACAATTTTATGACGCAATTCATGATCAATAACAAAACGGACGTATAAAAACTGGTCAATTTTTTTTTGCGTAGGGGGTGTAGAGAATACTTCAAGGACTGTAAGAGATTTAGCGCGCCGCTGCCCCTCTCCTTTGACAAAATAGACCTTTCTCCAAAATGGCCGCCGCAAATTCATATTAAGCTGAGCGGAAAGTCAATACCAGCACCTGAAAGACCACCTCTTGTTTGGTAATCGTACCAAGTAACGGAAGATTTAGAGACGTTTGTATGACCCCTAGTCATACAAACGTCTCTAAATTTTTCGAAACTTCGTACGATTACCAAACAAGAGGTGGTCTTTCAGGTGCTGGTATTGATTTTACGCTCAGTTTAATTTTAATCATTTGGAATTTGCGGCAGCCATTTTGGAGAAAGCCGGGTCGATTAGCATACACACTTTCGCTGGGCTATTTGCTCAGCAGAAAACTAAGCGAGTTATTAGCTTCGGAGAGGAACCAAAGCGTTAGGGCGCCAAATGATAAAGCTTCTTACTAAGAAAGACTATAAATAGTCGACATAATCTCATTAAAAGGAAATCTTTCCATTATCCGCCTTCTTAGTGGTTTACGGAATGATTTAGTGTTTCCCGCTTTATTCTTAATAACCTTCAGCGGTGAATTTGCGACAAGCGGCAACTTTTGTGAATTGTAATCCGACACCACTTCTACAAACAAATTGTTTCTACGTTTATTAATTAAAAATGATTTTAAAAAAACTAATTAACATGATCTTCCGCTTTAAAATAAACACCAATGATCGATCACATCTCCAGTAAAGTAAAAAGAAAAAAGAAGAACAAAATAGCTCTAAGATCTGGGATACTTATAAACTAGTCCAAGCTGAATTTCGGCGACCCCAAGGCCATATAAGGGAGTTCAAGCAGCCACGACGGAAACGCCGAGGACAATGTCGTTCAACCCTTTCACTCCCAAGAGTGCTAAGTTCAAAACTGAGGGAAAAATCTAGAATTTCATTTGCAAAATTGTCAAAAATAAACAGTACCACATGAAAGTACTGCTCACTGGCTTTCATTTGAATGGTCACACACACACACACACTAGGGTTTCATCTACAGACCTAAAAGTTAAAACCACATTTATTAACTTAAGGTTTGACTCTGGGAGTGAAAGGGTTAATACATGAATTTATATTTTAGTTCAGAATCTCGTGATTCTCTAGTTCCATTCAGTTTGTCTTTCGGTGTCAGAACTATCCTCAGCTGAATAATATGTAAAGACAGCGTTCAAATACAAAGAAGAAACTTGAAAGTTCACGTTCTCCGAAAACACAGAATTTGGTCATTTCACGTTGTTGCTTTACAGAGGACGGCAAAGAAATGTACCAAATATTATAACGCAAGTGCAGAGCTATTGTACTGGTCATTAAACCTTTTGTTTAGCGACATTCTCGTTGCCGTTGTTTCGCTCGCCCGTATTACCTGCCCCTTAGTTTGAACACAGACGGTTTTTCGCCTGTTGTTTCAACGTCTGTGTTCGCAAGCTACCTGGCCCTCGCCGAACACGAGCTCGACTAAAAAACTATCCCACAACAATAATAATTATTTTTCTGTATAAGGTAAGGATCTGTAAATGAACTGGCTTAAGCCGTCAAAGTAAATAAACTTCACACTGTTTTATCTTGTTGTTCTACTTGTAAAATCATGTAAACAAAATGTAGACAACTTGTGTCAGCTTCCGTAGTAGTTCACCCAGAGTGCGATGGTCTGTTATGTACATTATATCACGACTCTTCAGACAGTAGGAGTCCAGGATACAGACTTGATCCTCACTTCAGACGGGGGAATTCGTCCGGGAGCAGGGCGTGAACGCGACAAGTCGGACACGTGCTCTGCTCTCCCAGCAACCACTTACGGATGCACTAGAACAATTAAACACGTCACATTAGCACGCTACAGGGGTTCTTCAAGGAAGGGGGGGGGGGGGGGGGGGTGCTCCCATGTAAAAGGGGCGGGGATGCTCGTCGTCTCTTGTAGGGATGTAAATTACGGATTTTGGTATTACTTAGGGTGTTCAGGACGGTACGCCAATATTTTTAGCCATGAAGGTATCGTTTTGGGTACCCTGCTGGGTGCCAGAGGCTCGGGGCGTCGACGTCGGCCTCCGGCCGATCCCGACGCGAACGAGAAAAAACCCTCTGGTACCCAGGATAGGTGCATTTTAGAATTCGAAAATCGCCCAATGTTAGAAAACTATGCTCCATGACTAAACGCACCCTTCAAAAAACACGAGAAAATAATAATAAAAAAACCTCGCCGTAAACCGCGGAGAAGTTGACGCGTCTTTCGGAGTACTCGCGCTGTTTTCTGATTGGATAATTAGAATCGGAAAACCTTTCGAGTGCTCGTCGCCTCGTCCCCCCCCCCCGGGTTCTCGTCCCCCCCCCCCCCCCCCCCCCCCCCCACAGCAAGTGAGTTCTTACCGGTGAATGATATCTGTGACCACACTCTAAAGTAACAATATCAATGGACGCATTCATGTCCTCGTGACAGATGACGCAGGGATCTTCTTCGTAGTTCCCGCCACCGATCATCATCTTGGAAGCGTCTGCCACAGACTTGGCAGCGGCCAGGACTGGCTGGGTCTTCTGTGGTAGCGTGGGTTTAGATGCGCGCTGTATGGTGGGACTGCTGTTGGCGGCTGGCACAGGCGCGGTACGCAATAAACCAGCCTTGGAATGGAATAAACACAAACTTAGTGTGGCTTGAATGATTACATCGACCACAGCTGTTTAAGGTCATTCCTCAGTATTTTTTTTTCGTATATTTTTTCGATGGAATGACCTTAAAGGTTGTCGGAGAAAGCGCACCCGACAATCCCGAAAGGTAATCTGGGATATGATCAGCAAGGTACGTTCCTGACACTGTAGCTGTCGAACCTACTTTTGTTGCTTTCTTTTAGCACTCGCCAACATACGTCCATGGCGTCTCGTGCCATTTTCTCAGATTTACCTGAAATGCTGAAGTCAAGGAACCGTGAACTTAAAACTACCCACAGTACCTTCCGGGATTGTCGCGTGCGCTTTTTTCCGACAACCTTTCTCGAAACAACTGTATAAAGTAAACTCTGTTATAGTGGACACCCTCGGGACGTAATTTGTAGCTCGTAATAGCTAGAGTCCGCAATAGCGGGGTGTGAGAAAAAAAGTGCGGTTAAATAATCAGTCTGGAAGCAAAAGGCGCAAGCAAAGTCCTGTACCAAGAAATCGATACGAAAATAAACATTCCGGAAGTCTTTGGAAGTGTGTTTATACAAGTTGACAAATGACGAACAACAGACTGCAGTTAATACTTCTCATGTAACATATTTATGTATTAACTGCAGTCTGTTGTTCGTCACGTGTCAACCTCTATTAAGCGGTCACCCTCGGTAAATAGCCAACTGACCGCTTAATAGAGGTGTTCTAAAATTTTCAATTTAAAATTTAAAGTTAAAATTTACCCACACAAGCCTAAGCACTTTTTTCCTCAAAATTCTGGGGTGACCTGCGATGGACTAGCATCCCATCCAGGGGAGTAGCAATACTCCTAGTCGGCTTCATGCTACGAAAACCGGGAATACGTTTCAGCAGTGTGGGCCAGTTAGACCGAGATGCGGCTTCACTTACGCAGACAAAATTGTTGTTAAGTTACGTACCTTCTTTTTCTGCTCCACAAGCTCGGATACACTGGCAACGATATCCTCCAGCGACAGACCAGTGAGTGAACCATGTTTATTATGCCGCACTTCCTTGATAAACCCGGTCAGTTCCAACCTGTTGTAAAACAAAACACTCCCATTTAATATACTGGTAACACGATTTTAATTACGATATACAAAGTTATACTTTCAAATCGAAGAAAACCTCAGGATAACACTGAAGTAGTAAACGCAAAAATTATTCCCCGATGATACCACCACACCCCCCCCCCCCCCCCCCCACTTGAATATAAGCCCATGGGCTTATTTAGATATAAATTGCGTAGAGCTTCTTTTACGTTGTTACTACTACAGTATGCTCAGATACTTGTGATGCTCATTTGACGACTGTTAGACTGTTCACAGTCCCTCTATTTTTTGCGCTGAAATCGTGGTGGCGGCTCCACGATCGATCGTGACAGCGCAACGATTTCAGCGCAAAAAATAGAGGGACTGTGAACAGTCTAGACGACTGTATACTGGTCTTGTATTATTGTTCTGCTTAAAGAGTTTGACTGTGTGGTATTCTTGGATGCACCTAAAATTTGTCAAACGCCAAATCCCTTCTAAATAAAAGCACAAGCATTTCTGAAACGCATAATTCCCTCCGATAATAATCTCCTCCCCCCCCCCCCCCCCCTAACAAAAATATAATCCCAGGGCATATTCAGTTATCGGAATTATACGGTAGTTTACTAAGGTAGTAAAATACCTGGTAAAGTTTGGATACATGGTTGAGAGGCGCAGCATAATCTTCTCAAAGCTGTTAGAGGGTCGTGCTTTATCAGCAGCTGCCGAAGCAGCAGCAGCAGCAGCAGCAGCTGCAGTGGCTGCAGCTACTGCAGCAGCAGGAGGAGGAGCAGGAGGAGGAGGGCCGGCACCCGGGGCTTCTCTCCGTTAACTGACGGAGTACCACCCGCAGGTGGCGCTGCAGCTGAAGCCCCTCCTGTGTTAGCTGCACCAGCAGCAGTGCTAGGGACGGGAGGGTCGGGTGCCCTGGGTGTCGAGCTGTTGCTTTCCGAAGAGGGCTGGGGTTGGGATTGGTTTTGTTGCTGTCCAGGTACCTGGTAGACAAGAGAGAGAGAGAAAAAAAATATATATATTAATAGACAAAGATGTAAAGACATCGGGTGGTCTTCGGCAATCTTCGAAAATGGTCGGAAGTCTTCGAGTCAACTTGGGAATCTTCAGAGCTCCTCGGTAGATATTCGGAGTAATTTTGCCTTCGACAAACAATCATGAACGAAAAATACTCTCTGTTTTCTCAACCAATCAGAATTCAGTAATTTTGCCCTTTCACGTCCAAGAGTGCTAAGTTCAAAACTGAGGACAAAATCGTGAATTTCGTTTTGCAAAATTGTCACCAGCAAACATCACCACATGAAAGTACTGCTCAATAGCTTTCATTTGAATGGTCACACACTAGGGTTTCATCCACAGACATCAACATTTATTGACTAACGTTTTGACTCTGGGAGTGAAAGGGTTAACAATGGAATGGATCAAGAAAGCAGAGCGCATCAGGTCTTCACTTACCAGAGATTGTAACACTGGGATGGCTGGATATGGCGGCGGTCCTGGTATGGTCAACTGAGGTACACTTGCCAGAGTCCTGCCATTTTTCAGCAGCTCAATCTGTTCATTAAACGTTGCCTGCAAGCAATCAGAACTCGGTCACGATCGTGCACAACTCGTGAACGTTGTACGAAAAGGGGACAGTCTCTCTCCCAGTTTTCGCGATCTTTGAGGATAAGTAGGTACTGCTCGCAGTTTAACTTATGTATATAGCGTACCTTGCACTGCACAACTCTCTGATGGCACTCTGATGCATAGTTCTTCCATGTAGTAATCAACTCCTCCACTTTTGGGCCTGCAATCCTGTGTCAAAACAAACAATCTTGTAACAAATCTCTACTTCTCAAAATACCGCACAATTCCCAATACAACGACCCCAAAATAGTTGTCACCCAATAGAACCAACACTTTATAGATACGTCAGCTCTACAGATTCCGAAAGGCAAACACGGTCACCCTTCCCTCCCCACAGAATGACTCAGAACTCGAAGCAAATACATGTAACCGGCGCCAAGCGAGCGCGGGAAAACGCGTGTGACCAAGTCTCAGTTTGGTTAATACAGTGGCGCGAGCCAATCAGATTGCAGTAAAGCAAAACCTAAGCAAACGCATATTACTTACGACACTCGATTGAAAACCGCTCTAAATAATCAACATGATCAAGAAACACAGTAAGACAAGTGAAGCACGCAAGCCACACATCAGAAGTCCTATCTAACCTGGCATTTACAGCTTGTATCAAGTTGTTGATGGTTATATGTGACTCTTGGTACGCTCTTTCCAAAAACCTCAAACCAACGTCACGACGAAGCTCCAGTAGTTTGATCTGCCAAGAGAAAAAAAAACACCTCCACATCATCGCAACTTGATAATAAAACATGCAAACGGAATCATTGTCATTGAAGTTTAAACAGTTACTGTCTTTAAACAAAACCAGTAAATTTTGCAGCAAAGCAAACTAAACTCTCGCGTCCACGAAACAGCTGGCAACAGGACACTGTTGCTGAGATAAAGACCATAGGTTCCACCTGGAGGAAGGTCGAGGGGACAGCCCAGGCTTAAGTTCGCTGTAGAGGTGTTGTCGATGGTCTATGCTCCTCTTGGAGCAACGGGCCTAAGTAAGTACTGAAGTAAGTAAACTAAACCATTGTTCACTTACTCGGCAATCCGTTTCATTTATCGTCAAAAGTCTCGCGGAACTTGCAGATTTTTAACTGTTATTTAGAGCAATAGTAATAGTAACTCCCACATCCCCTCTACATTGGGAAATCTTCGGTATTGGAAAGTATTAATAAATCTCTCTGTTTTGACTACGTGTCCCAAGGACGTTTGTTGAGTAATAGAGACGAAAACACAATCATTTCTTACCTCTGCCTCTTGGGCTCTTGCTTGTTGCTGTACATGTTGCAGTTTGGTATTTTTTAACGACTCGTCTTTCTCAGAGCGTTCCTTATTCCATGAATCCCTGGTAAAAAGAAATTAAGACAGGAACAATTGATTGTGCGGCTTGACAATTTAGCTTTCCCAAACAGAACAGCGCAACCTCTTTAGCACTTCTGTAAATACAAATTACAATTCGTATAATTTGAGTTTGATAAAAAGCAAAAGTGTACCCTTCTTGACTACAGCCATTAGTTTGGTCATATTGGTTATCCTTAAATGAAGTTTCGTCGGAAACAGCTTTGACCGTTTTCGGAAAATCTTCGTAAAAGCACTCGGCGTTTCCGATTGAACCCAATCAATCAAAAACTTGCGCGAGAACTCACGAATGCTCCGAATGTTTAGTTGTGACTGGTCACGAATCAGTTGTGACTTGTCATGTCAACTTTGCGCCATAAGTATATACGAACGTCACTAATGAAAACTGCAGACAGTATTTTGGCCAAAAAAGTGCTTGTTCCCCTACTGTACTGTGTCAGAGGTCAACTTACTTCTCTGATGTGAACTGTCCTTTACAAGATGAGAGTTCCTTTTTAAGGCCGCTCACCGCGTTGGATCTGAAACGACGAAAACAAAAGTAAGTCTTGTTTGTTTGTTATTTGCCACACAAATATTTAGTCTTTCAGAACTGTTCAGACTACCAGTTTGTTCGATATGAACATAGCAAAATTGAGAAAGAGAAAATTGTACCTTCTTAGCGAGAAGACTGGGCACAAGCCAGCCACTGTACCAAAACCAAAGTAATCACATCTGACCAATCACAGCAAATGCAATTAACGCTATGAAACAATCAGAACTCGAAGCAGAAACATGCAACCCGTGCCAAGCGCGGGAAAACATGCAACTGGCACTTAGCGCGGGAAAACGCACGTAAGCCAAGTCACGATTGGTTTTAGTTAAAAAAAAAAAACCAGGTTGCTGTGATTGGTCAGAGCAGGGTGCACAACATTATTTTAATCAATCACAGAGCTCAGCAAAGCAAAGCAAACACATATTACTTTCGACAGTCAGCAGAAACCATCTTCAAGTTCACCGTCGTGGGCGCACAAGGTAAGGAGATGAAAGTTTCTGGCCTCAATCTCGTTCCCAGAGTCCTCGTTACCCTTATCCAGCGGCAGGAATGGGCAAAAGGACCTCTGGGACTGCGCATGTGTTCGACGCCATGTTGCAAAGGGACGCACACAAGATTCTTAAACTTCCGGTTTTACTGCGCATGTCAGGCGGAACGCTTTATCCCAGAGGTCCTTGTTGCCCATTCCGCTGCTGGATAAGGGTAACGAGGACTCTGGGAACGAGATTTTTCCGGCATTTGGGAGTATCATTTTAAATCGACTCACTTTTCCTGTGCGTCTTGCATCAGTTTATGGTTCAAGGTTTTGATTTTATCGTCCTTGTCTTCACACTGCTGACGCAGTTTACGTATTTCCTCCTGAGTCTTCTGTTTAACTTCTTGCACGTCTTTGGAATATTTCTGCAAATAAGCACAACATGATATATTGCAGAAATTGCAACTTGCAAATTCCGAAAACCATAAAGAACGACATATTAAAGCCGGCGCGGGTAGTCGTCGGCAATCTTCGGAGACTATCGGAAATATCTGCCGACCTTGCGATAACGTCCATATGCATTACTGTACGTCGGTGGCTCAAAATTCACCCCAAGCCTCGTTTACACGAACTTTTTCTCGAACCTCTGGCAGCTGCATATTGTTTCCATGTGTGTAGTTTCATCTTTGCTTCTTTGGGATTCGTTGATAAAATTTCCAAGTCTGCACTTCGAAAGCGAGGCTTGGGCTAGTCTGACATCTAAGGCCCTGTGTTTTCGACTGAATCGCTCCGTTATTGCTCCGTTTTTACCGAAAACGCATCAAAAGCTCCGCGTCCACACTATTGTTTTCGCAGCGTTTTCCCGTCCACACTAAAACGCTACGAATATGCTCAAAAACGCTACAAAAGTCATCTGCGCATGCGACAAATAGACGTGCCCGCGATGTTTGTGATGTGAATGACGTCAGCGTTTTCAAAAGCCTCCGTTTTCAATGTCTCCACTTTGGACAGCGCTTTCAAATGTATGCATTTTCGATGAAAATGATCAGCGTTTTCGATCATTGTAGTGTGGACGATAGGCGAAAACGCATCGAAAAGTATGCTTTTTCAAACAAAAACTCATTAATGTGGATGGGGCCAAAATACTGTAAAAGCTCTATTTAGCCCCTCCCCCCACCCATTAGAGGTCAGAGTTAAATGCTAAATATAGCATCTAAATTGATTCCAGTCGCTTTGTAAATAACGTTTCAGCAAATTTGCTGGCGTGTCAGTCACTTGTATTGAAACAGGGTCTTTAATTCCAAAAGTATCTTTTAGTTTGGGTATAAATGACATTGCATTGTTAGACGGTCATACATAACCCATTTCTGTTCTGTTTATTTAGTGGTGTAATAGTAAAGTTTGAAAAATTAATGTGAATTTTCTAGAAAATTTATGATTTGAAATAAGCTCCCACACTCTATTAAGTCCCCCGTCTTGGGCCTGAAATTAAATAAGCCCCCACGCAGGCTAATAGAGCCTAAATATGGTATACATAAGGGAATGATATTTATAACCGTTCAATATATTCACCTCTTTCTCTTGCAGTGCATCGGCCAGCTTCTTCTTAACTTTCTCGCATTCAGCAGAGTTCTTATTAAGTAAAGCGTTATGCCTTTCAATGTTTTCCTGCAGGCGCGCCTGTAACGCGTCCTTATCTGCCGCGGCCCTCTGATATTCAGCCTTAAAAGGTTCAGGGATGGGGTCCGTACCCACTCCTTTACTCTTCACAATAGGTTGCGTCTGGACCGCCTTGGTCTTGCTGGTGATCACTGGATCACTAGCAGGGCTGGTGCCGTTGAGTTTGTGATTTGTTTGTGCCGGGGGGACATTTGTTTGTGCCGGGGGGACAGCGTCCACTGGTGCCACAGGTAACACCACTGGTACTACAGGTACCACTGGTGTCACTGGACCCCCCTTTTTTGCTAGTTCCATGGTAGCAATGGCTTCACTTAAATCACCGGTTGAATCCTCGAAGTTTTTACCAGTAATAACCGAAGATGTCGCTTTCAAAGTGGCCGTATCCATGAAAATATTCGCATTCACATACCCTTCCTGTTGAGTTCCAACGGTCGGTTTTGTTTCGCTAAGGTCACCTTCCGAAACGCTTTTCGCTTCAGTTTTGCCGCTCGAATTTTGCTCAGGTTTTTCAATAATCCTGTCTTTTTTGTCGCCGATTTCATCATCGACTAATTCAACATCCTTAAAGTGGAATCGCTGGATAAACTTGTCTTTGATGAGCTAGCTGATAGTGAATCCGTTTGAGATGCAGAAACAAACTCCTTGGCTTTGGGGCTAAACGAAAGAGACGACATAGTTGGAAAAAACAAATCTTCGGCTCCATTTTCATTTTTCGTAACCACATTGTCTTCAGCAACCCAGATGGACGATTTACTTTCACCAATCCCATTTTGCACCTTCGCATCGTTCTTCGCATCGTTCTTCGCATCGTTCTTCGATCCATTAGTAGTTCTTTCCAGAAAAGGATTGTTACTTGGTTTGGGTTTAAAAGTTTTTACAAAGTCTTCGAATTCCTTGTCTTCCGGTATCATGACCCTGTTGCCATCGAACAAGAATTTCCCCGATTGTTCCAGGATCGGCCTTAGCCCTCCCGCATTGGAAATGATGTCCTGGTAATTGTCTGGTAACATGCTTAAAGGCTGCATGATGTTCGGGTCGGCCAGCTCCAGAGCTCCATTGGCTCGTAAAATCTCGTGTAACATTCTGCGTGGAAAAAATAACACACACACAACGTGAATAGGTCTTTTCCGAGTTCCCTTTTGCCTTTATTCAAAACGAGTCCTGGTGCACAACCTTTGTTATGAAAATGAGTTTTACCTGCATGTTTATTGTCTTGCAAATCAAACTCGTTTCCATAACAAGGTTGTGCAACAGGACTCGTTTTGAAACTGAGGCAAAAGGCAACTCGGAAATGGACTATTGAGCAATCTCTGCCGACGTCATTGCCGGGGGGGGGGGGGGGGGGCTCCTATGTGAAAGGGGCGGGGATTCTCGTCGGGAAATTCGAATTAAACCCTAAAGGAGATCAATCTGGGCGTGGCTCAAGCTTTATTTGTCCCCTAAAAGATACCATTCTAAAACAAACAGATAAATGAGCTTTAGTGACTTTACGTACGATAAAGACGTTGTCATCGAATACTTTCATTTATTAATGTCTATATTTTAAAAGCATTGTAATAAATATTTAGTTCTACCGGCCGGGAAGAGGGGCCTTCCCGCTTCTTCTACATTGAACTCTCGGTTCCCGCCCCTTCTGTTGTGACTCCCACCTCTTTGTACTTTTTCTATTGTAAAATATTACACAATGCTGTGAAAAATGTTTCCTATTTCTCCCGTTTCCCTCCCTCTCTTCTCCCCCCCTGCCCCCCCCCCCCCCCGCCCCCCTCCAAGAACAAAGATCGCCCCAGTAAAGGAGCTTTGTCACGATAGTCATTTTTGCGAAGTGCAAAATCACCTTCAAATCAAAGCAAGCCTCAAAATAATAGTTTACTAAGGTAGAAAAACACCAGAGGTGATAATAAACCAAACAGGAACAAGGATGGTCGAGGATGGAGAAGATTAAGACGGATTGCAAATGGCAAACTTGAAAAAAATTGCCATGTTTTTCAAGACATTTTTTTTCAAGATGCGCCATCCGTGACGTAGCTCCTTTAAGAAGACACCTAGTATCCACAGAAATTGAACCAAGCACCGTCAGAGATAAAGAAGAGAGAGAACTTACGAGCTCACGTATTCCGTGACTGCTTTCACGTCAATCTTCGGCGCAGGGCCTTTGCCCGAGGTGAAGGTAAACATATCTGAATCCATGAAGCCTGCCTCAAGCTGACTCGCCTTTGCTTGTAAATGAGGAGGAATGGCGAACGGTGCTTCCATCTCCTGCTGACTCCAGCCCGGCGGGGGAGGCACCAGTTCAAATTTACTACAACGAAAGAAAGACAGCGAAATAAATAATATTAAGGTGGTACTGGAGGCTAATTTGGTCAATTTTGGGCAGTGCTTTGAAGTGCTGAATCACACAATATAATGATGGGAATGAAGTAATTTCAACATCACTTCTTCTTTACTTCTTCTAGATTCTGGTGGAAATATTTTTGTTTCAGAAAAATTTAAGGAATTTCTGTAATTCAAGAAAATGTAAGGGTGTGGTCACTTCTAAGAAATTTTACAAAATTGATGAAATCTAAACAGAAATTTATTATTTTGTGCTAATACTCGGGACACAAATAGAATGGAATATAACTCAACTTTTCACCGGAGTACACCTTCTCGAAAGTTCATGTGCTAATATCTCGCTGAAAAAGGGTTCCCTTGAAATGAAATTTTGCGAACAAGTTCCTTTTAACAGTTGTACTCACCATTTAGGAGTTGGAATTTCACTCAATTCGTCTCCATCTTCACCAAAGGCTGGTCTGAATGTTTGCTGTCCGCCACGATCATTGAGGAATTCATCCAAGGTCTGTGTATTCTGCACGACCAAGTGAAATAATAATTATTATTAGTTAAGGTAAAGCTGCACTCAGGGAAAACTGGCCCAAACTACTGGAGCTTATCCCGGTTTCTGTAGCATGAAGCCGACTAGGAGTATTGCTACTCCCTGGGATGGGATCCTAGTCCATTACAGTGGAACCCCGATTTAACGAAGTGCCAGGGACTGGGGAAATTGGTTCATTAAATCGGGGTTTCGTTAAATCGAGAACCCCGATATAACGAATTTGTTGAAAACTGACCAAAAACTTCGTTAAATCGGGGTATAGTTAATAATTAATTTGCCGTTATGTTAACTGATTAAAGACAAAGAAGATAAAGCCGATTAGATGGCCACGACAGTACTATTTTTTAGCAACATGTATGACTGTAATGGACTGCTGACAACTTTCATAGAGAATTAAAATATTTTACTGTAGTCGATTATTCATCTTCTGTGGCGTGATGACATTTATTCGTTATATCGGGGTAGATTTTACATTCGGGCTTCTAGATTGTGTTCGTTATATCGGGGATTTCGTTAAATCGGGTTCGTTAAATCGGGGTTCTTTTCCATACATTTTATTGTAATTATGGCCGGGCTGAATATATTTGTGCGTTAAATCGGGGACTTCGTTAAATCGGGGTTTCACTGTATATGGTCCCTGTGTAGCCAATCAGATTGCACATTTACCGGATAGAGCAGTTTTCAATTGACTGTCGAAAGTATTCGCTGAATTGCTTTGGTTTCACTTTACTACGCTCTGTGATTGGTTTAAAAAACTTGCGCCACCTACTCAACCAATCAGATGCAAACAAAACCAAAACCAATTTCGATATATTAAAATTCTAACTTGGCTCCGAGGCTTAGGGGAATAAAACAAAAGAAATCAAAAAGAAATCAAATCGAGGTTGAGGGATGAATAAATCATTTCTTTTGTTTATTCCCCTAAGCCTCGGAGCCAAGTTAGAATTTTAATATATCGAAATTGGCCTATTGCGACATGTACTTTCTTCGAGTTATCATTGGTTCGCTGCGTTGATTACGTTTGTTGTGATGCCATTGTGATTGCTTTGGTTTTGGTTACGACACTCAATTGAAAACCGCTCTATCAGCCGGTAAGTGAGTTATGCTAGTTGTCGATAGACAGCAGTTTGTCAAAAAATAAAAAAAAAAAATAAAAATAAAAATAAAAAAAAAATAAAAATAAAAAAATAAAAAAAAAAAAAAAAGTTTGTCAGAGCGCACGCGATTTAGCATTGCACCATTACAAAAATGTATCAAATAAAATAAAAATAATGTTTTTGTTAGATCAGTCAGTGTGTTATGCTAAAACAATTAGACAGCTCGCTCTTGGTTTTTGATCGACTTTGATAGTTGGATGAAACCTCGAGCCAATCACAGCGCTTGTAAGAATGCTTCAAATGATTTGATTGGTTAGCGAGACAAAAGCTGTCAAAACATCAAAGCCTAGAACTCAATAGCATTCTGCATAGCAGGACTAGTCGCCATGGAAACTACAACCTAGTGTGTCCTCGTTACAACAGGGAATCGGAAGGGGGAAGAACTTTCCAAGTCAGTGGAATAAAGCTGTGGGACAGCATCCCTATTAATATACGGAAACGAGACACCACTGGTTCTTTTAAGTCTGCACTAAAAAAATATCTTTTAGCTTAGTTCCTTTTTATATATAAATTCTAATTTGTTCTTTGAAATTCAATGTACATATTTTTATCATAATTTTTAGTACCCATACTCGTTTATTCTATATTGTAATATATTTTAGTCTATTTTAAATTTTGTAAATCATATTTTTAGATACCTAGGATCGAGGGCCACTAGTTTATCAGTGTTTAACTGTTATGTGTTTACCCTCGTAAAATAAAGTTGCTTACTTACTTACTTATAGCCCTTTTCACGGTTAACCCGAAATATTTGCATAACAATACAGCTAAACATAGAAGCGAGGCAATTTCGGTCACAAGCTGTAAAACATCGTGATTTTCTTGAGCTCCTTAAACTATGTTAGCATAAAAATAGTTTTAAAACGGAGAAGAACTAAATATGCAACTATTTCAGTTAAAGTTTGCCGTAAAGATCGTAATCCGATCTTCCTGTTGCTTATACGAGTCTACTCTTTATTAATAGAGAAAAGTCATTTTACTTTTTTTTCTAAAAACAACGTAAACTAAAAGAATTGTAGTTCTTCTAGATTTTAAAACTGTTTTTATACTAAAAGAGTTAAAGGAGTTCAAGAAAAACACGATGTTTTGCAGCTTGTGCCCGAAATTGCCTCGCTTCTATGTTCGAGTGTATTGTTATGCAAATATCGCAAGTTAACCGTGAAAAGGGCTATTGTTAAATAGTCAACAATGACAGAACCGATTAAATTGGCGGATTTGCAACAGACCACAAGGAGAATCTAGTAGTTTGCTTACCTTTGGTTTTTTCTTTTGGTTTTAACCTTGCCTACTCCTTTGAAAGGAATTCCCTTTAAAAAGAAAGTAACAAACTGTCAATAATAATATGATATTCACTGCTACAAAGCATTAATATTGTAAACAAGCATGTGTACAGTCAACTCTCTCTTAATGGACACCTCTATAAGACGGACACCTCTATAAAACGGACCACTGCACGAAAAGTTGCCTTTGACCCACACCTTTGACTAGGGTCACAGGTGACAAAGGCCGTCTTTGCCATACCTTTGACTAGGGTCACAGATGGGCAAAGGCCGTCTTTGAATTTGGTTAAAGATGGTATGCCTTTGACCTTAGTCAAAGGTGGAACAAAGGTATTGCCAAATTTGACTTTGACTGGGTCAAAGGTACTTTTGACTGCAGTCAAAGTTGTTACTAACTTTGACGCGCGTCAAAGCTTGTCAAAGGCGATGTCAAAGGTGTTGTTTACCCTTGACCACTGTGGCAAAGATAGTCGTCCATCTTTGACGCGAATCAAAGATGAGACAAATCCAACTTTTCGTGCAGTGCTGTTGTTGGTCCTTGCGCACCGTTTTTCAGTCATTTTATTGCATCTAAACTCTCTATAAGCCGGACACCTCTCTAAGACGGACAGTTCGGGGTCCCGAAGGTGTCCGTCTTAGAGAGAGTTGACTGTATTTTCTGTTTTTAAAAGTAAACAACTTCCAACATGTCTGACCTTGGTTGGGTCATCGTCATCCTCTTTCTTCAAGATAAAAACTCCTTCACCTTGAAAATATAACATTAACATTATTGCTTTGTAATGAATAGAGTGGTAAAGTGTGACGTCACAAATTTTCAAATTTGCGAAATTATGAAATTTGATCAGCTATTCACCTGGCCAGTTCAGAAAGCAGCCAAACCACGAAACAGACTGGAGAGATTTATGTTTCTTATAGCATACAAAGATGCAACATTGATGAATTCTGATTGGCTTAGCCAAAGACATTTTTCGTTAATTTTAGTTTGTTGAGAGTAAAAGTAAGTCAAAGATTGTCAAAGATTACCAGAGGATCCACAAAGAGTCCAAAGTTGACCCTAAAATTCCAATGACGATCCGAACGTACCACTGAAGATTACCAAAGACGACATTTATTGACCTTAAAACTGACCCAAACACTTTCGAAGATTTTCTAACAACATTGGAAGGTCAGCAATACATGTTATTTCCAATCGTCTTCCAAAGATTGCTGAAGATATCCCAATGTCATGACGTCACAAATTTACAAAATGAGTCCTGGTACACATGACCTCAAGCCAAACATCCCCATCCCCAGCCCTCCCAGTAGGTCACGTGACCACAAAATTAGCCAATCGCGAGCCAGACGCCATTTTGAAACAATCAAAATCTCCAATATTTTTGGAGACACATGACCCGCTGTTCGCCAGGGTCTTCTTCGCGCCCACCGGCCATCTTGAAAGCGGAGATGGCCCTGGGGACGAGGTTGGTAGATCGGTTTTATCTGTTACCTACCTGCTGAAATGCCGGTGTCAGATGGGTCATATCCACCCTAATAAAGAAAAGAAAAGACAATACGATGATTTCACCCAACTTGTAAACCCTTCCCTCAGGGAGGGATAAGGACAAAAAGGAAAGGGCGCGAGCGAAGCAAACTGAGGGGAGACAGACGGTGGAACTCTCCTCCCTCCCCCTTCTTCCCGTTCCCACTCCCCCTCTCACTGGTCTTACTTTCTCTTCGCTCGCGACAAGAGAGAGCCTGTTCACAGGCTACAGGGTTCTAGATACATTCTAAAGGCAAGATGTCAATGAGGAATTGCAACGGGCCAATATATATGAGCGTCACAAAATTGTCAGAAGTTTTCCATTTATTTGTTGTGTCAGGTAGCCAACGTTGTCAAGTTTTTGACCTGAGACCCCTCTCTTATCTGGAACACCGAGACCAATAAACCCTTAGACTGTCAACAATAGTTCTCTTTTCTGCAACTCAATTTGTTCTTTGCTTTCTTGTCACACCATACATACATTTTCGCTTTACAGTCAAACCTCCGCTTAAGGTCACCTCCCATAGGCACCTCTCGTAAGCGGACACTTGGTCATGTTCCGAGCTACATAAAAATACTACATTTTAACCTCCCATAAGCGGACACCTCTCTTAAGCAGACACTTTCTGGTCCCAAGGGTGTACGCTTATGGGAGGTTCGACTGTATTTGTCTTAAAGGGACACTGTCCTGATTTTAGCATGATTTTGGGAAGCTCAGAAACATATCTAGATCATGGGAAGTTGAACAATAATGGCTTGATTCTGTAGAATAACACTCGACAAATGACAGGAACCCATTAGGAAATGAGGATGACTAACGACAGCGAGGATGGAATTTGGATTGCAATATGGATTTTTGAAAAAAACGTCAGGATGTCAGTTTTCAAAGTTTCAAATTTGGCTCGGAAATCTTTGAAATTTTGCAAAAATTTTGTTGCAGTATGGAATTTCTTGAAGAAATTTCTTTTTATCATTTAGTTAGAGTTTATTAAGTTCTTATTTCATAGATTTAGGGACCATTTCATGCATTTATAACAGTTTTGAGCAAATACACCGGGACAGTGTCCCTTTAAAGCACAAATATACTCAATCATAACAAACTTTAAATACAACTTCTAGTATTGTGTGTGAAAAAAATAATAATGGTACAAGAAAGACTTTATTCAGTCAGTGACACAAGTTACTCGGAAAAATAATTCCAAGTTCTCCCTGGGACAGGAGTCAAACCTGGTAATCTTTGGCTTTAATGTATGTGGTAGATGTTGGTTCTTACATTGTCCGCATGACTGTTGTCTTCCTTGGATGGTTTCTCTTCTCTTTGCACCACTACAACATCTGCAATATCACAATTCAACAACATTTGCAAACAAACATTGGAGATTTAACTCTTTCACTCCTAACAGTGCTAACTTCAAAACTGACGAAAAAATATTGAATTTCGTTTTGCAAAATTGACAAAAACAAACATGAAACTACTGTTCAATAGCTTTCATTTGAATGGTCACACACTAAGGTTTCATCTACAGACTTATCTATCTTGGTGTGTCTTGAAGTGTACTTTCCAGCTCAATTTTATCAGGAGATAAATTTTCACATTCATGTCACTGTTACAATGTGTCTCAAAGCGTGGTTGCAAAGCAATAACTTTGATCTGCCATATTGTTTTTAGCTTTCTAATTCCAGAAGATTTTCACAAGAAATGTAGCACATGTGGAACTAAGCCCAAAATATGCAATGAACCGCTTAGTTACAGCCAATGTAGACAGTGAACAGTCCCTCCATTATTTGCGCTGAAAATGTCATGCCGGACAAGTTCGATCGTGGAGACGCCATCTTGGATGAGAAGTTTTGTCCTCTCCCAGATTTCGCTCACCAAATAATCCAAGATGGCGCTCTCCACAATCGAACTTGACGGCTTGATGATTTCAGCACAAATAATAGAGGGACTGTTCACAGTCTACAGCCAATGGTACATAGAAGCATGAACCTACCTGGCAAGGGAGGAGGGGGTGGGGGGTTCTGACCATCTTTTCTTCTCCAGTATCTGTAAGTGTTACTTCAGTGGGTGCAAATTCTTCTATCTTAAGATCTTCCTTTTCTTTTTTCTTCTTCTGTTTAGCGCCAACAACACTAAACAATAAACAAATGAACAGCAATAAATTGCATGTTTCCTCATAAAACTAGGATCGGAATTTGCACATTGCTGACTCAGGCAATTTTGCAAATTTCAATAACCACAGGTTAATAATTATTATATCAACAAAGAGCTTTGTAGCTACCTTGCTTTGACTTTATTTTGCTTTGCAAGTTTGGGTTTGGTTTCCAGCTTTGCAGTTGCCTTCTCGTGTTTTAAACTAAAACAAATAAAAAGAAAATCAATCATTTCCACACAACACAGCTTACTGAACAAATCTGAAGGGTCACACAACACAAGCAAGGCTGAAGGGTCACACAATACAACTTACTGAGTAGGGCGGAAGGGTCACACAACACAAGCTAGGCTGAAGGGTCTCACAATACAACTTAATGAACCTTTCAAAACACGTGAACTCTGAAGTTCAAAACCCAACTAGTTAACGATTGCATTTTTCACTGCCGTCAATCATAATACAACGACAACCAACAGACCCTGAAGAAAAGAAACAAACAAAATGGATTGAAATCTACCAATCACAAACCACGGACGTGACCTTTTGAACACATTGAAGTGAACTTCTGTTTACTAAGAGTTCTGCTAACATGATTGACGGCAGCAAAAAATGTGACCGTTGATTGAGCAAGGTTTGGCAGACACACTTGTCAGACAGATAGTGATATAATGTGTAAAATAATGTACCTCTGTTTTAAGACCATCAGAATCATAGATCTGAACGTTGACTACAGAGCTACAGCAATCCGGGGTCATGCACACATCATCAAGAAAGTCCTGGCATAAGAGAAAAAAAATACGAGAGCCAATAATGAGAATCAAAATAGTACTACAGTTGAACCTCTCTACAACGGCCACCTTGGGGCCGAAATAACTGGCCGTTGTGGAGAGGTGGCCGTTGTAGAGAGGTTTCAATTAGAGTAAAGTGTATGTATCGGTGTATAGTTGGGACGAAAAATCCTGGCCGTTGTAGAGAGGTGGCCGTTGTAGAGGTGGCCGTTGTAGAGGTGGCCGTTGTAGAGAGGTGGCCGTTGTACAGAGGTGGCCGTTAGTAGAGGTTCGACTGTATATTCTTCCTGCCGTCATTGTTCTTGGGGAGCAACACTCCGGCGTAGTCATGAACTACACACAGCGTTGCTGGCGGAATGGGAGCACTGAACACAAATCGCAAAAAGAGAGAGGGTGAGTCGTGATATTTGCACTGTAGTCATGGTGTTTTACTGTCAAAAGACCTTGAATAGGTAAGGAGGTAGGTAACCTGCGATGGACTAGCATCCCATCCAAGGGAGTAGCAATACTCCTAGTCACTTCATGCTACAGAAACCGGATAAGCTCCCGCAGTTGTGGGCCACTGGGCTCATGAAGACGTCTTTTTTATCTAACTTACTGTAGGCATTTCAATAATGACCTCTTATTATATTAATAGTAATTCAGTTTAGTTCCAACCTTGTCTCCCGTTTTTCCATCTTCAGTGCTCTTTTGCCTTTTCCAACATACTGGATGGAAATCTACTTTACAGTTTTCATGGCAGATCAGTCGTATATATCCTTTGTAGTCTGTCATAAAAAAAAAATTAGACAAAAAAATATATTATTGTTCTATAGGATAGTGGTAAAATATGTTTGCAAAAAGGTGTCCGAATTCTCAGGCTAAACCTGTTTCTGTGAACAATAAAAATGTGTGCACAGGTTATTTTGGGGTTGTCAATCATATCTTGGAACGAGGCATGCCATTAGTGAGTTAGCTTTACTAAAAGTGTGGGAGACGCAGAGGGGTCATTTTGTTGTGTTCTTGGGCAAGATACTTTACTCTCACAGTGCCTCTCTCCACCCAGGAGTATAAACATTGTGTTGTGTTCTTGGGCAAGATACTTTACTCTCACAGTGCCTCTCTCCACCCTGGAGTATAAACATTGTGTTGTGTTCTTGGGCAAGATACTTTACTCTCACAGTGCCTCTCTCCACCCAGGAGTATAAATGGGTACTAGCGACAAAATGCTGGGGGTTAACCTGCGATGGACTAGCATCCCATCCAGGGAAGTAGCAATACTCCTAGTTGCTTCATGCTACAGAAACTGGGATAGGTTCTGGCAGTTGTGGACCACTAGGTTTGTGAAGACTTTACCTTTACTAAAAGTATCAAGGGTATGAATTTTATATACATCGTAATTTTTACAAAAGCTGGATAATTACAATATTCACTTACCAGGATCTGTAAGATAAATCTGCACTTTATTTGAACAATCGGGATATCTACAAACAGCATCGGGCCGAGGAGGATGACGACAAATTCTAATTAACGTCTCAATTGCACTCTGAAAAGTGGAACAGAATAGGAGATGCAATACAGAGTGAATAAGTATTTAAAAGTTACATATACGGCTCACTTGTTTCTTGATCAAGAAGTTGTTTTATTTTATCAAGAAGTATGTCACAAAAGGCAAAAGTAGCATGTGTGTGTTTTAACAAGTTCTTGTACCCTAAGGTATCACATGAATAAATAAATAAATGACTGATCGATCAATTGCCTGATTGATTGACTGGCTGACTGACTGATTGATTGACTGATTGATTGTAGTTAACTCAATTTTGTGCAAATTGATATTAAAAAAACAAGTTAGTAATATAGTAGTAGTAGTGTAAATTTTAGAACTCAAACTCGTGGTTGTGTGAAAGTCTGTAGCTGAGGGTTTCACTAGTTTCACAAACCAGGGCTGCAAATGATTTTTTCTTGAAAGGACATGTGTCCGACTAAGTCACCAATTTGGTCGGACAAAACAAAAATGAGGTCAGATATCATATTACAGTACGGCTTGATAAGTGAACTTGCTAATCTAATGCATTATCAACGCAGAGTAAACTATAGTTTGCATTTAGAACAAAATGCGTTATAAGTTAATAACGTGCTAGTGATTGCTAGTGTTTGCGTTGGAAGGCAAAAAAAATTGTGCGGACATTTTGTCCGACCACAGTTGGGATTTCATCGGACATAAAAATGGCAAATTTTGGTCAGCCATTATCTGATGACCAACTGTTATTTGCAGCCCTGCAAACTCAGGTGATGTACCAGGCTGTACGGTGTGCAGACTGTCAGGAAATGTAATGTGATGTTATAAATAAGATTGTTCACAGCTCCATTCAAAACTCAATCAGAGCATGTATCACAATGATTTGTTTACTAAAATGATTATAATTACCAGTAACTTTCCAGGTTTGGTGTCGTCAATAATGACTTGAGAGCCAGGCCATCTATACGCAGCCAATTTCTCATCACCCAATTGTTGACTACTGCAAGGCCATCTTCTAAATGCTCTAAGGCTTCAGTGAACCTGAGGTGAATACAAAAGCAATGTTGTACTATCTCGTTCACACTAGGCCGAAACATGTTTACAGTGCGACTGGCCACTTGGAAGAAAATTGGCCAATCATGATAATTATTTATTGGGAACAAAGGAAGGCGGCCTTTTTTATAAACTGACCAATATCGTTGAAGGACTCATTTTATGACTACAGTCATAAAATTATCAACTTCACATTGTTAAAAAAAGCTAATTTAACAGTTCTATCTTTTACCTGTTCTGTTTATAAAACACTCTTCCTGCCCCCAGGTATGCTAGAGGAAAGACTACATTTTCATGCTGTAATACAACAATTTCAAACTGTTTCTTGGCTGCTTGAAGTTCCTGGATAAAAAAAAAAGAGAGAAAAATGTATTTATTAAAATGATGCACCTATGGTTTGAAATTCCACTGCCACCAAACGATTTTACAATGGCCGTTTTCACACTAGAGACGGGAAACTCTTCTGAGACGGTTGTCCGTCTCAGATGAGTTTCCCATCCTAGCATGAAAACGGGACGGTTATAATTTTAGACGGGTAACTCATCTGATTTTACCAGTCAACTTTTCGTCACTTTAGACGGATTTCTAAGATGAGTTTTCCGTCTGTGACGGATGCTTCATCTTAGAAATAAGGAAAGGTAACCGCGCCTCAGCTTCAAAGTGAAATTGACAAGTAGTTAGACTCAAATTCACATTAGGACGAGAAACCCATCAGATGAGTTTTCCGTCAAGACGAGTTTCCCGTCTCTAGTGTGAAAACGGCCAATTTCCCAAAAGTTAAAATAACAAAAAATAGAAGCTGACCTCGCAGGAAGACTCAATTCGATTTCCCACTAGTTAGTGACAGTTGCTAGTAACATCTGAGTTAAATTTAAGACCAAACAGTGACTGCTCAAGCTCAAATAGATACCCGCTCTCGATCAATTTGCCACTTCAGAAATGAGAAGCAGTCTGGGGCGAGTCACATCTCACAGTCACTTGTGGGACCGTTACTGGGATGTGTTGTCACGCTGGCAGCCATTTTGTCCCCAGTAATGGTCCCACAAGCGACTGCGAGATGCCCCAGATTGTTTCTCGTTTCTAAAGTGCGAATGCCTTTCAACAGACAAACCATGACATGCATGGCCATTGTTTTCATGTAACTTGTAGTATAAAAACAAAGTAGAATACAGTGGAACCTCGATATAACGATACTCGATATAACGATGTTCCCGGTATAACGATCAACATTTGACAGTCCGGCAAATGTTACAGTAAATGTATGGAGAAAACTCCCGATATAACGATACTCGATATAACGATATTCCCGATATAACAATCACAATCTAGCAGCCCAAACGTAAAATTTACCCCGATATAACAATAAAATCAATCATCGCGCGATGAAAAAGGAGGCTTAACACTTGAAAAGATATGACAATACTCCTGGGCAATACTTTTCCTTTATAATTTAGTTCTCATTGCATAAGGACTGTAAGGTGTCTGTCAACAGCTTGTTACGATAGGGATTTGTACAGTACATGACAAATCAATTATTAACAATACCCCGATATAACGATATTTTTGGCTCTTTTCCCGAAAAATCGTTATATCGGGAATTCGTTATTACGATCTCCCGATATAATGATCTAATTTGGTCAGTCCCTTGGCACATCGTTATATCGAGGTTCCACTGTATATCTATATACCTCGTGACCACCAAGTTCCAAACAAGCTGCACCAAAACTATACAATAATATAACAAAATCAATCTCCTTTATTCCATAGATCTGTTGGAGAGAGAAACAAGTAAATCAGTAAGCATAGAATATCAACAAGGAGTTGGAGCAAGGAGCCAAAGTCCATATTTGTATTGTAGCCAATACTTGTTCATAACATACATGTAAAGGATAGCATTGGTGTGATCAAGACATTGGGATATCTTCAGCAATCTTTGGAAGACCATTGGAAATAACATGTATTGCTGACCTTCCAATGTTGTTAGAAAATCTTCGAAAGTGTTTGGGTCAGTTTTAAGGTCAATAAATGTCGTCTTTGGTAATCTTCAATGGTACGTTCGGATCGTCATTGGAATTTTAGGGTCAACTTTGGACTCTTTGTGGATCCTCTGGTAATCTTGACAATCTTTGATTTACTTTTACTCTCAACAAACTAAAATTAACGAAAAATGCCTTCCATCTAAGCCAATCAGAATTCATCAATAATGCATCTATGTATGCTATAAGAAACATAAATCTCTCCAGTCTGTTTCGTGGTTTGGCTGCTTTCTGAAATGGCCAGGTGATTGGCCCTTTGTGTTAACATTAAAGGGGCACTGTCCTCATTTTAGCATGATTTGGGGAAGCTCAGAAACATATCTAGATCATAGGAAGTTGAACAATAATGGTTTGATTCTGTAGAATAGCACTCGACAAATGACAGGAACCCATTAGGAAGTGAGGATGACAAACGACAGCGAGGATAGAAATGGATTGCAATATGGACCTTTGAAAAAACGTCAGGATGTCGGTTTTTCAAAGTTTCAAATTTGGCTTGGAAATCTTTGAAATTTTGCAAAAATTTTATTGCAGTATGGAATTTCTTGAAGAAATTGCTTTTTATCATTTAGTTAGAGTTTATTAAGTTGTTATTTCATAGATTTAGGGACCATTTCATGCATTTATAACAATTTTGAGCAAATATTCCGGGACAGTGTCCCTTTATGTCCCTTTAAGGCAGTCAATAGGGTCCTTTCAATATATTAAAATTCAGCTTGATAGCAAGGCCCAGAAGACACAAACAAAAGAAATGAATAAACATGCCTGTTCAAGTTCCTTTGTTTGTGTCCTCTCAGCCTCGCTACCAAGCTGAATATTAATATATCGAAAGGACCATATCAGATTGATACCCATTATTCTTTAGAACAACGGTTGTAAAACTAAACAAGTATAAATCACAGACCAAGTCACTAATAGCCATTACGTTAACCTACTAAATACTCCAGAAGACATGATCCTGTGTAAATTACCTGATATTCAAAGTTAAGCTGTTTTAATATCGTGATAGCCTCTCCATAGCTACAAACGGCCATCTCACATTTCTTTTCCAGAATGGCTTTACTGCCCTGTAACAACAAATTGATCACAATTACTGGCGGTCGGGGAAAAACATACACTGCAGACTAGCAGACTGCTAACCCCAACCTTAACCCTAACACTGACCCTTGACTCTAACCCTAACCCAAAAGGTTAGGTTTTAGGTTATGGTTAGTCTGGATTAGAACAGCAGTATCCTAAGCTGTGTTTGGTTATTGACAAGCGCGAGTACCTTTCCAATAACAGAGATATTGTATTATAATACTGTGCTCACTCATACATGATTTCATTCATACAGATCACTAATTGTCATTCTGTTCCTAGGCGAGCGAGTAGACAATTTTGGGAACATTGATGTCATACATGTACATGTAGGCTTAAATCCTGATATTTTCAGACATCCTTGTAATATTATTAGTAACCTTTTCACTCCCAGGGGCAAACCTTGAGTCAATAAATGTGGTTCTAACATGAAACCCAAGTATGTGACCATTCAAATACATGTAAGGGCTATTGAGCAGTACTGTTTTTCAAGTGGTGCTGTTTGTTTTTGACAATTTTGCAAAATGAAATTTATGACTTTTCCCTCAGTTTTGAACTTAGAACTCTTGGGAGTGAAAGGGTTAGATTGCAAAAAGAGCTGCAATCTATGCTGATTTCTTCACTTCACACTCTATACACAGTACATATGTGATTTCATTCATATACATCACTTGTTATTTGTGCTCACTCACTTGTTTAAGATATGCATTGAATTCCTTTAGCCTTTGAGGATTGCCATTCTGATCCATTTGTGTACCCTGTCAGAGATTGAATCACCAAGCATGAAATAAATAAGAGTTTTTAACATAGTTACTACCTGAAATACACGTAATTACCTAGTATACAAAATAATGATGGTTTACTGTAAAATCCCAGTTTTAAGCCTCCCTGGTTATAAATGTAGGTCCATTTCCCTGCTACTATTCATCCCAATGTCCGTGGACAAGTGTTTTTTCCAGCCTGCTTCATGCACTGTTGGTTTCATTCCGCGGTTTAAAAAACCCCTCATCGAGAGATGCTATTTTTGTGGCTTGCGCGACCACTTACATGTAAGTTGAAGAGCTGTCGAACTGTCAATGAAGAAAACTTCTACATACAACATTTAGCAGTCACGCAAGCCACAAAAAATAGCATCACATGATGAGTTTTTTGAAACCGCAGAATGAAACCAATGGTGCGTGGAGCGGGCTGAAAAAATGTCTTGTCCAAGGACATGTGGGATGAATAGCAACCAAAAAAATATTACAGTTATAAGCCCCCCCACCCCTCCTTTACTTTTTAGCAAAGACGCTTGATTGTTGTGCTGGATACTGTTGGCTTTAAAAAGAACGAGAACCACACCTTGACTTTTTTGTTCCTTTTCTCTGGATTTTTTATTCCTTTCTTGGCTGAGAGCTCGGCCATTTTCTTCTCTTTTGCTTCCTTCTTAGCTTTGTCCTCCCTTTTAGCTTTATCCTGGACTGATTCGCGAATAAGTTGCTTCATTTTCTTACTTGGTCTTCGTCTTTTGGACTAGTAAGATAATTGAACAACAATAAGTTATTACCATAGCAATTCTGGAATAAGAATACACGGAACAGATGGTAATAATAATTATTAGTAGTTGCAAGCTTGAAACCAAGCATGTCCCAGTGGCTGATCTATTGAACGTCTAGAACATTGATAAAACTAATTAATTGATTTTATTGATGGTTTTCAGCAATGACGCATGTAAAACTGTACATGTACCCAGGAATTGATTGATAATAAATAACTACAGTAATTATTGATAGATAAGAGCCTACATAACCAATCCAATTGATAGTATTGAAGTCGTTGGGTTATAAATGCTTTAATAGCACATATTCTGTTTTTGTTATTAGTATCAACCTCGTTCCCAGGGTCTCTCTTCCCCCGATCCCAAGAGCGCTTGGGGGTGGAGAAGAGAGACCCCTGGGAACAAGGTTGAATTAGTATTCAGTTCATTCTAATTTTCTTACCTCTGAAAGAGGAGTGCTCTTTTTCCTGCAATGCAAAAAGTACACAACTAGTTAAAGTATGACCACAAGAGATTTAATGTCAAGGTCAAAGTCTGTCTACAAGCCTGACGGGTCTACAAGCCTGACGGCTTATCAGGCTGGCGCTTAACTCTGGTTTCCATAGCATGAAGCGATGAGGAGTAACGCTGCTCCCCTCTCCTGGATGGGATGCTTAATCATCACAGGTAACCCCCAGCATTTTTGTTAAGTGCCCTAACAATTCACTGGTACCCATTTACTGTATGTACTCCTGGGTGGAGAGAGACACTGAGAGAGTAAAGTGTCTTGCCCAAGAACACAACACAATGTTTATACTCCTGGGTGGAGAGAGGTACTGTGAGAGTAAAGTGTCTTGCCCAAGAACACAACACAATGTTTATACTCCTGGGTGGAGAGAGGCACTGTGAGAGTAAAAGTATCTCACCCAAGAACACAACACAATGTTTATACTCCTGGGTGGAGAGAGGCACTGTGAGAGTAAAGTGTCTTGCCCAAGAACACAACACAATGTTTATACTCCTGGGTGGAGAGAGGCACTGTGAGAGTAAAAGTATCTCACCCAAGAACACAACACAATGACCCCAGCCAACGCTCAAACCCAGACAAAAACTACAGTTGAATCCCAATGACTCGAACCTTCAGGAAGTTCGAGTTATCAAGGGTAAAATTAGTAAGAAAATTACCTGAAGGGGAATCGAAAAAGGTTTGAATTAGCGGGAGGTTCGAGTTATCAGGATTCAAAAAATAAGAAATGAATTAATATTATTAATACTAACCGAGCAGCTGAGTCATTTGAATCATATCCTGGAAAGAGAAGAAACAACAAAACAAAGTTCCACAATGAGGGACAATCAAGTGAAATTGTTGGATTACATGCTACCATGATCATGTTACTCTATGCTATCAGTATATGAGACATAACAGAGAATGACAGTTGATGAGAATTGAGCGATGAGTTGGACGAGAGAGATTTCCTCAACTCTCGCTGACTTTCATTAGCGCTTGGTAAAACGAGTTTAGAATAAGTGCAAGTTGAAATAATCTGTCTGTCAAACAAGCAAAAACTCTATGGATTCTCATGAAAATTTGAGCAAGTTTAAATTCGCTGAGAGTTCACAAAAGTGCCTCAATCATCCTGGATAAGGAGTGAAAAAGTTTACAAATCTCAGCTATTAAAGGCAATGTTCTCAGCGCTGTGAAGAATTGCAACAGGTCAATAGATTGGGCCTCGCCAAATCATCACAAGTTTTCCAATAATTTGTTGGATCAGATAGCCAACCTTGTCGAGTTTTTGACCTGAGATCCCTCTCTTTGGAACACTGGGTTTCCATACAATGTATGTTAACATAGGGGCTTAAAGGGTTAATTTGAATAAATCTCTACAAAATGGTGATAACAATTAATGTAATCTTACCATCAGAGCTTTCAACATCCTGAAAATAATAACAAATAAGTAAACAACAGTGAAATAATTCAAAATTAATTTCTACTTTAAAAGATGCTTCAATTTTTAAAACATGTTCTTGATGGACATGCCACCAGGCTGGGTATACTACCTTATTCTCACTTAATTTCGCGAGTACTAATTTTCGCGATGTAGAAAAAAAGTTACGCGAAATAGAGACAACATTTTCGCAAAAATTTAAGCTGTTGAGCCCTTATTCTCTCTGAAATCGCGAAAATAAAGCCACGCGAAACACGAGTTTGTCAATTTCGTTTGTGCTTATTTTAAATTTTGGTAGATAGAGACAAGCCTAAGTCAATTTTCCGAAAAACAATTCGCAACCATATGTTTGATATACTCTCAGCTCAGGACGACTATGTTGAAGTCAATTCCCTCATAGATAAGCCTTAGATCTCTTTCTTAATTTTGTTTGTTTAGTTTTGTTTGTTTTGTTAGTTAGTTTTCCTTTCTCTTCTCTACTTTATACAGAAACAAAATTACTACTTTAATTTCTTTGTTCTACGTCATTTATATACTGAAATTTTCTTATTGTTATTTACTTACTAAATCACTACTGTTAGCTACCCTTATTATAATTTGTTTTTCTTCACCTCCCGCCTCGAATAGCCCTGCTAATTTGCGGGAGGTGAAAATCTATGTATTTTAACCCAAGACTTAATAAAGCTTGTTGTTGTTGTCGTTGTTGTTTATTCGAGGGGGGGGGGGGGGTGCTTATTCAAAGATTTATGGTATCTGGAACACTGGTATTCTCACCTCGCTAGCATCATTATCAGAGTCGACACTATCTTCTGAACTTTCCAGCTCAACCAGCGCTGGTAGACACTCATCGTCGGAATTTCTACTCGTGTCGCTAGAGTCAGGATCAACCAAGGCTGGGAGGTCCTCCAGTTCCCTTTAAAAACAAACAAATATGTGGAAAGTGAGTGACATAAATCCAACTACAATATATCCTGTAACCATGTAGAGACTACATGGTTACATGAGATAAAAACAACAGTCATAATAACAAAGGGGAAGGTGAACAGCTTATAAGAGCCTGCACATGGGTCAACTGTCCCACGCTTTAAAATTCTGCAGCAATATACATATAAAGTAACTACTGATACAGTCGCCAATGCGCCCAAGTTTTCCACGTTGGCGACCAAATCCTGAAAATTAGTCGCCAAATTGGCGACTACCCCCAGACTAGAATTCTGACATCTTACCTGAAGTTTTCAGTTCTAACTTTGCCATAAAAAAGTCACACAATAGATTAAAGTTAAAAAACAATATTTCTCTGGTCTTGTTTTGCTTTCATCACAAGAAATATGGGCCAAAAAACGTCAACAAAAGTTTCTCTCAGCTCAGTAAACAAATCGCCCTACAATGCATTGTGAGTTGTGCAAAACCGTTTGAATACGTCATGTATGCCAATGGATTGTGTCTCTGGTGCTGAATTTCTACAACCTAGGCATTTTTCTTAGGGACAACCCTGCAAACCAGTTTGTAACTTTGGAGGTAAATTGAACCAAAACACATGGAAAGTTGTGTTTCTTTTGTACATGTAAGTTGTATAATAATTAGGTTTCCACCCCAATTAAAAAGAATAAATTAAAAAAAAATTTGTTGGAAAAAATGGCGACTAACTTTTGTAGTTGGCGACCACTTTGGAATATTTAGGAGCCAAATACTGCTAATAATATTATTAGCAGTATTTTTATGTGGTGCTGTTTATTACGCTGTACAAGGTGGTTCTAACTTTTAAGTCTGTTGATGAAACCCTAGTGTGTGACCATTTAAATGAAAGCTATTGAGCAGTACTTTCATGTGGTACTGTTTATTATGCTGTACAAGGTGGTTCTAACTTTTAAGTCTGTGGATGAAACCCTAGTGTGTGACCATTCAAATGAAAGCTATCGAGCAGTACTTTCATGTGGTCCTGTTTATTATGCTGTACAAGGTTCTTCTAACTTTCAGGTCTGTGGATGAAATCCTAGTGTGTGACCATTCAAATGAAAGCTATTGAGCAGTACTTTCATGTGGTGCTGTTTGTTTGTGACAATTTTTCAAAATAGTGTCCGCTTACAAGAGTAACTGATTCTATTATTTTGTAACTCTCACCTGGCTCCAGTATTCTTTCTTTTAGCTGCAGCTGCTTTAGTTACCTTCTTATTTTCAGTGGTTTTTCCTTTTCCATCATTACCTGTATATGGAAAATAGTTATCGATTGTACATGTCAGGGGGGGGGGGGGGGGGGGGGGGATACTTCCCATACATTCTCTTAAATCAAATCCAAACCATGCTCTCACAACTTGCAAAGCAATCATCACAACTTTAGCCAGCAGATTCATCATCTGCGCATGCATAGAAGTTGTGTAAAACCAGAAGAAAAGCTAGTAAAACATGGTAGCTGATGCAGCGATGGAAGTGCGCATTGATGTACATGTATGAATGATTGTTGCAATTTTTTTTTGTCTGTGAGCCTTTAAACCGGATAAACGTCTTCCTCAAGTTTTTCGTTTTCAAGATGCAACCACGACGTCGACGGGATGTACAATATTCTACACATGCATTTTGCACACTTCTTTGCCGTCCTATGTAAAACAGACATGCGTTTTGCATTTACATTTCTTTGCCGTCCTACATGTACATGTACGCAAAACAAAACGACACATGTCCAAATTCACAGTTTTATGAGGGTCCCCTATACTTTTTACGTGAAGCGTGAATGGGGCAATTTATTTCCTCGTGAAATGTGATTTAAACTTTTATTTATTCGTGATTCGTGATTCACGATTTTAAGATCTTTTTACGTGCGCGTGAACGCTATTTTTTACTTAAACGTAACCCGTGAATGAAGAGTTGAATAAACGTGATTCGTGAACCATTTTGTTTTGCGTGAATTAATTTCCGGTTATTTTATTGTTCGAACGGATGTGGTTGGGTTTTGACATGACATGACTCAAAGAGCCAAATTCGGAGAATACACAGTCTAAACAGGTTGACGATGTGGAAATATTAATCCGTGAATTTGTTTTTTATTTTGACGTGAAACGTGATCGTCAGATTTTCGCATGAACGTGAATGAATTTTGGATATTATTCGTGACGCTTGAAAAGGCCCAATATTTTTACGTGATTGAATTTTGCAATGGGGTATAGGGGACCCTCTTTTATGGAGAACATGAACATGTGATGGTTAATTTTCCTTTTATGCATTTTGTCAGGTAGCTCTAACAGTTTTTTTAAGAGTAACAGGTCTTACCCAAGAACACAACACAATACATACCTTTCGCTTTGTCGAATTTCTCAAACTGTGTCTCCAAGTCCTTCTTGTCAGAGCATATTTTACGTGCTGCCCTGTTTGCCTCAATGGCTCTTGTGACATTTCCAATTTCAAAAAATGCCTGTGAATATCTGTATTGAGCCTGAAAATAAACAAAATAACACCCCCAGGGGGGTACTCAGCTCAAGTTTGAGTAATGGTGTACTGCCCAGGCTGTCAAACCTTGACCCTGTTTATGACAAAAATTTTGCACGTTTCCCCTACCCTGTTTATGACATGTGTGTTTATTATATTTTGAGGATTTTATTCCTGGAAGTGATCTGTTGTCAACAAGTCGGACACGAGGTTGGACGGCAGCCGGGCCGGCAGAAAATATTGGGGAAATAATTCCTGGTAACTGAAGGACACCCATGTACCCTGTTTATGACAGCATCTAGTCAAAAACCCATACCCTGTTTATGAATCTAGGTCGAAAACCCATACCGTATTGGGTGACACATCGCTGTAATGCCATATTTGGGAGTACCCCCCCCCCCCCTGGGAAACACCTCAGTTGTTTGTCTTTAAAGAAAACTATCAGTCCAACCTGATTCTACATTGTGTCGTTTCATTAATTTCACTTACCTTGTGCCAGTCTGCCTTCAGTACCACCGCTCTCCTGCCATCAGTCAGAGCACACCTATCATGATAATAAACAAGCAAGTCCAGTTAACTTCTCTGCATCAGAGAAATTTCCTGTTCATCAAAAGTACTTTCTTACATAAACCCTCGCCTGCAGCTCAGGTTTACATTTACTTTTGAATTCTCCCAAACTTTCTCTTGTATTTGCAACAGTCTTTGTAAACTAAAGATGTTCCATTTTCTATTTCTTAAAATCAATATCAGTGGTGTTATGTACTTACCATAAATCTTTAGTTTTTAGGTAGCTCTGAGATCTGTTGCCATAAAGAACATGATTGTAGGGACTGCAAACAAGGAAGTTACAAATCAGATGATTGAGTTGACCAAGGCTACCTATAGTACATGTGGAAGTAATGGTTTTCTATGTATGTATTGGACATTAGAAAACGTACCTCATATGTAATGCCCTGGTATAAACCGAAATAGCAGCTGTATATTTTCCACTTGAAAATGCATCATTCCCTTCTTTCTTTTGTCAACTGTTAGCTACGAAACAAAAGGAAGCAAGCAAAATGACTGCTAAGTTCCTTCTCTGCAGAATCCATACATGTACAAAAGTGCTTTATAAGTATAAAAGTGCATTATTAACAATTATTGGATGAGGTTTTTGTGATACCCAGATTAATCAAGGTCGAGGTAAGAGTTATCAGCCAAAGCTGAAGGCTGAGGCTGATAACTCTTACCGAGACCTTGATTATTCTGGATCACAAAAACCGAATCAACGAAAAAAAACAATGCTTCTGCCACCGATGTTGTTTACTTATAAGCGGCAAGCAATGCAAAGCGCGCGAACTTGACATGATTACCCGTGATTACCCGTGATCCTCTTGCGAACTTGACATGATTACCCCGGACCTTGAGTGCACTTGACATGATTATTGTATAATCTGCAGGTTGATGACGTAGATGCGTTCAAAGGCGCTGATTTTGAATATTCACTGTACGCTTTCGGCCAATCAGAAAAGAGATAGTGAGTTGAATGTATAATAATAAGTATAATGTGCTGTTCCAGAAAATATCCATACCCACTCCAAGGAATGTCATTGGAAACTCTGAGGGGGAGGGGGATCTCAAAAGCCACATTTTTTAAAGGACAGTATGAAGCTTAACTGGAAATTCCAGGAGGGCGGGGGTTCAAACCAAAACAACCCGAGGGTATGGATATTTTCTGGAACCACACAATATTAATCAAAATTAAAATTAATAATCACTTACATCCTCCTCCTCTTTACATCTCCTGTTGAATTTTTCAACAAGATCCACACCTGCCGCTAACTGCTTGATATGATCAGACACTGCAAATTAAAATGAATCTGTCAGCGGTAAAAGTGATTGATTTGTGTAGACAAAGGAAAATACAAGCACAAATCAGACTGGTGGGAAAAGTTTCAAGACAAAACCAAAACATAGGTGCTAATTTATTGCAGCGGAGCACCGTAGGTATCTGTTATAATGCCATGTGGTGATTAACACGGTTCAATTTTTGCTCATAATATTGTTGCATGCGACATGCTTGCAACATGACTTGGGCACCATTTTCATGTACATGACTTTGCCAAGACAGTCGTAAGCACATAACAATACCTTGACTGTACAGTGTAAGTGAAGAAATGATCCTCTCACAGTTGCGTTTTCAATTTAAGTAATTGCAAAGAAGCCTGTCAAAAAAAATTCAGGGCTTCAATGCGATTTGAACCATGACCTCTCAGTATTGCATCGCACTGGTACACGGTACGATGCTTGGACGTCACGTGATGCACGGATGTCATGGGTTCAAATCTCGTTCAAGCCCTGAATTTTTTTTCAGGCTTCTTTGCACTTGCTTAAATTGCAAACATAACTACAGGGATCATTTTATTCCCTTTACACTCTTCATCCGCAGTTGACGAACTCATTCAATATAATTAGTCACTTGACAATACCTTGATTATGTGCTAAAAGCAAGGCCACATCTCCTTGTCTTTTGCTAATTCCTGGCTTCAGTTTAATTTTATCCCTAAAAAGAGGACATCCACAAACCACAAAAGCACCATTAATACAACCAGTCTTTTCAAGAGGTGAAAAAATTCCCTAACAGATGACCCATTTGAATACTGAGGCATTACACATATCTGACAGTTCTTGATAAACATTTTTATTAACCATTACAACTGTAACATGACAATCAAGGAAGAAAATTTTAAGACTGAAAAATGAAAATAAAACTTCTGATTTTAGCTTTATGACATTGCAAAACCCTTTCCCCATAATTTGAAGATAACAAGACCTAACGCATTTTACAAGACTTGACATTCGTAGAATATAGATAGAATCTTTCCCCCTCCATGAAGTATAAAATATATGTTTGAAGATATGCTATATGCTAAATAATCACCGTCTGTCATGATCACATACTACACTGTACATGTACATGTATGTGGCACACAAGACCTCATGCTAAATAATAGAGCGTTTTCACATGACGTTGTGGCAGCCATGTTGGTGTTCACAAACAAAGAAATTTCTCTCATGTAAGGAGTTATATTCTTATGCAAACATTTCCTATTGTTTGGGAAAATCAATAATAATAGCCGCAGTGAAAATGCTCTATAAAGAACACAATACTGTACATGTAGAGCGTCCCACAGGCACATACCTTATATTGGTGAAGGAAAGGAAACTCTCAGCACAGGTGACTGCTTTGTCAAGATGTTGGGACTGGTAAAATAAAAATACAAAAATTAGTTACAAAATTAGATCATGACTATTGTAATGATGATACAGTCAAAGTTCCCGTAAGCAGACACACTCGGGAAGCAGAAAAAGTGTCTGCAACTGGAGCTGGCTGCTTACGGGAATGTGTAAATACAGAGTTCAGGGCTGTCATTAAGGGCCGTAACCCGTAACATCTGTTACGGCTGAGTATGCTTGATGGGACCTTGATGTTACGGGTGAACTTCCATGTTGTTGGTATAATTCACTTACAAAGCAAGAGGGTTTTGTACGACCTGTTACGGGTGTGAAGATCAAAGCAACAGGTGACTCAAAAATTAACGACAGCCCTGGAGTTTGTATGAGCTAGAGTTCAAGCAGGGTTTTATCAAGGCAGCCGTAAGTAGAGCTGTCCGCTTATGAGAGTGTCCGCTCAGAGAGCTTCGACTGTAGTTTTTAAATGCTATTGATTGCAGTTTTGTTTTACAATGTCTGCACTGTCCTTACCATGGTCATTCTTGCATTTCCAATGATGTCTAGAGTTTTAACCAATCCATCTTTATTCTTTAAAAGCTACAAGATAAACAGATGTGAATAATTGTAAGCAACATTACATAATTAATGGCCATGTGGTATAAAATTTACACATAAGAGTTTGTAAAATAATCTGACAGGACACAAATTATGTATGTGACTCATCAAACGCATAGATAGAGCCATGTTTTTTTGTCAGTTTCAGTTGCAGCGCAATATAATTTATAGAAATAATTATTTCTACAACTTAGGGATTCTGTTCTCTGGTCTGGAGACTGCAAGGTCTCAGAATCAAAGACCTGCATTTCCTGAATTGTACATATGGAGGAAAAGAAAACAATCTCTACATGAGAAATATATTATTCTGTCAGTGACACAAGCTACTCGGAAAAAAAATTCCGAGTTCCCCCAACAAGAGTCGAACCTATGACCTTCCGCACACCGGTCAGACGCTCTACCACTGAGCTACAGGAGACTCGTGGGAGCTAAGGCCATGTAACTAGGTTCAAGTCTATAACTAGGTTCAATCTCCACATGTACTTACCACATTTTCAACCAATTTGTTAAATGCTGTTTCGACTAAATCCACTGCATCAAAATGATCTTCATCCAGAGCTTTTGTCTCAAATGAGCTGAAAAAGCATCAAATAATAATCAGATTAATTGATGTTATTTTGTTCTTGAACATTGGATGGCTGTAAGGAGAAACATAACGTTTCAAGGTCAAACCTTTTAGAGGACAACAGCTTACACTCATATGCCCAGTTAATCCACTGAAAACAAGAAAGGCAAATAGTCAGGATGTCATTCCATATTTTTATTACCGGTATTTTTCTTTTCCAGTCATACAAATCTAACACTAATAAGTGATTAAATAATATGAATGAAATCAGGTAATATCAACTGCAGATAAGAGTGTAAAGAGAAGAAATGATGCTCGCAGCTGTGTTCACAATATAGAGCATATGCATTTGACATAACTGTAATTAATATAACTTGACTCATTAGCGATCAGCTAGAGGCCTAATAAGCCTCATCTGTGTTCGAGTATAAATAAAGTATTATGTATGTATGTATGACATCATAATTATAGCCACCATATTGGTATACCCTTATAAAATAATTGTAATTAACTTCTTTTGATGGCGACCATAGCTTTCGTTATTTGAGTCCCACAGGACTGAATGCATATGCTATATAAGTAACTGAAAAGAAGACTGAAAAACATTCAGAGCTGATTTCTAACCTTATCCTCTTGGTAGACTTGGCCAAACAGGAATGGCGACAGCAAATAAATCCTCATGACATGAATGTGCTTTTCTTTTTCATCTTTGCTCAGTTTATACCACATATCTGCACACTCAGCTGTCACAGACCAAAACATCACAATAAGTGTTATATACCCTATGCATGTACACATATTGAGCGGTTCATTGGAAATTTCCAGAGGGAGAGGGGGAGTCTCAAAAGCAAAATTTTTTAAAGGAAAGTAAAAAAGCTAAACTGCAATATCCAGGGGGGTGGGGTGGGATGGTTTTGTAATAAAATTTGGGTAATCTACAAATGTCAGGAGCATATCACCCTGGAGCCTCCATCTCCCTTATTGGGCCTATGACACGGCGTAGTTACACCTTGAACTATTTTTAGAATCACTCTTGCCGCAAAAATCACGTGTTGCGAGAACGAGGATGAGGTTCTCATTCAAGTTTCGCTATAAAAATAAAACCAGGAATGGACGAGAGGAATGTGGAATAAAACTAGAACGGTGGAATGTCATTATCACGAATTATCACTATTGTCCGCGGACGTACACGGAAATCTTTTCACGGGAGAATGATTCTAAAAATAGCCGAAGGTGTAACTACGCTGTTGTCATTAATCAGAACAGATAGAGGCTCCGGGATGATATGCTCCTGACAAAATTAATGTAATATAATTTCAAGCTTCATGCGCTGGGTTTGTAAATGTTTCTTTACACCATGTGACTTATTATTACAAATTATGTACATGTATGTCGTAAGAATGCACAACATGCAGATGTGCAACAGTCAAATAATTTATAAATAATGTACACTCTGTTAATCTGAAAAAGTTCAGAAACAGTTTTGGTTTCATGCACGTACAAACAGGGAACATTACAATTCATAAATGAAATTCAAAAAGGTTTCCTTGCCATGACTTTGCATAAAATATGATAAACCAGCCCTCCCCTCCCCTGGGCCTCTAACCAATGTCTTCGTTAAATTCTGTAATGAACTCTAATTAACTTATATGCAGTGTTGTTTGTCAAATGACATGATTGAGAAGCTGAATGGTTAAAACAACAAGATCTACACCTATAGACCCACTTCTTGTCATCATCAATACACGAACAAATGAAATATCGCGTAAAACTCACCGTTGTTTTTAGCTTTAGTTGCAGTTTTATCCTTTCCTTTGCCTTTCGTTTTATTTGCCGGTTTCTTATGGTATTCTTCCTCGGAATCCTTTATGCGAACAAAAATATTAAGAATTAATATCTCTCGTTACAAACAGAGCTCGAGAATGGGTAGATAAAAGAGAACTACCTCGTCATCCGTGCAATCAATCAATTCGGGTAAACCATCGTCGCTATCGACTTCACTATCGACGCTTGTTCGTGTTGCAGCCCTCGACATGCCTGAATTGTGAATAAAAACAGCCATAAATTGCTGAATTCATTACAGAAAACCTTCCCTAAACAACATTCTCTTCCCACGAAAATACAAGCAAAGGTTATCAGGTTATTAGATACCGTCTTGTTCCCGTTGACTCTGCGAGGAGTGCTTGGCATGGTGCTGTTCACTGACCGAACGACTGACCAAAGCGTTAGGGCTATTTTGATGAACAAATGAAGCACCACCGCCTTAATTCAACAGTAAAAATCGTTCCTGAACTCTAGGATATCACAACACATCAAGACTAAATCCTTTAAAACATGCTAGGCATATATAAAGTGGCCACAAGAATGCCGTGTCAATACAAGATGGCGGCCGACTAGTGGTAGCTTTTTCGCTCAAGGGGACCCGGGAAAGTCGAATGAAAGGCGTGTCAGGATATGCTTTGTGATTGGTCGATTGTAGTGAAATATCGCTCGCGTGAGTGCTCGCGTAGAAAAATGACATTTGTCAACAAGTACCAGATAGATTGAGTTCAAAAGGACATTTTATGACATGAAAAAGCTAGTGGTCTGACAGAATGCAAGTAATGAAATTCTTTTCAGTCGTCTCGAACGTGGCACTTGGCCGGTCGCAGCCAGTGTCACTTCAA
The DNA here is from genome assembly GCA_029204205.1 of Desmophyllum pertusum. Lineage (NCBI taxonomy): Eukaryota > Metazoa > Cnidaria > Anthozoa > Scleractinia > Caryophylliidae > Desmophyllum > Desmophyllum pertusum. Next base: position 1,279,056 of record MU827787.1, on the reverse strand, counting down.
TAAAATATTTTGGAGTTGGTACCCCAGTCTGACCAGTCTTTATAGAAGTCAGAACATGACACTTTAGCCACGCCCAAAAATAGTGGATTCTTCAAATTTCCGACTAGCATCCCCACCACTTCCATATATGGGGGTGCTACGTCGTTCCCAGGCGCGGTTGTAAAAGAGCGGGAAAACAGGGAACGCGGAGCGTGATGGTTAGGAGGCGAACCTCTACAGACGATAGACGGTCGATAGACGTAGGGCGACAGGCAACAAGTCAAAGTATTATAAACTCGTCAACTGTGGAAAGCTTTCTGAACAGGCCTTCTCTCGGGGGAGGGGGGTCTCTGCCGCAGAGGCTCAAAAACTGGAGAGATCGACAGGGAGAAAACGAAAGCCCGAGAAGCGATGTACAGATCTTCTTCCTTCACTTAACCTGAGTATCAGGCGAATTTTTCAGCGCTCTCTTTTACTCTTCGTCTTTACGTGGTCGCGCTGAAAAATTCCATCTTTAGCGTGAGACCCGTAAAGAGAATGTAAGGAGCGCGAAAAATTGGCCTGATCGCAGGTTATCCTTCACTATATTTGTCTCCCACGTGCGCGCGGTATTGAAGTAGGGTACGGAGTGTTTGAGAACCGGGCAGCACACCCCCCACCGAATTGTTCGGGTAATGACTTGTTACAAGACCACCATTGTCTAGTAAGCTAAAGTCAAAAGGTGACACGCCGATCTCAAGGTTATATTTGCATTGTGTGAAAATTGATTTGAATTTGTGATTATGGCGTTGGCGGAGAGTGAGCAAACTCAAAACTTTCTCGTGGATAACCAAGATGGCGAACTCGAAAGGGAACAACCAGTGTGCCTCAAACGCACCCTGGGACTTCCAGGAGCGATCGCCTTTCTCGTTGGCACGATGGTCGGCTCAGGTATCTTCGCTACTCCAAAATGGGTTCTCATATATGTAGGCTCTGTGGGAATGTCTCTGGTGGTTTGGGCCTTGTGCGGTATGATTGCTTTATTCAGCGCTCTGTGCTACTGCGAGTTAGGAACTATGATTCCAAAATCAGGTGCTGAATACCCGTACTTGTTGGAGGCGTATGGACCCCTTCCAGCATTCCTGTACTCATGGGTCTTTGTGCTGTTTTCGAAACCGTCTGGAATAATGATTCTTCTGGTGTTTGGAGCGTATGTTATCGAGCCGTTTTTCCCTGGGTGTGGTGGTCGAGAAGATCTTATTCCGCTCGTCAAAATACTAGCAGCGGCAGCAATGGGTAAGTTTAATTCGAGTTTCGCTTTATTTTCAACAGGATACTGTATAAACTACTTGTCAAAACAGACGCGTTACTCATGAATTTTTATTCGCATGAATGATTTATGCCACGCAAGGTCACGCTCACTGCCAAAAGGCATAGTAATCCTGAGATAGAGACAGGGCGCTTATTATTTTTTTAGAATAAACCCTTGAGGATGATAAAAAAAAAACATTTTTTTTTCTTTTTTGTTTTCGTCTACACATACTGATCTGAGACGTGATCAAAACGGGACAAACCTACACTTAGACCGGCTAAGTCCTAAATGTCCTAACGACCTGTCATGAACATGAAGGATCCTGAGTGTGCCATGTCAGGAAAGGTCCTGCAAATGATGTCATGCCAATAAGGGTCCCGAGGGATGCCCTGCCAAGTAAGGTCCTGAGAGTGTTCGGTCAATAAGGGCCCTGAGGGTGCCCTGCCAAGTAAGATTCTGACAGTGACCGGCCAATAAGGGGCCTGAGGGCGCCCTGCCAAATAAGGTCCTGAGAGTGTCCAACAATAAGCGGTCCTGAGGCAAAGGCGTTGCGCGAAGACCCAAATAACAGCTAGGAAGGAGGCTGCCAACCTCAGCCCGAAGTGCCGCCCCCCTGCCCTGTTTGAGCACCTTCACCACGCCCCCATCTTTCCAGGCAAGAAAAGGGCTATCTTCTCTTCGTCCCCTCCCCACCCCCCCCCCCCCCCCCCCTCTTCACCCCCGACACGTGATATTTCTGTATAGTATAATCACGGCTCGGAACTTAATTCCCGATATCTACAGGTATCATCTTGTTCGTCAACTGCGCAAGCGTGAAGTGGGCCACTCGAATACAGATTATCTTCACTGTCGCCAAGATGGTCGCCATTGTCATGTTGATAGTCACGGGGCTGGCACGCTTAGTACAAGGTAAAACTAGTAATCACTGATTGATTACGTATAAACTAATAACAATTTCTCACTGGAGGGGGGTTGAATTACTTTCCAAAATATTGAAGTACACGTTAACTTTAGTTGGCCTTGTACGCTTCCTATAAAGTCATGAAATGATCCAACACTGCCTTAACCAATCAACGTTAAGATATTTTTTCAGCCAATCAAATGCAAAACTAAAACCAATTTGGCGTCCGTGACTTTTGACAATTTTCCCGCGCTTTTCACCAGCAGTTATATATTTTCCCGCGCTTGCGCCGTAACGTGTTTTGTAATTTTCTTTTCTGTCTCCTTGGTGATTGTTTTTTGAAAACTGCAAGTAGGTAAAAAAATCTACAAGAGTCAAGTGGCGCACAACTGCTGGAGCTTATCCCGGTTTCTGTAGCATGAATAGACTAGGGGTATTGCTACTACTCCTGGATGGGATGCAAGTCCATCGCAGGTAACCCCCGAGCATTTTGTCAGGTTACGTTTACAGTTCGCTGGTAGCCATTTGTAGTCCTGTATGGAGGGGGCAATGTAGAGTCGAGGGTCTTGCCTAACGACCCCGGGAAGGTCTCGAACCCGGACCGCTCGATCCGGAGTCCAACGCGCTAACCATTAGGCCACCGCGCTTTCCACATCCACTTTAATACTGCACCTGTGTTTATTGCAGGCCATACTTCATCTTTAGAAAACGGATTTGAAGGAACCAGTCCGAAGATTGGCCTACTCACGTACGCTTTTTACAACGGATTATTTCCGTACGATGGATGGTAAATAGAAAGAGTAATTAACTCATTAACATACCAAAAACTCACGAATCCATCTCTGTATTAATCAGGGCCCGGTTGTTCAAAGCGTGGATAACACTATTTACCGGAAAAGTCCCTATCCAGTGGATAAGTCATTTAGATCGCGATTTTTCTATCAGAGTGCCCGTGCTTTCATCTGATTGGTTAACAAGAATCGGTGCTTGTTTCTGATTGGCTAACCTTCCTGCTTCCCGTACATTTTACTTCCGGTTCTCGCCCCTTTTCCCGCCTTTTTTTGCTTTTCTATTTTCCGTAGACTTTCCTCCCCCTTTACTGACCTTTACTCCCGAGTTTTTCCTTAATTTCCCCAACTCCAAACTTATGCTAAAGCACACAATTACATGTACCAGACAATCAAAGCCTTTTTCATCTTCTCAGGAATCAGTTGAACTTTGTTACGGAGGAGATTAAGAATCCAAACAGGTAAGCAACACAAAAACCACAACAAATGAACAGAATTTAGGACAGATCGATAGCTGAATGCATCATCGTTTTGATTTTTTTTTTCATATATTTTTTAGAAATCTTCCCCTTACCATTTGGATCGGTATTCCACTTGTGACGTCATGCTACTTGCTGGTGAACATTGGATACTTCACGGTGCTTACACCACAGGAAATTCTGGATTCTGATGCTGTCGCTGTGGTAAGAAGCTCATCAAGAAACGCGCGCGCGTGTTCACACTTGCGTGTTGCAAACACGCGAGCGAGGTGGGAAGTACTTGCGCGTTACAGACGAGTTCTCCTAAACTGACTCGAGGCGAGAAATGCTGTGTGACTTCATAACCTAACCTAGTCAGTCCCGACAGCTATAGCCAGTTCCAGGCTCTCGGATAGTGGGGACGAAGCGAACAAGAACGGCCGCGCGAAGGGAGTCTGCGAGAGAGGCAGGGCGTCGGCAGGGCAGGGCGGCCTGCTGACGGCCTGTCTCTCTCCCAGACTCCCTTCGCGCGGCAGTTCTTGTTCGCTTCGTCCCCACTATCCGAGAGCCTGGAACAGGCTACGACTGCTATAAGACCTATAACATCCAGGGGAGTTTCTTCCTTGATTACCCGCTCATTTTTTCAGTAGCGCATTATTTTCCTGCTCTCTCACCAGACCCTGGCAAACCGCTTATATGGAGTCATGGCCTGGACCATTCCAATTCTGGTCGCTTGTTCCACGTTTGGCACTGCTAATGGAAACGCTTTTGCAGGAGGAAGGTATACAACTCAGGCTTTAGATTTTTTGTAATCAATCTTTAGAGATTGAAATGATAGAAGACGCTAGCGGCTATCGCAGGTTACCCCCACTGCCAGCATTTTGCCACCGGTACCCATTTATTCTCCTGGGTGGAGAGAGGCACTGCGAGAGTAAAGTATCTTGCCCAAGAACACAACACAATGACCCCGGCCAGGGCTAGAACCCAGACCGCTCAATCTGGAGTCCAACGCGCTAACCATTAGGCCACCGCGTCTACCAGTGTTCTACGTAGTTATTGATTACTGTTATTATATTTTCAGATTAACATTTGCCGCTGCTCGGGAAGGTCATCTTCCTCGCTTCCTCGCCATGATTCACACCAAGAGACGAACACCGCTCCCGGGGCTGATATTCTCTGTGAGTTCCAACGATATCAGTTTTAAGCCCGGGCCACTCGAGTTGGCTCACATGAGAGTTTTCTTCAACTCTCATCGACTATCATCACCTCGGGCCAAACGAGATCAAACTCTCGAAAACTCTCAAGAAAAATTTTGAGCAGTTTCAAATTCATGAGAGCGCATGGGAGTCGACCAAAGTCGTTGAGAGTGCATGAGAGTTTCAGGCCAAACGAGAGCGAGAGTTTGAACTCTTGTGCACTCTCGTTCTCGTTTATTTGGCTCGGGCTTACCTTCAGTGCCTTTACGAGAGGTTTCATAGGTACAATCAAATTGGCTCAGAAAATTTAGGTATTTTACAAGAGAAGTGGATGCTTTTGAACGGCTCAGGACGGTTTGAAGGGGCGATCAATTTTCTATTTTCCAGCCAAAAAATCTTGCAGGCGACAGCGAAAAAACTGAGTGCTCACGTCATCTTAGCCTATGAAACGATTTGATTGGTTCACAAATCAAATGGCGGGAATAGTCTCTGAGAAAGCACATGCGCTGACGCGCGTCACGTGTACACTCTGAAGTGAAAACACGTGACTCAAGTCTTTCGTAAGAATAAAGGTTCTTGTTATATATTTTCTTGGTTTTATTTCAGAGTATAATTTCATTGTTGATGTTAATCCCTAATTCCACGACCTTTGAAGTGCTGTTGAATTACTTCACGTTCTTTGGCTGGTTGGGTTATGGAGTTTCAATCTCCAGTATTCTTTGGTTGAGGTACAAAAGACCTGACGCTGCGAGACCTTATAAGGTAACGATTCCGGGAACAAAAAAACCCAAGCGTAACTTTGCTTACCACATTTCCCGGGGTGTTTTGCACGTTTTCCCGCCCTTGTCACGTGCACCTTTTGCATAATAAAGCCTGGTTTTCATACGTCGGGAATCTTAATTTGTCATTTCCCGACCGTCCCAGACATTCCCGACTCAGGGAGACAATGGGAGACAGCTACCTCGTCGTGTTTTCATAAGTCGGGAATGTCTGAGACGGTCGGGAAATGACAAAATTCCCGATGGACTGGGATTTTCCCGACATATGAAAACCAGGCTTTAATCAGGTCATTGGAGGTAATTAGGGACCTAACGCCGGCAAACCACGACGGCAACAGCAACGAGAACGTCGCTAAACAAAAGCTTTAATGAGGAGTCCAATTAATGGTTCTGCACGTGCGTTATACATGTTGGTACTATTATAATAATAAAAAATTGTAAATTGTAATTTTATTTGAGAGAGTACAAATAAAATGTTGTTGTTGGTCAAGAGACTATGATCTAAGAGAACACATCCCCCATACATGGGCCTCTTCCAATGATAATCTTTTTCAATCTAATTTTAGCGCGTGGTCATACTGCGCGGCTATTTTAAAGAAGACACCTGATTGGTCAGTTGTAATGACGTAATGAAATTTAAGATTTGGCGGCTTTTGCTGTTCTGATGTGACAAAATGGCCTCTGTAGAAGGTATCACCAAGTCCTCTCTTGGTATCACGACTATCACGTTCGTCGATGAATCGCAAACTTTTGATTATGAAAAGAGTGGGAAAAGTTCCCGTCGACGAAGAGGAAAATGGTCGTGGTTTTATATAGCTGGATCCGATGAAAGTGATGTCGAATCAACAGAAAGCCGGGATGCGAGCGCTTCTGAGGAAGATGTTGAAAAAGTCGAGCTTCGAAAGCGTACTGAAAGGTGACAGGCCTACACGACTCCCACAGTTCGTGACATTAGTATATTTGCAATGTAGTCTGCTTCAAGTGTGTTTCTAAACGGGCAGTATATGTTTAATTTGAGGAGGATTTTCCTGTAGAGCCTTCGAATATGTACATTCTAGCAAATTGTTTACAAGAGGTCATGAGTTTGACACCTCCGTATTAAATTTGCGTTGCTCATTGCTAAGGTTTGTTTCGGCTCATTTCTATCGCAAGATATGTTTTTGTATCTCTTAATGTTCTCTCTGGAAGGACTAGATATCAAATATTCCGTGTAGGATGTTGCTTTCTTGCATTTCTAGCGCCGGGCCCGGCATTTGAATTGATAATTATAAAAGCTGTTGCAAGATGAGTCATTTGGAATAACGGATATCATTATTTGTCCCGGTCCAGAGACTGCTAGAGCTTCTACGAAGCTACAAGAATTTGTTTAGAGAGATGCAGTATGATCTCTCCTGATCTCTTGCATCAATTTGACCGTCGAGCCTGAGCTCGATGTATCCTCCTTTGTTCGTCGTGTGACCTTCTAGCACCACACGATAGAAATATAAATATCTCACGCAAGTCGGCTGTTTTGCGTTTTGTATAGGTAGTTTCTTCTAGTTTTCTGAGCACTCTATGTTTTAGTTAGAACGTGGAGTTATGTAGATTGGAACGCACATGCTCTTCTCGCAAACCCCTCTTAAAATGGAGTTGATGCTATTGCTTTTAAGTGCGCCGGAATATTTTTGCTCTCCCATGAGGTGTTTGATGAGTGCTGGCGTAAGTCGACTGTTTTGTGTGTAGCATATGCCACTATTTGGTGTTGTTCAGGCAGGCAGGCTTGGAAGGCTTGTGTTTTGAACTGGGAGAGAAAAAGGAGGAATTGACAGCTTATACTAAAAAGAAGCTAGAAGCTGCTGGGGATATTAATTTCTTCACGACGCGAGGATTCATTATTAATCAATGGTATAAGTTGTGACAGGCCTAGCACGACTCCTACAGTTCGTGGCATTATTATATAAAATTCGCCGTTCTCTATTGCGTAGTTTGTTTCAAGTGTGTTTCTAACGGGCAATATATGTTAAATTATGAGGAGGATTCTCAAGTAGAATAGAGCCTTCGACTGTGTTTTCTAGCAAATATTATAAGAGGTAATCTTTGTTTTCCTGTCGGGCTTTCGCGCACCCTGTAGAGCTAGACTTGACCTCTGTAATCTGCCGTGTTTTGCTAATTAAGTTTCGCTTTGGCTCATCTCTCTTGCAAGACAAGATTATGTTCTCTTAATTTTCTCTCTGGATAGACTGAATATGAAATAGTCCGTGTAAGACGTTGATTTCTTGCATTTATTGTCTTGCTGGGCCCAGCATGTTTGATTAAAATCTGTTGCAAGATTTCGTTGTTGATCTGATCACGGATATCATATTCTTGTCAGTCTAATTTCGTCAGATATTACTGTAGCTTGCATGAAGCTATTTCATTTCGAGAAGAGAGACATTCTTTGTATGAGGCTAGCTAGGGCTCATTTCTTCACTTGCATAAATTCAATCGAGCGTTCTGTCTTTTATCTGAGCTCGATATTCTTATTAGACCTCCTTCGTTCTGGCACCACATGGCTTAAATGTAGACTTCTTACGCCAGTCTTTCGACTGTTTCGCGTATTGCATTTGCCACTATATGGTTTTGTTCAGGCAAGACCATGGTTTCGATCCTCCATTTGAGTCGTACAAGAAGATGCAGATGTAATACCTAATGAATAAAGATGAGAATTCCGTCATTTCAACCCAGCTCAAAATCGTACAGCGAAAGCTTGTAATCTCAGAACAAAAAAAGCTCACCTTCGCTTTCACGTTCTTGTCTCTGTTCCTTTATACTCGAGGATTCCTCGCTGCTTTCAGTTCCTTTTCTTTTCAGGAAATGACGAAGCTTTTCTCGAATGCTCATTGCGCTCGGGATGACAAAACACACTGAGAAACGCGATCACATCTTTAAATTTCGATTTACGATTTCAGATATAAATGGCAGCACGCGCGACGGCTAGAAAAATATTCGCAATGACATCTGATCCGCTGATCATTGGCCGCGCGACCATGGGGACGAGAACTAAAATAACTTTCACAGCATGGCGGGAAGCTAAAAATAGATTGAAAAAGACTATCATGGGGCATGGGGATGTGTTCTCTTAGATCATAGTCTCTTGTGTTGGTACATTTCTTAGCCGTCCTCTTCAAAACAACAACGCGAAATGACCAAATTTTGCGTTTCGTGGAGAACGCGACCCACAAGGCGAATTTGACAAGTTTGTTTAGAATTTAGTGCGATCTTTACATATTCAGCCGAGGATAGATCTGACATGAACAGACAAACTGAATGTATCTATATTCGCGATATTCTCAAATAAAATCAGTGGTTACGTAATGTCCCTCTTATGCACAAACAGGGTTACCCTTGCTGGGAAAACATGTTATGTTGTTCGACCGTTATGGTTACTTAAACTCCCCATGAAAACCGATCGCAATTGAGAGAAATTTGTTATGCTAAAGCGTAGTATATTTTATAGGTTTGGATACCAATTCCCATTATCATGGTTGTGGTTTCAGCCTACTTGGTATTTGCACCGTTTTACGACGCTCCACTGCAACATTTTACTGTCTGTTGTTTGTCTCAGCCGGGATTCCATTTTACTTGGTGTTTGTACGATATAAGGTGGCTCCTCAAAGTTTCCTTCGCTTTGTTGGTAAGTTTATACCGTTTGTTTTACATTTAAACTCAGCCTAGTCCCTACGCGTTCTCTTCCTCTCGCGGGCGAGCGCGAAGTACACGTAAGAGCCTGGGAATGGGTTGCGTAGTGTCGCATAATGCTCATTTCTGGGGATTTGCCAAAAAAGGTTCTGCCGTTCTTTGACTGTTGTACGGCGTCTCGTTGAGCTGAAAATCAAGGATTAAAAGCAAAATTAGATATATTGCGTAGCAGGTGCGTGCAAGATTAAATCTTATAGGACGCGCTCGAGGAAATCCGTACGATGGGAGAAAATTACCCCTCGCGCGTATTCCTCCCACGCGTCACGCGTCACGCGTCACGCGCCACGCTCCACGCGCCATATATTTTCTTTTGCGCCTGCCGTCTTCGCAAGCTAAAGTTAACGTACGAGTACACTTCAACTATTGTCGCGATAGCCACCAGTATGACTCAGTTCTTCAATACTCGTTATGTTTTCGTGACTCTGTGTTTTGAGTTTCAGATCGCGTGACTTTTCTTTTGTTTTGTTTTCAGATCGCGTGACTTATAAGCTGCAGAAAGTCTGTGACGTGGCGTTTCCTGAGAGCGAAGAAGACATAATCTCCTCATGATCTCCTGGCTGGAATTAAAGGGACACTGTCCCGGCGTATTTGCTCAAAACTGCTATAAATGAACGAAATGGTCCCTAAATATATGGAATAAGAACTTAATAAACACTAACTAAATGATAAAAAGCAATTTCTTTAAGAAATTCCATACTGCAACAAAATATTTGCAAAATTTCAAAGATTTCCGAGCCAAACTTGAAACTTTGAAAAACTGACAGCCTGTCATTTTTTCAAAAATCTATATTGCAATCCATTTCCATCCTCACTGTCGTTAGTCATCCTCACTTCCTAATGCGTTCCTGTCATTTGTCGAGTGTTATTCTACAGAATCAAACCATTATTGTTCAACATCCTATGATCTAGATATGTTTCTGAGCTTCCCAAAATCATTCTAAAAATGAGGACAGTGTCCCTTTAACGATCAACAAAGAATTAGATTTAGCCGATACAATATTCTATTGTAGCTACGTGTGGGATATTCCAGGATTTACAAGAAGGAACAAAGATTCGTCACGCTTTTCTGTAGTTCTTGTTTACAAAATGGATGCTGCAAAGCATTACATGTTAATTCTAACTTCTTTAGGTTTACCTGCTCGGTTTTCGCTGAAAGTAACTCAAGTACACCAATAATAGGATCGTGGTCCAAAGCGTCTTCCACTCGTCCACTTGCCATTTCACTCTGAACATTTGTGTGACCTCCTTCGGTTAAATCACTGGCAGTAGCTTTCCTAGGATCTTCGATTTCGAAGGGCCTCGTCCAAGACACTTTTAAAGTATTGCCTTTGAGGAAAACAAAATTGTCTTTATGAGGTATATAGTTAGATGCTGTTGATCTTTGCTTTTGCCGAGGGCTCAATTCATAACTTGACACGGCCACATCTTCTCCAAGTTTGAGACCATCCGGACTATCGTCTAACGTATTCAAGTTAAAGTCTCCACCGATGACAAAAGAAGGTATCTTGTTCTCTTTACAAACTTCTTTCAAAAAGGTAGTGAGGCCGTTGAAGGCGATAGGCCTTTCTACTTTACGGAAGCCTTTGAGAGGCCCATGCCATGACACTGCGAGCACAGATTCAGAAGAATTACAACGCGTCAGTTGCACCATTGCAAATCGCTGTGGTAAACATTCAGACTTATGTTCCAGTTTCACTCTTTCCCTGATCTTAATAATCGACCTGTCCGTAAGCTTCAGACCAACCGTTGAACCAACAAAGTCCTCCGTACGCCATAGTACAGCGGCTTCGTAATTGGAAGTTTTGACATGATCATAACCTAATGTGCCACATTTATCTACAATGTCTTTCACAAAATGCCCCGGAATTTCTTGGCAAAATATTATTGAAGAAAAGTAGGTGCTCATGATGTTCATTAAAAGAAGCACCCGGTCATCTCTCTTTGCTTTCCCATGCATGTTGATTGTCATGATAAAATAGGATGGAATTGTAGCGGATTTCAAACGTGCCTCCTGAATATCTTTCTTCACTTCGTTTATGATACCTTCTTCTTTCTTCTCGTCTACAGTATCCACCCCTTCAAGGGACTTCAAATATATAGTGGGATCTTCCATTCACCCTCCTTGAACCTTGATAAACTAGAATGGAGTTTTAGCGGATTTCAGACGGTCTTCAGACGCGCCTCCTGGATATATCTTTTTTCTGTTCGTTTATGGTACCTCCTTCTTCCATCTTAATTCTTGTTTACAGCAAGCCAATCCATCTCTTCAAGGGACTTGATATATATAGTGGGACTCTTCAAAGACTTGCCTCTGCCAGTTAAAACCATGAAATGAAATTGCACTGATTCAGTCAAAGCAGTAGTGAGTTAATGAAAATGAAAGCGAAACCTACACCCCTGTCATGATTGCTTCGTCGTAAAATTACGGAGATATATATAAATATTTACAAAAGAGCGCTCTCAGTTTGATAGCTACAGTTTTGCATACTGTGATGTAATTTTTATTTAAAGGAGCAATGGAGCAATATCATGTCGCGGTATTGTAATTAACTTGTCTTGAAACTGTATAAAATTATTGAGTCGAAAGAAACCTTAGCCGGCGAACAGGCTTTCCCGGGCGAAAACGAGGCGCAACGCGCCGAGAAAAAGCCTGTTCGCCGGGAAAGCCTGTTCGCAGGCTAAAGAAACTTCGGAATAGTAGATTATTAAAGTTATGAAACGCTTCAAGACAGCCGTGCGAACCATCCGTGACGTTGAGGTGCATTTTCATTCAGAAACATCATTTAATTTCCCAGGCGTGACTGACTTTAATAATCAGTTTAAAATTAGCCTATGAACACAGACAATCTCAATCCAATCACAAAACCGCCAGACTTGACATTAATCTAACACTCTACTTACTGACGATGAATAATCTGTTATTACTTGGTCAAGGTTTAACCTTTTGCGCAACCGGCCCAGACGTATATAATTGCCGGGAGCTTAACAAACATATAAGTTTTTTAGCCACGGACGGCAACCTGAAGGGAAATGTTCAAGTCTTGTTTTTGGCGCGCGTTCACCCCACCAATGAGTTGGAAGACCTTGGAGAGCTCTTGTCTTAGTCACGGACGAAAAGTCGATAATACGTGCCAAAGAAGTGAACGTTCGACTTCGGGTTGCCGTTCGTGGCTCAATTTGAACGTCTCTGTTTAACGATACTCCCCAATGACTTCACTGCGACGCGACTAGCTGAATATTTTCAGACCACAACAATAATAATTAATGTCTTTTAAAACCCTAAAAGCTCGCGTGGGACGCCTCCTACTGATAGAGATTTCGCTTTAATGCTTACACTAGTACTGACATTTCCAACACAGTTACAGTGTCACATTAACCCTCCAGTTTCATCCATGGCTTCGTACATCAAAAACACCACTGACTTCCTACCAAACATGGCTATAACTGACCATGTGACCATGCTAAATCACCATCATGATTACTGTATGATTGTACACTAACATTTTCTTCGTACCCGCAGTATTAACTTGAAACATATTCCCATGGCCACTGAAACACTTCGTGACCTTTAATATACGCATGATACTCACTATGTACCTGTGTACATTTAATCTACAACAATACGTACAGATTCTTGGCACTGCTATGGGAGCCTGGGAGCAAGCTCTCATCAGTGGATGAAGATCAGTTGTATCTTTACATAACGGCATATTAAAACACTCACCATTCGTTTCGGCTTACACAGACGTAGCAAACCAGGCTGAAGCTGTCTGCCAATTCGAATGAAGGGTCAAGAAAGTCGACTTCAGCATCCGTTAAATATCTCCTCCACTTGACTAAATACACCTTTAAAATACCTTCCCGACTATAAAATTTGCTGTAAACAACTGACTCTTAACTAGAATGGTCCGTATCAGCTATGTTCCGAGTCGAATAACTTTCCACGTAGCTTTTCAAATATGGCATACGTGGTGTCGTTTTAAGGTACCCGCCCAGGCAAAAACTTTGAATTTTTAAAAGCGCTCAAAATTTGTATACATGAAGTAAATTACACCTAATTTCTCAAAATGCATTTATTTTTAGGATATTCTTGCACCAAGTTGAAGAAAATTGTTTCCGAAGTTGTAATATTTACCGGAAATTGAGCTGTGTGTTTCACTTCCGTTACTAAGAAAAGTGCCCGTAGGTGGCAAGGTCCATTGCCTGACGATCATGGAATCTTAGCAGTCCCGGTAAAACTAAAGCAATGAAGAGAGAAACACATGGAAGAAAACAGTCCATAGATGCATTCTACGATAAAAGTTTGGTTTAGGAGCGACCAAAAAGAAAGGACTAACTTTGCATCTTGCAATAATTGACAGACGGCGCAGCATGACAAAAATCGCAAGAGAACATACCAACAACATCTTTCACGGCAGCAGCAAACTTATCCATTTGTCCACAAGCCGGTCAAATTAGGTAGGCTAAACCTTTCGCAAAATAGAACTGAGTGAAAGCAAGCTTTTATGTGCCACTGGGTAGCTGTAATAAAGCGTGAAAACCAACTAAACACTGACTAAAGTAATAACAGACATCATGGCTCTTTCTAAGTGTAAGCATGTCCCCAAATGGGGTGTGTCCCTATGTCTCTCTAAATTTATATTAAAACTCATAGATCCTATAGAACGTGTAGATCCTGTAGAACCCATAGACCTCATAGATCTCATAGAACCTGTAGAACCCATAGATCTCATAGATCCTGTAGAACTCGTAGATCTTGTAGAACTCGAAGATCTTGTAGAACCCATAGATCCTATAGAACCCATAGATCTCATAGATCCTGTAGAACCCATAGACCTCATAGATCTCATAGATCCTGTAGATCTCATAGATCCTGTAGATCTCATAGATTTTGTAGATCTCATAGATGTCATAGATCTTGTAGATCTCATAGATCCTGTAGATCTCATAGATCCTGTAGATCTCATAGATCTTGTAGATCTCATAGATTTTGTAGATCTTATAGATCCTGTAGATCTCATAGATCTTGTAGATTTCATAGATCCTGTAGATTTCATAGATCCTGTAGATCTCATAGATCTTGTAGATTTCATAGATCCTTTATATCTCATAGATCATGTAGATTTCACTGTGTGACGATAGGTTTTTCGTGTCTTCTGGTTGCTCGGAACTCTAGCGGAATATAATCAACTTTGGGGGAAACTTAACTCAAATGGAGGCACCACTTGGCCTGCGGGAACAGAACCTCGTCACGGATTCTCGGTACCTGGCGATCTACTTCACTGAACTTCTACGGCCGTCAAGGAGGAGGCAAGACTTTGGTTCCAACAGTAGTTTATTCTTGACTATCTGATCCTAATCATAATCGAATAAGGTTTACAAGTGCGATTGCTTATATATGATCTGTACAAGTGTCCTTTGTTAACAGAGTACAATACGCGTGCTAATGATAAAAATAGGCCCGCGAGGCGTGCTCATGGCTACTGCATTTTTTACTCAGAGAATGCGCATACATGTAGCCCATGAGCCGATTAAACGAAATGGGTTAGGGACTCTCACGATTTCAATCAGTAAGTTATATTTTTCTCTACCCAGCAGTCATGAATCCACATCATCCCTTTATAACATGTATACTAGACATACTAGATATAAACATTTCCACGCCAATGGCTTTCGTTAACTCTCACCAGACCTCTCAATTGATAATATAGGTCAAGACTTCGTTCTCCGAGTTGTCGCCGTTGAGGATAGTGCAGCAACTTTGTTGGTTTTGTTATTTTTTTCTTTGGTGTATTGCATTTGATAACCCTAGCCCTAAGGCAACATCTCTTGCTTTGGCTAACCACACTAAAATAATCAGGCCCGTAGGGCGAGGGATGCGACAGGTGCGTCCGTGGGCCGATGGCTGAAAATAAAGTGAATGAAAAGCTCTAATTCGCTAACTGGTGTAGTCTGGAAATGAAGCCTGAATCAACGAAGATAACATCGAAGGTCCGCCATTTGTAGATTTGCTGGGTGACATATTAAATTTTGGACCAGATCTTGAGATTCTATAAGCTGAATTTAACGTTAACGATAAATTCGACCTAAAACCCTCATACGGAATTTTAATCCCCAGGCTCTATCAAAATGAGAGAAGACTGGGTACCCCAATAATGAACTGCAAAAGGGCTCAGCATGTGTGTCAATATTGGATATAAAATGGACCGAACAGAGCCAGAGGTCACAGAAGAGCGAAATAGAAAGGCCGCAGCAAAATCCTGTCAATCGATAGATACATTTGTCCGTAAATTGTAAATTACATGTCACATAAAGTTTCTTGCAATTGTTTGTCATTAATCCATTTTGAATTTAAAAAGTGCAAGAAATTTTTATGTTTATACGTTTGCTTTTTGCTGCCTGGTTTCATATCAAAACGCACGAAATGCGAAATACAGTCGAACCTCTCCACAACGGCCACCTTGGGGACAGAGGTAAGTGGCCGTTGTAGAGAGGTGGCCGTTATGGGGAGGTAGGGGTGTAATATGACACCATTTGTTTTTTTGGGGGGGACAACATTTTTATTTAAAAATGCTTATTATAGCATATGAATACGTAACACAATCAAAATGTATCAATAAAACAGAAACCAAAATGATGTTCAGAACAGGAATGTTAACAAAACAAAGCTAGTAAAGTACAGTGAGTACATCAGTTTGTACATCGTTTACTTTCTCTTTCGTGAAATTAAGTTGTCAAGGATTGTTTGCTTGAGTGAGTGGCTGCGAGGTTCTATTTTAGTGTGACTTACTGTGCCACCAGGCATTTTTTTTTCAATTTCGCAATGCAATTTAAACACAGAGCCTTATCAGCTGTACTCGATTTACGACTGAAATAAAAATACAGTACTGTAAAAGCGTAAAAAAAATGGAAAATAGAAAAAAATGGGGGCCTTGTACTTTCTAGTATTGTGTGATTCTTCCATCAGTGGCTAAACACGTGCCGCAATATAAGATACTGTATTGCCCGACGATGCGTGGTACAGATGAAGTTGCGTGACCTTTTATTACTGTACGCCAAAAAAGATAGGGTTTTAATGGCCGTTGCCGTTGTGGAGAGGTGGCCGTTGTAGAGAGGTTAAAACAAGAGTGAATGTATGGACTGTCCGCCGGGACAAAAGAAAGTGGCCGTTGTGGAGATGTGGTCGTTGTGGAGAGGTGGCCGTTAGTAGAGGTTCGACTGTATCAAAAATTTCCCGGCGGTACCCCCCTACAAACTCGGGAGGCACTCGAAAGTTAGTACGCGCAAGGAAAAGGAGACATCTGCACGCAGGCTATCCCCTCCCCTTTCGCACTTATTACGGACAGTTTTGTTTGTCCCGACGAAAAGCTCATATATTTTATCTTACATTACAACGGTCACTTTTCCGCTCTCATACAAAGTTAACCTCGCTTATCTGTGCACTGTATATTGTCATGACATGTTTGACCACTGTCTTGCTCACTGTGCTGCGTGGCAGGCGTAACACAAAAGTTTCACTTCCTTGGTCTTTTACTGCAGTCATTAGACGTTGCTTAATACGGACAATTGTTCGTGTCCGTCTTATCCGGGTTCCACTGTACATACGAGGCGTTTCAATCACAGTCAAAACAAAGGGATTTGACTTCACGAAACTGAAAAAAAAAAACCTGCCAAAAAAAACCCTGCAAACTGTCAAAGCTATTTGCCTTTATCTCTGTAATTGTGTAATAACCCGACCAATTACACGCCGCGAAATTATTGACATATTATAAATAGACGACGAATTATTACACAAGAATCCATCAAAGAACAGTTCTCATCTTGACTCTGCTCATATCCTAGCTAACTGAACTGGGTAATTACAGTACACTGCACGATTCACGTTTAACGTAACAAATTTATTAGGTCACTTTTAGCAACACTCTGCTCTCGTAAACTAGCTCGCCGACTTGTCAGTTGCGGACAACAAACTCTGTTCAGTTTATTTACCTTCGTGTCATTTTGATCAGTACATCTAACAAGACTTAAAACCCAAGCTAATTTGAATACAATCACCCACTGTTTTCTTAAACAACGGAAACTGTGCTCAAATGAGATGATCTTATCTTTCGTCTACAAACCAAGCAGATATAAAGTTCGTCGTTAATTTTAGAAGATATTTTCATATTAAAATCATTCCTCGTTTCGAAAAAAATTTAACACACTTAACAATAGTAGATCTAAAATCCATTTTCTAATATCATTTTGTCACGATGTCCAACGTCAGACTCCCGAAAGCGCGGTGAATTAATTTTCTGCAATCCAGCACGCGGCTTTGATCATTCGCAGCATTCATGCTGACATAACAAAATTCTCAAATCACTCATCACTCATACTCTTCTGATTGTCGTCATACTGTAATATCTTTGTTTACACAGCAGCATTCGCGCTGACATAACAGAATCTAAAAATAATTATATAATTCACTGTGTAAAACTCGCGCCGTGATTGGTTTAGAACTGTTATCTATTAGAGTACAGACGCACGAATGACGTCACGAAGCGGGAAAACGCGCGGGCGCCCTGCCTGCTCCAACAAATCCTTCGCTCAAAACAGAGAAATATTTTCGTCAAACTGGAAATATTCCGTAGGAAATTCAATGTTGTTCAATTGATACGAATTTTAAATCGGCTGTTCAAGCTTGGCTAGAACTTGGAGGAAAATATGATGGTCCTTTAGCACATAATTTGTGAACAGAATCCGATAAATTTAGCGGGATTAAGCTTATCGTTCGCCGTTTATAAGCGACTTGCAACGGGATTTGGACTGGAATAATTCAGATTGTTTTTCCTCATATCAGGACGGAATAGAGGTTAGTCTCTAAATATTTGCTTTTCGAAACATTTGCTGAGTTGAGCTGTAGTTTATTTTAAGCCGTTTAGTTTTCACAAAGTTTTATTTGAGTGCATGAAAACACTGTGGCCTAAACTCGATGTTTGTTGACATAATTTTTATCGGCTTATTTAGCGTACATTCAAGTGAAAATCCGAAGCGAATATCTCCAAAATTATATAAAACAAATAGATTCCATGTTGCCGTGGGTCTGTTCAGTAATAGATCACAGAAGACGTCAAAATGTGGTAAGAACATCAGTGACCAACGAGCCGCTGCGGCGAACCACAACATATCAATCACGTAGAAACCGAAAACCTCTGTTGTTGCTGTGAAATTTTGCATTCAACTCCTCGACAATCTTTTAAAACCAGTACTTTCTAAAGTTTTTACTCTCCTGCCTTCGTGGTATGATACACAAACTGATTAACTAGATATTTCTTCTTCTCGGACTGAAATTTTAAACGACTTGCATGTTTCTTGCCGCTTTTCCCGACTGTCACTGTCACTTTTTAGCGCAAACTTGTACCCGATCGGACGTGCACTGTTCACTGCTTGTAAAGCAAATTGTGCTACTCAAACATCAGTATAGGTGCTGCTAGCAGGTAAAATTTTGGACCGGTACAAGTTGTACGGACCGAGGCAAGCGAATAATCATCGCTGTAACCTTGAGATTAATGTGTGTGAATTGACGAATCTGTCAGTTTTGACGCTTGACAAAATTTTGTCCTGCTCTGGGGCAGGATGACGGCGCCTTTGAAGTTTGGTAAGGCTTGACAAAATTTTGGTAGGAAAAAAATCGCCGTTCGCACTTGTGAAACGGAACTGATGACAGATATTTTTGCAAAACAAACAAAAATTCGCCTAGTGCGGCCGGGCCCTAATCAAACAAATGAATTGTACGAAGGACTCTAAAAGACCGGCGGTTACTCAACAAAAGCTTCAACAATGTGACTCAATCAAACGCGACCCTGTTCGTGCAGTTGTCAAAGAAATACACCTACGTAAATAAAAAACATTTAAAAACAAACGTGTCTTTCATATTTATTTTGCAACGCAATTTCTCTCCATATAGCTCACTAAAGATGCCAATCTTCTTTTTAAGCATTGCACTTGACACCACTGTCAATGAAGCGAAACAATCGAACAATGCCATATCATGTTCAGTTATTCAAAGAATTGTTACAAAAATAAAGTGAATGAAAAGCTCTAATTCGCTAACTGGTGTAGTCTGGAAATGAAGCCTGAATCAACGAAGATAACATCGAAGGTCCGCCATTTGTAGATTTGCTGGGTGACATATTAAATTTTGGACCAGATCTTGAGATTCTATAAGCTGAATTTAACGTTAACGATAAATTCGACCTAAAACCCTCATACGGAATTTTAATCCCCAGGCTCTATCAAAATGAGAGAAGACTGGGTACCCCAATAATGAACTGCAAAAGGGCTCAGCATGTGTGTCAATATTGGATAAAATGGACCGAACAGAGCCAGAGGTCACAGAAGAGCGAAATAGAAAGGCCGCAGCAAAATCCTGTCAATCGATAGATACATTTGTCCGTAAATTGTAAATTACATGTCACATAAAGTTTCTTGCAATTGTTTGTCATTAATCCATTTTGAATTTAAAAAGTGCAAGAAATTTTTATGTTTATACGTTTGCTTTTTGCTGCCTGGTTTCATATCAAAACGCACGAAATGCGAAATACAGTCGAACCTCTCCACAACGGCCACCTTGGGGACAGAGGTAAGTGGCCGTTGTAGAGAGGTGGCCGTTATGGGGAGGTAGGGGTGTAATATGACACCATTTGTTTTTTTGGGGGGGACAACATTTTTATTTAAAAATGCTTATTATAGCATATGAATACGTAACACAATCAAAATGTATCAATAAAACAGAAACCAAAATGATGTTCAGAACAGGAATGTTAACAAAACAAAGCTAGTAAAGTACAGTGAGTACATCAGTTTGTACATCGTTTACTTTCTCTTTCGTGAAATTAAGTTGTCAAGGGTTGTTTGCTTGAGTGAGTGGCTGCGAGGTTCTATTTTAATGTGACTTACTGTGTCACCAGGCATTTTTTTTTTCAATTTCGCAATGCAATTTAAACACAGAGCCTTATCAGCTGTACTCGATTTACGACTGAAATAAAAATACAGTACTGTAAAAGCGTAAAAAAAATGGAAAATAGAAAAAAATGGGGGCCTTGTACTTTCTAGTATTGTGTGATTCTTCCATCAGTGGCTAAACACGTGCCGCAATATAAGATACTGTATTGCCCGACGATGCGTGGTACAGATGAAGTTGCGTGACCTTTTATTACTGTACGCCAAAAAAGATAGGGTTTTAATGGCCGTTGCCGTTGTGGAGAGGTGGCCGTTGTAGAGAGGTTAAAACAAGAGTGAATGTATGGACTGTCCGCCGGGACAAAAGAAAGTGGCCGTTGTGGAGATGTGGCCGTTGTGGAGAGGTGGCCGTTAGTAGAGGTTCGACTGTATCAAAAATTTCCCGGCGGTACCCCCCTACAAACTCGGGAGGCACTCGAAAGTTAGTACGCGCAAGGAAAAGGAGACATCTGCACGCAGGCTATCCCCTCCCCTTTCGCACTTATTACGGTTTTGTCCCGACGAAAAGCTCATATATTTTATCTTACATTACAACGGTCACTTTTCCGCTCTCATACAAAGTTAACCTCGCTTATCTGTGCACTATGGGAGGCCATACCATTCAAAAGTGGTACGAGTTCACGATTGGTGATTGAGAACACGATCGCTATGGTTGAGATTATCGATTGGTGATCGAGAACGACGATCGCTATGGTTGAGATTCACGATTGGTGATTGAGAAAGACGATCGCTATGGTCCAAAACACGATTGATGATTGAGAACACGTTCTCTATCGTCGAAAAAAAGATAAGTGATCGAAAATGTCGATCGCTGTGGTCGAGAATTTCGATTTCGATTGGTGATCGAGAATGTCGACCAATGGGATTGAGAATATCAATTGGTAATCGAGAATTGGAAAGGACTGGAAACGAGCCTGGGATAATACACTCATACTTACATCAAGTAGTAAATGAATTTTCGCGCTCGCTGAAAAAAAACATGGCGTCGAACACGTCTTCTGACGCTGGAAAGCGAATAATCGAAGAACTACAGCAGAAAGCATCCGAACTTTCCACACTCCTCGGCAGCGAAACGGCAAAGCAATCAACAGTTACTCCACCAAATCAAAGTGGTTCTGCCAGCCGCACTTACATGCCAAGTTTCCGAAGGCAGTTTTGTAATTCAACTTCAAGTTCCAACACTTACCGTGCTAAAGGAAAAGGAAAAGGAAAGTCCGTTGTTAAAGGACCATTCATGAGAGATGTTATTTACTAACTGGCCCCGATGTCAATAAGGTTCCCAGGCAAGGCAAGCGAGTGTGGCTGATGGAAAATGGCTTCATGATTTCAGGTTTCCAATTGCAAAAGGAGTGGTCCGAGTGCGTAGTTGAGGCTTGTCTACGAGAAGCATTCGAAGACAAGATTCCACTCGGTGTAGACTTCGAGATCCTCATGCCTGTTCACAGCACTCTCATCAAACTTACTCTGGCACCAGGGCAAAGTCTAAATGGTGTAATGGTTCACAGAGTATTTGAGGAAAAACCCATATACATCAGACCGTTCCAGGAAATCTGCGATGTTAGCAGTTGCAGCATCAAGAGATATCGTGAAACGTCTCCCGACCAGGAAGATGATTTCATACGTCATACTAAGGTAAAGGCTATGTTGGGCTTTGGACTGGGGAGACTTATATTTTACATACAAGAGAACTTCAATTTCACCCAGGGGAGAGTCCATCCAGAGAAGAACCCTGGGGGGGGGGGGGGGGGGTACTTGACCCATGTTTGGGTATAGGGGTGCCGCTGAGGGTTTGAAAACCTGACCCTATTTAGGACAAAAATAAAATAAAAATACCTAATGGTGTAGGACAACATCCTCTATTTTAGGACACTCTTTAGGTTGCAATTTAGCGAATAACGTTTGACTGATATGTGGCAAACATCTTCGATCTTACTGTATAAAGCATATTTTTAAGACGACAATCGTGCAACCATACTCTGTTTAGGACAGACTCGCATAAAATTATATACCCTGTTCAGGGCAGAGAGGCCAAAAACCACACCCTGTCTAGCGGCACATCCCCGTATAGGCCATATAAGGGAGTACCTCCCCCCCCCCCCCCCCTCCCCAGGGTTCTTCTCTGGATGGACTCTCCCCTGGGTGAAATTGAAGTTCTCTTGTATGTAAAATATAAGTCTCCCCAATCCAAAGCCCAACATAGCCTTTACCTTAGTATGACGTATGAAATCATCTTCCTGGTCGGGAGACGTTTCACGATATCTCTTGATGCTGCAACTGCTAACATCGCAGATTTCCTGGAACGGTCTGATGTATATGGGTTTTTCCTTAAATACTCTGTGAACCATTACTCCATTTAGACTTTGCCCTGGTACCAGAGTAGGTTTGATGAGAGTGCTGTGAACAGGCATGAGGATCTCGAAGTCTACACCGAGTGGAATCTTGTCTTCGAATGCTTCTCGTAGACAAGCCTCAACTACGCACTCGGACCACTCCTTTTGCAATTGGAAACCTGAAATCATGAAGCCATTTTCCATCAGCCACACTCGCTTGCCTTGCCTGGGAACCTTATTGATATCGGGGCCAGTTAGTAATATAACATCTCTCGTGAATGGTCCTTTAACAACGGACTTTCCTTTTCCTTTTCCTTTTCCTTTAGCACGGTAAGTGTTGGAACTTGAAGTTGAATTACAAAACTGCCTTCGGAAACTTAGCATGTAAGTGCGGCTGGCAGAACCACTTTGATTTGGTGGAGTAACTGTTGATTGCTTTGCCGTTTCGCTGCCGAGGAGTGTGGAAAGTTCGGATGCTTTCTGCTGTAGTTCTTCAATTATTCGCGTTCCAGCGTCAGAAGACGTGTTCGACGCCATGTTTTTTTTCTGCGAGCGCGAAAATTCATTTACTACTTGATGTAAGTATGAGTGTATTATCCCAGGCTCGTCTCCAGTCCTTTCCAATTCTCGATTACCAATTGATATTCTCAATCCCATTTGTCGACATTCTCGATCACCAATCGAAATCGAAATTCTCGACCACAGCGATCGACATTTTCGATCACTTATCTTTTTTTTCGACGATAGAGAACGTGTTCTCAATCATCAATCGTGTTTTGGACCATAGCGATCGTCTTTCTCAATCACCAATCGTGAATCTCAACCATAGCGATCGTCGTTCTCGATCACCAATCGATAATCTCAACCATAGCGATCGTGTTCTCAATCACCAATCGTGAACTCGTACCACTTTTGAATGATATGGCCTCCCATAGTGCACTGTATATTGTCATGACATGTTTGACAACTGTCTTGCTCACTGTGCTGCGTGGCAGGCGTAACACAAAAGTTTCACTTCCTTGGTCTTTTACTGCAGTCATTAGACGTTGCTTAATACGGACAATTGTTCGTGTCCGTCTTATCCGGGTTCCACTGTACATACGAGGCGTTTCAATCACAGTCAAAACAAAGGGATTTGACTTCACGAAACTGAAAAAAAAACCTGCCAAAAAAACCCCTGCAAACTGTCAAAGCTATTTGCCTTTATCTCTGTAATTGTGTAATAACCCGACCAATTACACGCCGCGAAATTATTGACATATTATAAATAGACGACGAATTATTACACAAGAATCCATCAAAGAACAGTTCTCATCTTGACTCTGCTCATATCCTAGCTAACTGAACTGGGTAATTACAGTACACTGCACGATTCACGTTTAACGTAACAAATTTATTAGGTCACTTTTAGCAACACTCTGCTCTCGTAAACTAGCTCGCCGACTTGTCAGTTGCGGACAACAAACTCTGTTCAGTTTATTTACCTTCATGTCATTTTGATCAGTACATCTAACAAGACTTAAAACCAAGCTAATTTGAATACAATCACCCACTGTTTTCTTAAACAACGGAAACTGTGCTCAAATGAGATGATCTTATCTTTCGTCTACAAACCAAGCAGATATAAAGTTCGTCGTTAATTTTAGAAGATATTTTCATATTAAAATCATTCCTCGTTTCGAAAAAAATTTAACACACTTAACAATAGTAGATCTAAAATCCATTTTCTAATATCATTTTGTCACGATGTCCAACGTCAGACTCCCGAAAGCGCGGTGAATTAATTTTCTGCAATCCAGCACGCGGCTTTGATCATTCGCAGCATTCATGCTGACATAACAAAATTCTCAAATCACTCATCACTCATACTCTTCTGATTGTCGTCATACTGTAATATCTTTGTTTACACAGCAGCATTCGCGCTGACATAACAGAATCTAAAAATAATTATATAATTCACTGTGTAAAACTCGCGCCGTGATTGGTTTAGAACTGTTATCTATTAGAGTACAGACGCACGAATGACGTCACGAAGCGGGAAAACGCGCGGGCGCCCTGCCTACTCCAACAAATCCTTCGCTCAAAACAGAGAAATATTTTCGTCAAACTGGAAATATTCCGTAGGAAATTCAATGTTGTTCAATTGATACGAATTTTAAATCGGCTGTTCAAGCTTGGCTAGAACTTGGAGGAAAATATGATGGTCCTTTAGCTCATAATTTGTGAACAGAATCCGATAAATTTAGCGGGATTAAGCTTATCGTTCGCCGTTTATAAGCGACTTGCAACGGGATTTGGACTGGAATAATTCAGATTGTTTTTCCTCATATCAGGACGGAATAGAGGTTAGTCTCTAAATATTTGCTTTTCGAAACATTTGCTGAGTTGAGCTGTAGTTTATTTAAGCCGTTTAGTTTTCACAAAGTTTTATTTGAGTGCATGAAAACACTGTGGCCTAAACTCGATGTTTGTTGACATAATTTTTATCGGCTTATTTAGCGTACATTCAAGTGAAAATCCGAAGCGAATATCTCCAAAATTATATAAAACAAATAGATTCCATGTTGCCGTGGGTCTGTTCAGTAATAGATCACAGAAGACGTCAAAATGTGGTAAGAACATCAGTGACCTTGCGGCGAACCACAACATATCAATCACGTAGAAACCGAAAACCTCTGTTGTTGCTGTGAAATTTTGCATTCAACTCCTCGACAATCTTTTAAAACCAGTACTTTCTAAAGTTTTTACTCTCCTGCCTTCGTGGTATGATACACAAACTGATTAACTAGATATTTCTTCTTCTCGGACTGAAATTTTAAACGACTTGCATGTTTCTTGCCGCTTTTCCCGACTGTCACTGTCACTTTTTAGCGCAAACTTGTACCCGATCGGACGTGCACTGTTCACTGCTTGTAAAGCAAATTGTGCTACTCAAACATCAGTATAGGTGCTGCTAGCAGGTAAAATTTTGGACCGGTACAAGTTGTAGGCAAGCGAATAATCATCGCTGTAACCTTGAGATTAATGTGTGTGAATTGACGAATCTGTCAGTTTTGACGCTTGACAAAATTTTGTCTTACGAAGAAAGTCTTACGAAGGAATGTTAAGAATGCTTCGACGACGACAATAATGGGCACTTGCGCAAGCGCAGTACCCATAAAAATGTGAAAACAATACAACGGAAGATAAGATCCTTTCAAGATAGCACAACCTAATAAAATTCTAGTTTAACTCGAGAGCTTATTGTTACTAGTGTTTTGTTACCTAGGGAAGAAAGTATCTTAAAAGTACGTTACTTATAACTAACGAAGCAATTTAAAAGTAGTGAAAGGCTAACAAATTGTGAGGCGCTAATAAGCGAGATCGTTAGCAAGTTCTCAACCTAAAACAAATTAACTAAACAAGCATTCATTACTGAAGCTGGATGAGTCAGCGAAAGTATTCATAACCAAAGTAACATATCAGCAACTAATTAACACTAAGCATTCATACACCGAACGCGATGAGTCAGCAAGTAACAGGTTGTTAACTAATCCTATTCAACCACGAATTCGGAACGGAACTTATAAATAAAAGTAAATTACAACTTAAACATGCTATTCACTTAAGATAACACTCTCTAGGACTGAGCGTTGATTATAAAATAAATAAGTTGTCTTTTCACAATAACTACTGTCGGCTTTTTTAAAATGAAATTTATATTGATAGGATCATAAAACGTGAAATGCAAAGCGGTATGGCAACAAAGGCTAATAAAACTAAATAGATAAAATGTAATTATCGCTCTTTTAGCGGCAACAAAAAGGTAATTGTAGATAACTAAGCGATATTTGAAATGCATTAGCGCACTAACAAACGGTTAAATTAGCAAAACCCTCCAAAAGCTGAATATAATGATAGATGATAAAACCCCAGTAATTATGACTAACTAGGATTGCGAAATAAGGATAAAACACTAATCATCGTACTATGTCACTGAATATTACGTTTTCCTCCGTAACAACTGATAGATCCTGTAGATCTCATAGATCCTGTAGATCTCATAGATCTTGTAGAACTTATAGATCCTGTAGAACATACATCGTGATGATGAATAGATGAAATTATTCATGTATGTGAACTGTGGTGGAAAGAACTAAAGACATACATCGTTTAGAACCCCATAGATCGTTCAGCATCCCCGGCGCGGGGCGCGATGGAAGGTGGCTGTATTCGCAGGCTACCAAAAGGCGTGCATGTAAAAAAAGTGGGTAGTTATAATATGAGGTAAATGTATGAATATCAATTAAGCAACATCAGTGACTGAAAAGGACAAATAGTGAAAACGATTGGATTAAAACTCAAAACAGGGATTGAGAGCCGGCTTTCAATTTGTTCTTAAAAGTTGCGAGAGAGGTCGCACATTGATATCACAGTTTGGTTGATCTTTTCTCCAGTGAAAGCGAAGCTCAGTTTTTCTGTAAGAATAATCCGTTCAGTCCCTCTAATAATGGCAGTATCTTCCCTTGATGGGAGGAATGAGGGTCAAGGGACAGTCCTTTCTAGAAAGGGAAGGAGAGGAGATGAAAATTGGACGGTGGACAGATCTTGAGACGGTGATCCTACTTGAAGCAACCGAAAATTTAATCGGCGATATCAAGGACTTGACCGTTCCCAAAACTGACGAATTGGAGCAGTTGGTTACACTCTACAATGACGTACTTTATTTTGCTAAATCGCATGGGTGTATGTGCAATAGAAAAGAGAAAGATCAAATAAGGTGCAAGCTAGAACATTTTCAGCAGAAAAGGAGACTGAACTTACTATTACTTGAAGAACAACTATGTTCATACATGTATAATCTCCCTTGAATTTGAATAGTTCATTGGGTACAGCAGTACTTCAGAAATATTTGTTAATGTAGATATATAATTAATATTATATTGACAGAAGTCAACGGACACCTTCGTGACCACGATTTGGTATCCATAACTAAGAGAGTCCGCAATAGCGGAAGTTATTTTCCGTAATTCATGTTCGCCGTGTAGGCTTTTATCGATTGTGCTAGCACATTTTTTGGCATTTTTTGTCGAAGTAGCACTGCGAGCATGATCGGTATATTTTGTTCAGTTACAGAGCACTGATTACCAGAGCCATAAGTCAATTTTTGCTTATATTGAGTTTGCTTTAAAGCTTTGTTCAGTATTGTTATAGTTCTGTCTCCTAGTGAGTGCTAGTCTAGGGGCCTGTTTTAAGTTCCGATCCATTCCGCACTCTCAAAGTCAAAACAAAATGGCGCTATTTTTGATTGATTGATAGCAACACCAACAGAAATTTTGAGGACATGATATGATAGCAAGGCAACAGTGCAACTAAACCATTGTTGGAATTTTTTTTACCTTTCAATGAATTATTGTTTAATTACTTGCAAGTAAGTGTAATGCAGTACGGACCTTTAAGATATTATATTTTCAGGAAAAGCATAATTTAAGAAAAACAAGCATAATTAAAAATAAACGAGCATAATTTTGATTAAAAAACGAACACTGCTAGTAGAGTAAAGTGCTACTTTTAATATTTTGTCATGATTTTTAAACCAATATACTTTAATTTATATTTACATTTAATATATATAGATCTCAGTGTTGTAATCTTTTCTTGTTTATTATAATATGTATCGGTAACACCATGTATAGAAATGGTAATACTAGAATAAAGCTGTTGTTGTTGTTGTTGTTGTTGTTGTTGTAAAGTTGTTGTAATAGGACAATCGATAAAAGTCTATTGCCGTGGCTTCAACTCTTGTCTGTCTATGATGAGATCTATGGATTCTATAGGGTGTACGAGTTCTAAAGGATCTATGTGTTCTACAAGACCTATGAGATATATGGGTTCTACAAGATCAATGAGATCTATAGGATCTATGAGATCTATAGGATATAAAAGACGTGGATCACTTTATTGAACAAGCAAATAAACTCCACCCTACTATTAAATTCACGGCCGAAATATCAGAGAACGAAATTCATTTCCTTGACACAATTGTGTTTAAGGGAGAAAGATTCGCAAAAGAATCCATCCTGGATATCAAAACTAACTTCAAGCCGTCCGAAACCTTTCAATATACACACTTCACGTCCTGTCACACACCAGGCGTGAAGAGAGGTTTTGTAAAAGGCGAAGCAATTCGACTCCTTAGAACAAACTCTTCAGAAACAACATTTGAAGAGTGCCTTTCTAACTTCAAACTACGCCTCGAAGCAAGAGGCTATCCTAAAGCAGTGATAGAAAGGACACTGACAGGGGTCACCTTTGCCTCAAGACAGTCAACACTTACACAAAAGATTAAAAACAAAGAGAGGATATTGCCGTTTATCACTACACACCATCCTGCAGTTAAAAATCGTAAACAAATAGTGATGGAAAACTGGAGCCTAATACAAAATCAGCCCTTGCTGAAAACAATTTATAAAAAACCTCCGATCATATCGTACAAGAGGGAAAAATCGCTTAAAGACATACTGGTAAGAGCAAAAATCTGAAGGCTGAAATGCAACGCAACCACAAAATCACGTGGGGAGTCCGTGCTGGCCTGTCTTAATCTATCTTTTCATCGATGACGAATTGGCAGTGAATTGGCAGACAACTTCAGCCTGGTACGTAGCAATAACCTTCGCGACTTTTTACTGCGACATTCTCCACTTACATACATTTAACATCTATATATAACCTGAAGAAGGCTGGCCAGCTGAGATATTGTGAATCAAATACTTGCAGTAGTCCTGGACTTCTCTCAACTTAGTTTTGGTTGGTCGCCTTTATTCCCGGGCTTTATTGCACAGCTAGACAGTCAGGAGGGAGTTCGCTCTCTCTCGTCTGGCTATATACAGCGTAAAGTTTTCAAACTGTACCTGTCACGACTGGTTATTCAAATAATACAGGGGCGGATTTAGGAGAGGGGCCGAGGGGGCCAATTGTCTGGGATTTTTTTTTTGCCGGAAAGCAACGTCTATCGGATGGTATTTTGCAATCCGGGTTTTTGTTTTATTTTCAGAGCTTTCGCTTTCGTTACTTGAGATATATTTTTCTTCAATACATTTTTATTATCAATATGAACATTAGTAGGATTTCGTTTGTTCAAAAGTTCGAGTTGATTCAAGTCATCAGTTGACCACAAATAGAGCTTTTACGGTATTGTATCGGCTATATCTAATTCCTTTGTTGATCGTTAATTCCAGCTAGGAGCTCATGAGGAGACGATGTCTTCTTCGCTCTCGGGAAACGCCACGTCACAGACTTTCTGCAGCTTGTGAGTCACGCGATCTGAAAACAAAACAAAAGAAAAGTCACGCGATCTGAAACTCAAAACACAAAGAGTCACGAAAACATAACGAGTATTGAAGAACTGAGTCCAGTACCAGGGCGCTGGAATGGATGGGCGGTGAAACGACCACTGCGCTCTTGTGCGATGTTTGATGCGGAGTGAGACTGGGTTTGAGCGCCCTCGAGAGCGCTCGCGTGTCAGCAAATGAAGTTCAATAGCTGATGCAGAAAAGGGATTGCCACAAGAGAACGGTACGGGATCTCCACTTAGTTTTTGTAAAATGAACATGTCAACATGTTGGTAAAGCTGTAAGCAATAAAGAACGGGTTCAATATGTAAAATCAACAACGATTGTATTTAAAATAAGTCGAGCTGTTTCGAAACGCGTTGCTCTTTTAGTGTGGGCGCGAAAAGGCAGACGTTAATTGCGTGCGATCTAAACCAAACAAAACGGTAATTTTCGGCGTATGCATAGAGCAACCTTCGCTTTTGCATCGGTGTAAATTTCATTTTGAACTTTTTTGAACTTTTCGAGTTAGACGCTCTAGACGTCAGTGCACAGAACTTTGTTCTCTCAAAATAAGGTGAAATTGGTCATTTGACTTCATTTGCTGACATGTTTTGAACGCGAGCACTCTCGAGGGCGCTCAAACCCAGTCTCACTCCGCATCAAACATCGCACAAGAGCGCAGAGGTCGTTTCACCGCCCATCCATTCCAGCGCCCTGGTCATACTGGTGGCTATCGCGCGCGACAATAGTCGAAGTGTACTCACGTACTTTTATTTTAGCTTACGAAGCTGCCAGGCGCAAAGAGAAAATATATGGCGCGTGTTTCGGGGTGGCACGTGGGTGTAGTACGCGCGAGGGAAAATTTTCTCTCTTCGTACGCATTTCCTCGCGCGCTCCCTGCGAACTCGCGTTCTAAATAAAATATTTACTCTTGCACGCATCTGCTACGCAATATATCTAATTTTGTTTTTAATCCCTGATTTTCAGCTCAACGAGACACCTTACAACACAGTCAAAGGAACAGGACCTTTTTTGACAAATCCCAAGAAATGAGATTAACATCAACCATGAAATTACCAACCAAGAAAAGATTTAACAACAACCTTTATTCTTAAGAAAGACTTGAGTCACGTGTTTTCACTTCAGAGTGTACACGTGACGCGCTTTCTCATAGGACTCAGATACTTTTCCCGCCATTTGATTTGTGAACCAATCAAATCGTTCCATAGGCAAGATGACGCGAGCACTCAGTTTTTTTCGCTGTCGCCGGCAAGATTTTTTGGCTGGAAAATAGAAAACTGGTCGACCCATCAAACCGTCCTGAGCCGTTCAAAAGCATCCACTTCTCTTGTAATATACCGAACTTTTCTGAGCCAAATTGATTGTACCTATGAAACCTCTCGTAAAGGCGCTGAAGGTAAGCCCGAGCCAAATAAAAACGAGAACGAGTGGCACAAGAGTTCAAACTCTCGCTCTCGTTTGGCCTGAAACTCTCATGCACTCAGTTTCAGTGACTCTCGTGCGCTCTCATGAATTTGAAACTGCTCAAATTTATCTTGAGAGTCTTCGAGAGTTTGATCTCGTTTGGCCCGAGGTGATGATAATCGATGAGGGTTGACGTGAACGTGTTTTTTAAATTAAAATTAAAAATCCAAACCGGATTTACCAATCGAAAGCACCCTTATTATTTTGAAAAACACGACTTTGCATGTGTACACGTGCACGTGCCCCAAACTCGTAATTAGCGGGCTTCCCAAACAAGGTAGTAATGGTACATTGTCTCATATGCCTCGAGTAGGGAACCAATCAGATTGTCAAAAAATGCAATATCCAGTTAATTATAATATACATAACAATTACACGGCAAGCCTAAAGGGGGCTATGATGTGATAGTTGATACGGCCTCATCAACTATAGTAAAAGTCTACTAGTATACTAATGCAAATGAGACAATCTGATTGGCTGAGCTACTCGTATACTATCAGCCATTAGTAAAAACTCTACTAGTATAGTAATGCAAATGAGACAATCTGATTGGCTGAGCTACTCGTACACTATCAGCCATTAGTGTGCAGTGGCTAGAGGTCGTCTACAAAATTGCGGTTTCTTCTCGTTTCTCCGAAGTTTCGGAAGAAGATAGAAATCTCGAGCTCATGATCTAATTGTTAATTAATGTGCAGTGGATGGAGGTCGTCTACAAAATGGCGGTTTCTTCTCGTTTCTACGAAGTTTCGGTGGATGATTTAGAGTTAATACTAGACAACTGTACGATACGAGAGTGAACTGTCCGCGGACAACTGAAATATCCGCCCGTGCAATTTCCGCGCCAAATCTCCTCCCCCCCCTTTAAAAAAACTATGTCACGATATATTGAGGTACAAAATAACCTTCTTCAAATCGAATCAAACCTCAAAATGATAGTTTACAAAGATAACAACACAACGACGGACTTGAAAAATTGTGGCTAGAGTTTTCAAGATGCATCTAACCGTGACGTAGCCTACACGAAACAGAGATTCGATTCTCTTTCCGTCGCGTGCGGAAAGAGAAGTGATTTGACGTTCTACGGCAAACGGCAAACGTCAGCTTGCACTCGATTTTCTTTACTTTTCCTGCAATCGTTAAATAAATCCATCAGAAAAATCGAAAATAATTCACACGTTCACGATAAACGCGAAACTACTCTCTCTTTGACGTACAAACGGCAAACGCCAGACGGCAAAAGTGGGATTTTGCCGTAATCGCGTGACGCGCCTACGAGGTCAGCAAGTCAACTCACATCATTGATTGCATGATCACAATAAATCAACGGGATGACACAGATCTTTTAGCTAATTCCTTTGTTGTTCAGGCGATTCATGATTTTGTGATCATGGCTGAGCCATCCCATGAGATTCTCACGGAAAATCAAGATGGCGAGCTCGATGACGAGAAGCGCGGTGGAAAACAAGTCTCCCTCGAACGAACGCTTGGAGTTCCGGGAGGAATCGCTCTTCTCGTCGGCACAATTATTGGCTCAGGGATCTTTGCAACTCCAAAATGGGTGCTGTTTTACGTTGGCTCTGTGGGAATGTCTCTGGTGATCTGGGCATTATGCGGAGTGATCTCTATGTTTGGTGCGTTATGTTACAGCGAGTTAGGAACTTTGATTCCTAAGTCGGGCGGTGAATTCCAATACTTGTTAGAGGCGTACGGATCGCTCCCAGCTTTCCTGTTTTCATGGATCTTCGTGCTGTTTATGAGGCCAGCCGGTCAGATAATGGTTCTTCTGGTGTTTGGAACGTATGTGGTCGAGGCTATTTTCCCTGGTTGTGGAGGTCGTGAAGATCTCGTTCCGCTTGTTAAAATATTAGCAGCTGCAGCAATGGGTAAGTGGAAAGTTTGTTTTGATTTCGATGCCCAGCTACAACCCTCGTCATATTTGTTCAAAACACTTGGTTTTTGCACGCATTTTGCCCCTCCCCACCCCTGTGCAATGTTGATAAAACACTTAGAACGAACACACGAGTACATTTTGCCATTTTCCAACATTGAAAAGGGGGAAGGGGATGTAAACAAGTATTTAGTAGTTGTTATGCTTATTATTTAAAGGTTTTGTATGTGTTTCAACTAAATGTGACGGGGGTTGTAGCTAGTAGTTTACCAATCAAATCGATACGTTGTTGTTGCAGGCGTAGGATAACCCGAGCACTGCTTTTGCTAAACGTGGAAACATTATTAGGGAAAATTTATAGGGGAAACATTTTTTTTAGCCGCACGCCGGAAACATGTCAGACAAGAAATCTAACGATGCTTCCGAAAACCTTTCCAAAATTACCCTACTTTCAGTTAGGACTTTGAGCTGTCATTTATGTTCCAGCCTGACCCATGGTGATCTCTATGCATGATAAACAATCACTTGTATAAATACCGGCCTAAAGGGTCGGTAAAGGGGAAATTCCTTCCATGGAACAAAAAGCGATATCAAATGATAAGACATTATCTCATAGACTGTTTTATTTCGATCACGAAACGCTTGCACAAGAAGCTGCCAGTCGAGGTACGATTGAGTACTGCATGACGTCTGTTCGGATACGTTACTGAGCTGAACTGTCAAACTTCGATCAGAAAATTTAGGGATCTTAGGAATCTTATTACCCGACTGATTTTGCCTTCCGAAAATCTTAGCTGACCTTTTTTGTACCCAAAACGACAGTTTTATCTCTCCGAAAACAAAAGGTATTAACTGTCCCATTTAAGAAAGTTCGAGATAACGTTTCCCTAAAGGAGTCCAGTTTTATCCCCACACTATAATCCGAATAGGCTTTTCCGAACAGGTATTCTCGAATATTCCATCAAAACGATTTTCCATGGGGTTAAATGGAAATATCTCGTTCACGTTTCAAGCAATCCAAAAAACTATATGCTCATCCCATGAATCTATGTTATGGGGTGTTTTGTAAATTTTTGGGAGATTTTTTGGGTATGTTTGGGAGGAAATAGTTTTTCTCAAAGGAGTTGTAAAATTTAGGGAAATAAGAAATATTGAAGATTTAATGTAGTTTTAAAATTAGAATTTGAAGTTAAAAATTAGTAGATTGACACCAACAGACAGTTGATAACCACGCAAGAGCACCCGCGTGGGTATCAACTGTCTGTTGGTGTTCCAAACATTATTTTCTTTCTTCTATCCCTTCTTTAAACCTCTTAAAATTTCATTGAAATTTAGATTAAGTCCCGCCTTAAGTGCCCCTGGGCTTTGAACGGCTGTTGGCTGGTCTCAGTCACATCGAAGCATTGCGCTTTAGAATATTTGTTAAATAACACTGATTTATTGGTATCTGCAGGAGTCATCACGTTCGTCAACTGCGCAAGCGTGAAGTGGGCCACTCGAATACAGATTATCTTCACTGTTGCCAAAATGGTTGCTATTGTCATGGTGATAATGACGGGGCTGGTACGCTTAGTACAAGGTAAATGTAATCATGTGTTTCATTTGGTTCTGCGTCTGCTAAGCTCTCTTAGGTCTCATTTTCAGATGAAAGGTGGTGCACCAGGACTCGTTTTGAAACAGAGGCAAAAGACATTTCGGAAATAGTCGTTCTAATAGATTCAGCTTCCTCTCTTTTCCTTTGCCTACGTAAATATAAGAGTTTTCAACTTGTGCGACTTGCTCCAACCAATTAGCGTAAAGGTGATGTCTTCTCGACCAATCAGATGTAAAAACAAAAAGCCTACCGTAAATGTTGACACTTTTTCTGCGCTTTGCAACGATTACACGTGTTTTTTCCCCGCGCTTATCACTGTTTAAGACGCTTACGCGTTCGCCGGTGAAGCATTTTCCCGCGCTTGCGATCGCTTGTTTTTTTAAAAAATTCTGATTGGTTCATGAAGTTTGGACCACCTTCGTGAATGGACTGTTCAGTGATAATCAAGTTTAAGTGAAAATAGTCAATGAAAAAAAAAACCCACTTCTGTAAAACCAGCAGTAACCGATTTGAAAACCTATTTATGTTTGTCGCAGGTCATACTTTTAATTTCGAAAAAGGATTTGAGGGGACCAGTCCGCAGATTGGAAAATTTGCCTTCGCTTTTTACAATGGGTTATTTTCGTACGATGGATGGTGAGTAGAAAGTGGTTTGGAAAGCAGTTTTAACTTGTTGAACTATACCAAGAGTTCACTAAGGAAGCTAATAAACTATACTCGCCTCTCCAGTATGTCTAAGAACTATCGTTTAGAATTTTGAAAGTGCCCGTACTTTTTTATTGGCTAAGGAAAATGGGATACTTAAATGGAGTTCAAAAATCGTTTGAAAACCTCTCCACTTCAACGAAGCTCTCTGAGCGGACACTCTCGTATTAAAGCGGACAGCTCTACTTACGGCTGCCTTGACAAAAACCCATTTGAACTCTCATACAAACTCTGTATTTACACATCCCCGTAAGCGGCCGCGGACACTTTCGAGGGGTACTATTTGGATTTTTCTGTTGTTTCTAAGCTCCCGTAAGCGGACACCCCAAAGGAACAATCCTTTTGAACTCACTAAGGGCTAGTCCTAGTATACAGTTTTTTTGCCACCATCGGCATTGCATAAGACAATAAAACAAAGATTAATTTCATACCATGGTATTTTTCTTTCGCATTAATACTGTTTGGTGTGAGCGGTACAAGTTCCCGTAAGCGGCCACCAATCCCTTATACTGCTAGTGGTCGCTTACGAGAATCATTCCCGTAAGCGGCCAGCTCCAGTTGCGGACACTTTTTCTGCTTCCCGAGGGTGTCCGCTTACGGTAGCTTCGACTGTATTTCATCTCCTCAGGAATCAGTTGAACTTTGTTACGGAGGAAATCAAGAATCCCAACAGGTAAGGAACAGAAAAAAACATCAATTTTAGCATTTCTGTATTCTGTAATTGACTAAATTAAGTGCACGACCCACCAGCTCTGCTGATTGATTTATCGTGTTGAATAAAGTGATTGATTGATTGATTGATAGACACTTCACTTACAACGGTAACTGGTTGAAGCATTAAAATCGTTTCATTTTATTATTTATTTTTTAGAAATCTTCCCCTCACCATTTTTATCGGTATTCCACTTGTAACTGCATGCTACTTGTTGGTGAACATTGGATACTTCCACGGTGCTTACACCACAGGAATTTCTGGAGTCTAAGGCTGTCGCTGTGGTAAGAAGCTACCGTAAACTGCCGCTTTGAGCGGTTTTCAATTGAGTGTCGTAAAACCTAAACCAAAGCAATTACAATGACCAATCACAACACACGTAAACAACACAATGAACCAATGAAAACTCGAAGCAAATATACGTAACCGGCGCGAAGCGCGGGGAAAACGCGTGCGACCAAGTCGCGATTGGTTTTGGTTTCGCATCTGATTGGTTGAGAAGGTGGCGCCAAATTTTTCAAACCAATCACCGAGTGTAGTAAAGCAAAACCAAAGCAAATCAGCGACTACTTTCGACAGTCAATTAGAAACCGCTCTATATAAGACCTGGGCTGATACAACTTTGTAAGGGGTTTTGGGTGGTCTTAGGAATAAAAAAGAATGTTTCAGAATGAGTTATTAACCCGGGGTTATTAAGAAACAAGTTGATGCAGCAATATCAAGACACGTCTTCCATTTACATTAAACGCAGCTGGAACATAATGAAACGGATCAGAAAGAAAATTAACATGGCAAACGGCTTTGTACAACGAACAAAAAGGCAATCAGATTTCTGATTATACAAAATCCTTAGAAGTTATTTTTCGTAAATTCAAACTGGTAATTAGTTTCCGATACCCGGCGGCTTCCCGTTTACTCCAACATACCCCTTTTAATCCCCTTATCCATTTCTATTATTCCTATGTTCCCTTTACCCAGCGTCCCTTACTTTAACATTCTTACTCGGGCCACCCTGACTCTAACCCCCTCCTCTTATTCACTGCGTCCCTTACACCATCTTCCCGCTAATTTCACAATCCCCTCTAATTCCCATGTTTCCATCTCCCCTATTATTCCCCTGTCTTTTCGCTCCCCCCTAACTCCCACTTTACCCCCTACTTCAAGGTTTTTTTTCCTTTCCTTTCCCTCGAACCTACCCTTCGAACTACGGCTATGACCCCGCCACACTCTCCCTTTAATTACAGGATTTTTTTATTTTTCATTTTAACCTCCCACACTATGACTCGAACCTAAGAACTCCTGCTCTACAGCGAATCACCTTAGCCACTGCGCCACACCGTACGCTGTTGAAAACACTCAACAGATTTTCAGGTATCATTACTTACTATCCCCAGGCTCACCTCGGCCAAAAGTATTAATTTATTATTTCCGAAATGAGTGCATTTGAGCCAGAAATTATTTTTTTAATAACGACACATTTATTTTCTTTCAACGATTAAACTACTATCCAGCTTTCTATTTTTACTATCTCCGATGTTTTGTTGTGTTCAATTGTTTGCATAAATTAGATGCGATGTACGCGAGTAAGTGCGCATATTAAAATATTGCACGTGATTATCTGGGAAAAATAACAAAATATCTTGGTTCAGATAAAATAAATGGCGACTGACTCTTATATTTTTTATTTCTTTTTCTTTTTTAATTATCTTTGGCTCCTGGTCCGCGTCCAACACTTTTCTTATAAAAGACGACCAGGGATGAGTCTTATATTATGAGTCTGTATATTCAAACATTGAAAATTTAATGTCCTATACCAAATAGAAAACGTTTTCCGTGTTTCCATAGAGTTATGGTAACACGAGTGAAGTTTGGGAGAACAAGAAATGCTGTGGAAACACGAACCGCAGGAGAGTGTTTCCACAGCAATTTCGAGTTCTCCCAAACTTCACTCGTGTTACCATAACTCCACGGAAACACAAGGAAAACGTTTACTTGGTCATACGCGTTTCCCGCGCTTGGCGCCGGTTACGTGTATTCCCTTCGAGTTCTCGTTGGTTTCATTTATACTGCGAGAGTTAAGTGCCTAGTTTAAGTGCCTAGCTTCACACAGCAGTCAAAACGTACTGCGCGCGCGCAGTTCCCGCCAAAACTTTGCAGTCAAATGTCTTAAAATTGCGAAGTCGTCCGCTTTAAAGCTCAAACTTAAGAAATTTACTGAAAACTTAAGGTTTATACTCGGAGTATGCATAGATAATGTAATAATTGTTATCCAAAAGTATCTCAGCTCGTATTTTGGTTTACCACTGCATGTTCTATAACGTTTCCTTACAAACTTCGCGGCCATTACGCTTCAAACTCATGGAAAAGTCAAGGCCGCGGAAACCGGAAGTGGCGCGCAATTTTTGCGTTTGACCGCTGTATGGCCTAGCTTGCCAAAGAACACAACACAACGACCAGGCCAGCGGTCCGGAGTCCAACGCACTTCATTAGCACTATATCCTTCTCTGCTCTCTCAACAGACCCTGGCAAACAGGTTATATGGAGTCATGGCCTGGACCATTCCAGTACTTGTGGCTTGCTCCACGTTTGGTACTGCTAATGGTGGAGCTTTCTCTGGAGGAAGGTATTAAAAACAGTATCAGTTGTGTCGTCAAACAATACTGATGTCCGTGCGTGACTGATACCGTGACAATTGCGTGACAACGTCACGAATGGTCACTCAGTTACCGTGCGAATCTTTTTCTTTTTCAGATTGACATTTGCCGCTGCTCGGAAGGTCATCTTCCTCGCTTCCTCGCCATGATTCACACCAAGAGACGAACACCGCTCCCCAGGGCTGCTATTCTCTGTGAGTTCTAGCGGCATTAGAAATGTATCGATTTCTGGGATTTGTCTTTCTTACTAGTCGCTGAAAACTTGCGGTCGAATGCCACACTCTTTACAATCGCATTCCCTCCCCACTCAATCGATTTGGCGCGAAATTCAATGACGTCACCGAATGTTCCCAGTCCCTTACGTGTACTTCGCGCTCGCCCGCGAAAGGAAGAGAACGCCCAGGAACTAGGCTGCATGCATCCAATAATTTTTCGCCTGCTCCTCAAGCTATTCTTCATGTAATGCCTTCACGTTCTGTCCTCTTGAAGACTGTTTCTTACGTTTTTTCTTTGTTTTATTTTAGACTTTTATTTCATGTTTGATGCTAATTCCTGAAACCTCGTCCTTTGAATCGTTGTTGAATTACTTCGGCTTCTTTACTTGGTTTGGGTATTTGCTGTCAATCTCCAGCATTCTTTGGTTGAGGTACAAAAGACCCGATGCTACGCGACCGTATAAGGTAACAATTAGTATGGGTAGTATTTTCGCTACAGTCCCACAATTCCTCTTCTCGCCTTTTTACTCCCAGGGGCATCCTATTAGGCCTTGGAGAGGGGTACCCTGTGAGATAGCCTCCTACGCAGACGCTCTTTGGGCTCGTCACGCAATCTTTTCCTCCCCCACTTTTCAACCAAAGAGCGTCTGCGTAGGAGGCTACCTGTGAGACAGAGGTTGACTTCTCTTTCGGCGCAACCGCACGATCCTTTCATCTTGCCGCGCCCCAAATCTGGGATGAATAAATCAAATACTGGTTTTAACCGGTTAAAGGTGATGTTACACGGGACGATTTTTAACGACGATTTTTTAACGCGTTAAAAATCGTTACGTGTAACATGGCCCACTGGATGATTTTTAACGCAACATTTAAGCTTACGCGTACAATTAGCACGCGCGTGCTGAGCGCGAGTAACCTACACTGACGTAGTTCGCGCATGCACGATAGGAAATCGAGCGGTTCCTTCTCGTCGCGCGTGAAAAGAGAAGTGAATCTCTGTCTCGCAGGGTATGTTATAGCTGACTTAGGTACGTAAGTCAAAGTCCGGCAAGCGCCAGGAGTGAACCACTAATCAGTCAGAGTCCCAAAGAATGCCATTTCTTCTTATTCTTATCACTCTTTCTGTAAAAGGTCACCGTAACTAGTATGATGACAATTTCCGCAGTTCCTTTCGCAAGTCCGTGCTTTGATCTTTACCCCCCCCCCCCCCCTCCTCCAAATGTGAACGAAATAAGAAATGTATATGACCGAGAAACGCCCAACGGTGATACCAAAATTCAGATTTCTACTCTAACGCATTAAGTAACAGAAGCTAGAAGTCAACCCAAACCATACCATAGACCCCCCCGGGGCGGGGGGGGAGGGGGGGGGGGGGGTACTTTGACCCATGTTTGGGTATAGGGGTGCCGCTGTGGTTTGAAAAACCTGACCCTGTTTAGGGCAAAAAAAAACAATAAAAAACCCCTAAAATACCTACCCTGTGTAGGGACAATCCTCTATCTTAGGACCCTGTTTAGGTTGCAATTTAGCGAACCTCGTTTGACTGATACGCGGCCAAACGTCTCCGATCTCTAAATACTGTATAAACCATATTTTTACGACGACAATCGTGCAAACCATACCCTGTTTAGGACAGGTTCAGACCCTGTTTAGGACAGACTCGCACGAAATTATATACCCTGTTCAGGGCAGAGAGGCCAAAAACCATACCCTGTCCAGCGGCACGTCCCCGTATAGGCCACATAAGGGAGTACCCCCCGGGCCATAGACACAGTTCCGTTTACTTTCCGAGAGAGAGAGCAACGTCACTGAGTTCCCGCCCCTCAACACAAACACGCGCGCGCGCGCGAACGCAGGCTCGTTCTCACGAGCGTCACCCAAACGATAAGGAGAACCGAGCAAATGCCGTCACAATTTTAAAATTTGTTTCCAAACCCATGATGATCAAGAGTATCCTCACCACTGACAGGTGACTTCTGTCACGCCTAGCCGAATCTTAACTGTTATTATTGGCAAGAGTTCAACACCTATCTAGTTACATCGGGCCTACCCGAACTGCCTCCAGCTCAACCATGGATGTTCAAGAACTGTTTTAGAAATCTTAGGAAAGAGGCTGAATGTTCACTGTGCTTAGAAACATTCAACAAACCCAAGACTCTGCCGTGTCTACACTCATTTCTGTCTCCTGTGCCTCGAAAAAACACGCAGGCTATGCAAGAAGACAGCTACAAACAACAATCAAATGTCCAGTTTGTCTGGCTTCGTTTCAGATCCCTGAAGGAGACTCGTTTGGTTATCTTCCCACATCTTTTCATCTCAATCGATTAGTGGATCTCTTAGCTCTGAAAGATGGCAACGCAGAGGCCCAGAGATGTGCAACAGTTGTGAAGAAAACAACACCGCGACTTGCTACTGTTTTGTGTGCCAGAACTTTCTGTGTACAGCTTGTTTTGAAGCTCATCAACGCCTGAAGGCCACAAGAGGTCACCGAAATATCTTGGTCGAGAATTTGCAAGCACAAGATGTTGAAGAGTTGATCCGC
Organism: Desmophyllum pertusum; assembly: GCA_029204205.1. Taxonomy (NCBI): domain Eukaryota; kingdom Metazoa; phylum Cnidaria; class Anthozoa; order Scleractinia; family Caryophylliidae; genus Desmophyllum; species Desmophyllum pertusum. Next base: position 1,237,508 of record MU827787.1, on the reverse strand, counting down.
AGACCCGTCATGTGTTCACAGCAATACCATGAAGATCAACCACTGGACTATTATTGTGAAGAATGCAAAGTTTGTATTGCCACAAGTGCAGTGTAGTGAGTCACAATCGACACACCATGGTGGATATGCAGAAAGCCGCAGACGAACAAAAGATGCAAATAATCGATGCTCTGAACAAAGTGAAAGCGGAAGTAGGTATTTACGAAACCGAAATGAACAAGGAAACCGAGTTAATGGACAAAAACCAAACGGAGATATTTGCCGCCCAAAAGAAGATGACGGAAACTGTGGACGATTGTATTCGAATTCTAACGGACACAAAACTTTCCATGAACGCTAAGTTTGATGAAATTACACAAACACATCAAAAAGCTCACGCAACACAACTGGATAATTTTCAGTTCGCTGTAACTCAGTTGAAAAGTTCCCTGAACAAGGCGAAGGTATCTTAGAAAGAAACATTAACGCTGAAATTTTACAAACCCAAACAAGTCATCATTGGACGGTGCGAGGAACTTTTGAACGGGAAGAAACCTGAAATTTATAAACCACCACATGTACATTACGTGCTAGAAAATAAAGTGGACATTTCTGATCGAGTTGTTGTGAGTAATACGGAACCTTCACTGTCGCTAGTTGAAGAACAATACAAGAGGAGAGACTGAGGTAAAGACAGAGGAGTAGTTTTACGATTGTAACCAGAGATTCAGATGGAATACAGTGTTATCACGGAGATGATCACATAAAAGTCGACATTCAAACTCCAGCCGGGAGATAAAATGAAAACAGAGATTAAAGACAGCAAAGATGGCAGGTACACAGTGACATACACACCACAATGTGTTGGACAACATAGGAGTGGCAATTGAAGTGAATGGACAGCCGCTGACTGGTAGTCCCTGGAGTGCTCAAGTGATCCCACATCAATATCAATTTTTGTATAAATTTGGTTCCAATGGTAAAGGACCAGGACAGTTTGATGATCCTTTTGATATCGTTGTGAGTGAAAAAACTGGAAACCATTGCTGTGACAGACTTCAAAAATCAAAGAATTCAATTGTTTAGCTCTGATGGGAATTATCTGAGAGAGATTGGACTCAAAGGTGGGTGTCCCTGTACATTAGCATTTACCAAGTCTGGTGATATTGTTGCCATTGCCGGTAAAAGCTGATGATGACGACGATGATGATGATGACGATGATGATGATGAAGATGATGATGATGATGACGATGATGATGACGACGACGATGATGATGATGACGATGATGATGTGATGATGACGATGATGATGATGTCGATGATGATGATGGTAGGATTCTCTCTTCAATGAATTTTGGTCATTTTTATCAAACACATCAACCATGAACACTTAAATATACCGACTCACTTATCTGTTGGAAGTGATGATTGTATAATCGCATGTGACTTGGAGAACAATGAAATCAGGCGTCCTATCCGCTGACGGGACACAGTTACTGCAATCCTTTCATGCTTCAGACTGTGATGAGTCCCTCTTGTGCGCTATTTATCACCAGGACACATACTTTGTCTGTGATGCTAAGGCGCATTGCGTCAAGGTGTTTAACCAGAAGGAATGTTCCTTTACAATATTGGCAGTGAGGGTCTGGTGACGGACAGTTGAATCATCCTGTTGGACTAGCTATTGACAAGTTTAACAATCTGATCGTGTGTGATCCTGGAAACAACAGACTGCAAATTTTCACATTGGATGGAAAGTTTGTCAATAAGATAGAACAGCACATTTCCGAGAATAGCATCCTTATGTATGTTTGTTGCCGTGTCTAATAATGAACATATTTATGTAATGGACAGAAATGAAAACTGCGCCACGGTCCATGTTTTCCAATAGAACTAAGACTGTGTTAACTTGGAGGAGTTCAATATATGTTATAATTTTGCATGGATAACAACCTGATCATGTAAATGTGTAAGTCGGTATTACCCTTTGTATATCCGGCACCGACCAAACAGTTGATAGATTTTCCCTTATAGTCATAATTGTATGTACTGATGACGGTCCAGAGCTTAGCTAGAGCTTGTAAAAAGAGAGCCGAATGCTTCACAGGTATTAGCTAGTCCAGTTCTGACCCCTCTCTGTCACGCAACGCTATGCTCGTGAGGACGTAGCGTTGCGTGACAGAGAGGGGCCAGAACTGGACTAAGGTATTAGCAGGCTACACAAGTATTTGTACAAAGTGTTTTCGATGATGAAGCATTCCTTGTCCTTGAGTTTCTGTTGCTTGATCTATGAGGTAACAAAAACTTTGTGATTGCAAGAATTTTATAGTGAATTAGTAATTGACAGTGTTGTGATGCAATTCTTTTATAAATGATCCAATTTCAGTCTAGTTTAGCAAGCAACTTAGTGCATAGCTCAGAAACGTTCTGCCGGACACAGCTTATGAACAAGCTAAGCAGATAAATAAGATTTACAAGATAAAACAACATAGTAAAAATGACAATATGTACATGCTCAGGTAAACGTTTTACAGTGCGACTACTCGAAGCGGGGCCAGTTTGTAGAAAAGAAACCAATCAAAACGTCAATTGAGAACAAAGGATGACGACCTTTTTCGTAAACTGACCAATCACGTTGAAGCATACAGACAATAGTTCTGCAACAAAATTTGATACAAACAAAGTGCGGACCAGTTCTAGTTTTGATTGGTTACTTATCTTCAAAACTGGCCCGCTTCGAGTAGTCGCACTGTAAACTGACTGTAAAACAATCAGATTTGAGGTTAATTAAAGTGTTTTATGTACCATCGATCAAGGAGTAACTGTGCTCACTAAGATTTCGAGTGTTTTAGAATATATATTATTACCCAATGTTACCTCGAGAAGCTTACAGTTGTTCTCGAAAAGTTTCCGTTAATAAAGGAGGTTTTATATGAAAATTGACTCCCCAGGTATACCACTTCCTCACAAATGCGCCCTATTTGAAGGTTTTTTTTGTAATAAGCGTCCCTATTTCAGTACGCGCCCCTATTCCAGACACCTGTCGAACATCGGCCGCAAAGAATGGAGGATCAGAGCGAGTTAGGAATCAGGGGGAAGATTCCCATATGAAAGTAACGGGGGTGATCGTCGTACCTTTTAGGGGCTAAAATTAGTAGTTTCGTATCGCTCAGAGTGTTTTAAATCTAAAATAACTGCCGTTAAAGTTATCCAGGTACCTTTCAGGGTATCCGACCGGGAACTAAAAATATGAGAGGACCCGACTTGTCGTTAGAATTTGGTCCTCTAAGGTGTGTGAAAATGAATGAATTCAAAGTCACGCCCACAAAATGAGATTCTGGTACCTTTTAGGAGTTCCTTTCAAGATTTCCGAGGATCACCGCCGACATTTATATGTGAATTCCACACGGCCGGTTAGGAATTTAGATGTGAACTTAATTCCAGTCAATGATCCTTCGAAAAGCAGACCTGTTATAGCTACCCTGCGAGACAGATTGACTTCTCTTTCGGCGCGCGCGAAAGAGAAGTAAATCTCTGTCTCGCAGGGTATTGGGGGGGGGGGGGGGGGGGGGGGGGCAGGGAGGAGGGGAACGGGGGCGGGAAGTCCGGGAGGCGGAGAAAGAGGGAGGGATGCGGGGATTCCCAAGGTGGCGGGAACCGGGAGAGATAGGAAAACATTTCACAACATGGTGTAATATTTTGCAATAGAAAAAAGCACAAAGAGGCAGGAACCACAACGGAAGGGGCGGGAACCGGTAGTACAAAGTACGGGAAGCGGGAAGTTCAGACCTCCCTGTCCCCTTCCCCCTTCCTTCCGACGGAGGAAGGAAATAGGAGACGTCTGCACGCGGGCTAGCGAAAAGCAGAGAAGATGTATCGAAGGACTGGACTACTGCAGAGGGAGAGAAGAACTCTATTATAAACTAATTTGAAAAAATCCTGCAACCTACTCAAGCCAATCACAGCAAACATGCTGCGTTTCAACCAATCAGAGCAAACTATTGTTTTTTCAGCCAATCAGAGTAAACTATTGTTTTTTCAACCAATCAGGAGCTAAACCCAAAACCAATCGTGACTTGACTAACGCGCGTTTTTCCCCGCGCTCGGCACCGGTTGCAAGTTTTCCCGCCGTTGTTATGATGTTTTCCCGCGCGTGGCACCGGTTGCATGTTTTTGCTTCGAACTCATTGATCATTGCGTTTGTTGTGATTGGTCAAATTATGTCACGTTGGTTTTAAACAAAATTTTCCACTTTTTCCACTTTAGTGGCTTCAATAATCATTATCTTAATTCTCATGACCTGTTTTCTTGATTATGTATTGATATTATAGTGAGAAATCAAATGTCAATCAGATGCTGAGTCGTTTATTTCCTTGTAATTGTAGGTTTGGCTACCAATTCCCATTATCATGGTCGTGGTTGCAGTCTACTTGGTATTTGCACCGTTTTACGAGGCTCCACTACAATCATTTTACTGTGTGCTGTTCGTCTCAGCTGGGATTCCATTTTACTGGTGTTTGTACGATATAAGGTGGCCTCCGCAGAGTCTCCTTCGCTTTGTTGGTAAGTTCATGCCAGTTGTTTTAGACCAGTTTTCAATAAAGTAATCCGGAATTACTTTTGTTTTGCTTTACTACGCTCTATGATTGGTTCAAAAAATCTCGCGCCACCTGCTCACCAATCAGATGCCAAAACCAAAACCAATCGCGACTTGGTCACACGCGTTTTCCCGCGCTTGGTGCCGGTTGCGTGTAATTTGCTCCAAGATCTCATTGGTTCATTGTGTTGTTTACATTTGTTGTGATTGGCCATTGTAATTGTTTTGGTACATCGTAATTGAAAACCGCTCTATATTTAAACTGACAACAGGCAAGACAAAGCATGAGTGACATAGGCATCTGACGTTAATGGAATAATCGCAAATCGAGTGCAAGTCGGGTCAACCTATTAGTACCACTTCGCGCGAGAGAACTGAACAAAGGCGCGTATTGCCGCAAGCATGCACTATGTCTTAAACCCTGTAGGAAAGAAGAGTTGGTCAGAAAGCGTGACGGCCTTATGCGCCGTTTGGCGCGGAGATTAATAAGGTTATAGCTCGGAAAGTTTTTGATCTTCAAGATAAGAGTTCGAGTATAGTAAAAAACGGTTAACTTCGGAGGTAAAAAAAAGGTGTATCGCGTCAGCATTTAAGCTGGTTTACACGTACAAGGTCGTACAAACACAAGCATAAGCATTTAGCATGCCCGCTTTGGCAACTTTACGATAAGTGAAGGTTTTCGTGACTTGGTTTTTGTTTTCAGATCGCGTGACTTGTCTTTTCTTTTGCTTTCAGATCGCGTGACGTTCAAGCTGCAGATCATCTGTGACGTGGATTTTCCTAAAAACGAACAAGACGCGACCGTCGATGCTCAAACAAACCCTGGGTTTGAAACAGTGTTTTGAATAAACGCCGAGAGAGATTGAAAGACTGTTGTTGGTGACTATCATCTCGACGACCTGAGCGCTAGTCATTGTTAGATGATTGGGTCTCTGTTCGTTGATCTGATTGGTCAGTTTGGCCCGAATGTGATTGGTTAGCTGTTTCATGCCCCGTTTACACGAACGCGGTTTCAAATCTACACGGTTACATGATTTCGTAACCGTGTTCAAAGTACACGGATACAAAGCGTTTACACGAAAACGATTTTTCCGTTTTCGGTGCTGTTACGTCATGGCCGTGACATATTCTGTTAGCTGCGATCTGGACACGATAATACCTTGAAGCGCCGTCATTTTTTATTCAAAATCGTGAAACTGAAAAGTAAAAGACATGTGAGCTGAAATAATGAAGCTACACGCACCGTAAAATAAGGTAGTTACGGCTAAAGCAAGCGCTGCGTTCATCATTTTAAGCCTGGATTTTTTTCGCGCCAAAAACTAATCGTTTTAATCGTAACCGTGTCGTTTTAAAAACGTTCCACTTTAGACAGGGTTTTCAAAAGAACACTGTTTCATATCGTCGCCGTGTAAATGGAAGGCGTAACCATATACAAAACGATAAGGTTAGAAATGAAACCGTGTTCGTGTAAACGGGGCTTCAGTCACCAATAAAAGTATTTCTCACGGACTACCCTTCAGACGATCACACTACATGAATTCCTGATACTCAAACGATTTATTGTAACTGATTGTTTCCATCGGGGACAGTCATAATACAGTCGAACCCCGATTAAGCGGTCACCCTCGGGGAAATGGCAAGTGGTTGGCCGCTTAATCGGGGTTTTATTTACAGCCTGTATCATACTGATATTGGGACTTTGATGAGCTGACCGCTAGTCGGGGTTGGCCGCTTGATAGGTGGCCGCTTAATCGGGGTTCAACTGTAATAACAACTTTATGAATGTGTCGTGTCTTCTAGCGTGCCTACTAAGGCCCACACTAATCGGGGACACCTAAGAATACCACAAAATACTTTAAAAATTACAAATCCTATATATGATATCTATAACTATAAAATTAGGTATATATTATCAATCAATTGGTGTACTATTTTATATATTTTATATATTCAGTAAGCATTTTATATATTCAGTAAGTATTTTATATATTCAGGAAGCCATTACCGCTCTGGATCCTCTTTTTAATTGGTCTCTTAAAAACACTACCTTTATTTTTAAAAATGGATGAGCAACCAGGATAAGACATTGTAAAAATTTAAAAAATCGTTCTAAGGTAAAAAATTTAAAAATATGAGCTTTCGGTTGCCAGTCTGCAACCTTTGACGAATAATGGATAAAAAGCGCGAAAATTGAAATATATAAGTATTTTCTACTTCACACGTTTTATCGTATATATTTCCATTTTCGCGCTTTTTATCCATTATTCGTCAAAGGTTGCAGACTGGCAACCGAAAGCTCATATTTTTAATTTTTTTACCAGAACGATTTTTAAAAATTTTTACAACTACCTTTATCGTTTGTTAGGGCTAGGGCCGGGGGGGGGGGGGGGGGGGGTAATGATATCACCAGAAATCATCAAGCATTACCAGTAGAAATGTTAACCAAAGAATAATATCATTTACTCGTGAAATTCCTACCCTTTCATATACTTCAACTCGTGAAATCCCTACCCTTTCACATACCTCGAGCCTAAAAAAGGACCCCTTTCGGGCGGAGCCTCCCCGTATAGTCCATTATAGGGAGTACCCCCCCCCCCCCCCCCCCCCCCGGGGGCTAGGGGCAGGACTTGTTATATAAATTGTTTTCAGAGCCAATGATGTGCCTCGTTCCGTGAGGTAGTGGGCAACCCAATATATTAATTTAATAAACAACAACAACAACAATAACAAAAGTGTTGGCCTGATTAAACGGACGTCTCTCTTCGCGCGCGCTCAAGTATTTCCCCGCTCGATTCGACCGGAAATGTTTCATACTGATGAAGCAGCTCTGCAGAGTTTCGCGGTGTTCCTTGTGAGTCTCGGATTGGTTGTTTCTTGCGCGCTAAAATTCAATACCGAACGACAACCAATCAGAAATGCCATATATACGCATAGAGCTACGTCATCAGTTTGGAATTTTTAGGTCGAATCTCAGAAGTCTCTCTCGCGGAGTAGAACTAAGCGCGCGAATAGAGACTTTCCTTGTAGTTGTGAAAAGCTGGGCTTTCTTCTGGAAGCGATAGCATTCAATGGAGAAACAAATAAACATGTTTTATCACGCTTATTATTTTATTCGTTTGATAGAACATTCTTTGTACATGTGGTATGAATACAGTTTCTCCTTCAAAACTGAAAATATTTACATTGTAAGATATAAGCGAGCAAGTAATGTAATGACTCATTCACTCGCTGTCACAAGAGTATAAAACACCTCACCCCCCCCCCCCCCTAAAGGTAAATCTTATCATCTTTTATTTAAAACTCAAAGCGAGAGAAAGTCGACGTATTCATAATATTCTACGCAAGACTAACATTTTTGCTCTCTTTAAATTCAAGAAAAAAATTGAAATCTTTTGAGGAGAATCAGTACATCCGGGATAACGAAGGTGGTGGAGCCTCGATTCTGCGTGCGACCTCGTTACAGTACTTGTCGGGTACACCAGCGTCTCTTAGCTCATGTAGTTTTCTTCTTTTAATATCATCTAACTTCTGTCGCCTGAAAGTAAACAGAAAAAGCTTGTTAGCGATGGTAGTTTGTAAAATATAAATAATTTCTGGCGGCAATTTTTCGAACGGTAAGGTTCTACCGAGCGTACATGGTGGCAGAATGGTAGCGCGAGAATTGCTTTGGTTCAACTTATAAGTTCTCCCAAGGAGTTATATAGAAAATGTATGGAAATTATCAGCAGGGAGAATTTTATTGTTGAAATAGTGCAATAAACCAATCAAAAGCTTGAATGCAGTTGGGTGCAAAAGCGCGGGAAAGATCGCGTTAGGCAAATCACGTGTTTTTTGGTCTTGCACTTGATTGGTCAAGATGACATCACCTTCGTTCTGATTGGTTATAAAGTAACCCGCACGAGTTTCTTCAACCAATCACTTAGCTTAGAAGAAAAACAACATAAGACGCAAAGCTAAAGGGTTGCAAATTACTTTTCAAATACAGCTGCGGTATCAGGTCTATCAGCAAACATACCTAGCTTTAGCTTCTTGGTCCAACTTGATTCCTTCCTCAAAGAAAGCATTCGTGGCCTTGATGCGGTCTTTCTCTTTTTCACGTATTTGTAGACGCACTTCGTCTGCGTGCTGATGGCGACGGATTCCCTCAACTCGGTCAGCTTGTTCGTCTTTCAACGTCTGTTCTTCTTGTACCCTGCAAAAATTGAACACTCAGTTGAAATAAAAACGTCAAACTGCGGGGATAAGCGCACGAGATGCATTTTGGCAGCGAAGTTGCTAAGCAACGTGACGTATCCTTATGACGCCATGCTGACGCAACAACCTTCGGGCAGTCGCGAGTGTTCGTGCTGTTTTTTGATTGGATAATACAAATCGGAAATTATTCGAGTGCTTCTATGAAGGTTCGTCAAAACCCGAGTGATGTTGTCGCCAGTTTCTGACGCGGGAACTGAAAAGCCCGCCAAAACTGATACATGCCCCGAAGCGCGGCAAAAGCGAAAGCAAGAATTGTGTATTTTCAAAGAAGAGCAATGTTGACTCACAGTAACACTCGTTCGAACTCAGCCCTGTCTCTTGCGGCCTGTACTGCCAAGAAGTGCTCTTTATTCTTGACTTGGTCTTCGCGTGCAGATCGTAGCATCGCTTCTGTCCTTTTCCTGTGAAAAACAAGTAAAGAGGGTTGAAGTTAGCGACAGATATTGGTCACATAACTATTCTGAACGCAGGAATCTGGATTAAGGAAAGTCGATATTTTTAACATATTTGAAGCTATTCATAATAATTACTTTTTCTCCGCTTCTTCTTTTTCTTTCTTTCTCCACTCCCGTTCAGCCTCTTCTTGATTTCGTTTGGCTCTGAGAGCGTCCTAAGAAATGAAATTCAAGGCAAATTCTTGATAAGTTTTAAACACAGCACTTGAAAATATAATACGCGTTTAGAAGCGGCCTTATAAGAGAATTCAAGTTTGCAGCATGGAAAATAGACTTGGGCTCGCTTCCATCCGGTTTTCAATTGACTAATTGAGTGTCGAAACGCTCTGTGATTGGTTTAAAAAACTTGCGCCACCTTCTCAACCAATCAGATGCAAAACTAAAACCAATCGCGACTTGGTCAAGCGCGTTTTCCCGCGCTTGGCGCTGGTTACGTGTATTTGCTTCGAGTTCTCATTGGTTCGTTCTGTTGTTTACGTTTGTTGTGATTGACCATTGTAATTCCTTTGGTTTGGTTCAGTTTTACAACACTCAATTGAAAATGTTTTCACAGGCGAAAAAGTTTGGAGAAGAACTGAAATAAAGAAAGTGATGCATAGTTTACCTTCTCTGCCTGTTTGTCTTTAGCTCTCTCTTGTTGTGCACGGAGCCGTGCAATTTCTTTCTCTTTCTCGACCCTGGCAATTTCTAATTCACGCTGGTAGGCTTCCTCTCTTTCCTGCAGAAAAAATAGACATACTAGGAAATTAGATGGATGAATGTGACAAAAACATTAGAAATTTCATAAGCTAAAATAAGCTAAATACTCTAAGTAAAGAACAACCTCGTTATCTCCAGGTTCTCTTTTTTGGCCAATCGCGTTTGGCACAAAACGAGAGAGTACCCTGGGAACGAGGTTGAGTGAAGAAGACCTCTCTCTTTGCCTGCTCAACAGGCCATTTCCGAGTTCCTTTTGACCTCCGTTTCAAAACGAGTCCTAGTGCACAACCTTTCATATGAAAATGAGTTCTGCTCTCATGTTCATTTTTATGCAAATCAAACTCATTTCCATTTGAATGGTTTCGCACCTGGACTTGTTTTAAACAGATGCAAAAGGCAACTCGGAAATGGCTCATTCTTTTCTCTGCTTGAAAGACATCTGAGGGTCAACCCGAAAAATTCCACACCAGACCCAATAGCTCTGATCAATAGTGATAATGCTGTGTCTCTGATTGGTTGTTACTCTGACACGAAAATTCCAAACCGAGCAACAACCAATCAGAAACACTACATGGATCTCTGGTCGAATCTCAGACATCTCGCTCTCACAGAGGAAAATTGAGCACACAAGGAGAGACATGCCTGTTTACTCAGGCAAAAGTCGTGTCGGGAGAGGCGGTGGCCTAATGGTTTGCGCGTTGCACTCTGGATCAAGCAGTCCGGGTTCGAGACTCGTTTCAACAATTTACTCTCTCAGTGTCTCTCCACCCAGGAGTATAAATGGGTACCGGTGACAAAATGGTGGGGGTAACCTGCGATGGACTAGCATCCCATCCAGGAGGAGTAGCTATACTCCTAGTCGGCTTCATGCTACGGAAACTGGGATAAGCTCTGGCAGCGTGGGCCAGTTTGGGCCGAGTGCGGCTTTACCTTTGTCAAAGGCGCGAGTACACACTTACCGCTTTCTGTTTCAGATATTCCATGACCTTGATTTCCTCAAGTTTTTCCTGATCCTTCTTGCGGTCCTTCAGTAAAGCAATTTCCTGGATAAAAAGAAAAACATAAGTTGCTTCATAAAAATCTTGGCTCTTAAAGCCAAGTCCAAATGCTGCAAATGAGGATGAGAGTTAACAAGAGTTCAAACTCTTGGTCTAAAGCTCTCATGCACTGTCAGTGGTGCCTCTCCCCGGGGAGGGGAGGGAGGGGAGGGAGGGGGGCACTCCTTATATAGCTATATACGTATGTGCCACTGGACAGGGTATGGTTTTTAAGCATTTTTGTCTGGAACTGGGTATAACAAACAACATTTTTATTTCGTTTCCTCAGAAACGAAACGGTATTGTTTTCGATTCGATGTGAACTATTTACACAGTGAGGCTACTATCCAATCAGAATAACCCTCGTAGCTGCCAATGTAAACATGTTCTATCCTAGACAAACAAACTAGCGAACACATGTTGTTCAAATATCGATAAAATGATCGTCACGGAGACAAAAAGAAATTCAAATGTATTACAAATAGAAATATTTGACGACTGAAATGCTTCTAAGTTCGATTGAAGCGATGTATTGGTGAAAAATGCAAAGATATCTGTTTCCGTGTTTAATTGTTATGTAAATATTCTAGCTGTATTTTCAACTTTGTTATTGAGATACATCATTACCTTGGCTATGTCTAAAACAGGGAACGGGGAACGAGGAACAGAAGTTGAGGGGAAGCTGTTTACGGTTAATTGCTCGGGCCGCACCGAGCTTTATTCGGATGTTTTTTGGGCCTCTCGGATGGAATCGGTCGTCTTCAACCCAGCCAACGCGTACTAGCTATGAACTAATGCAATTTTCGGCAAAGGGAAGTGCCGTGAGCCCTGAGCACGATTTACGCACCTTGCCCCAGGATCTTCTCGGCAATTTCTCTCCAAACTTTCCCGACATTCTAATCATTCCGGAAACGAAACACTATTTATTTTTGAAATAGCTCCTTGTTTGGTCTGGAACAGGGTATCAGTCTCCCAGAAGTTGGCACAAATATCACTGATAATTAGTGATCTTTGTGCCAACTTCTGGGAGACTGATTGATACTTATTGATACTCTGGAATATGATTATGTTAGTCAGATGAAACGAAACGCGTAGGAAAGAAGCTTTACAACTACAAGTTATCATTGCTGCTTACTAGTTTAGCCTTTTGGGTTAGAAAAAATCGTTAAAAATCGTCTGGAACAGGGTATCTTTTTTAACATTTTAGTCTGGAACAGGATCGCTAAATTAGCGTTTTGTGGCCTGGTACAGGGTAAGGGTTTTTATAGCCAGCGGCACACCCCTACCCAAATTTTTTGGGAGTACCCCCTCTTGTTGACTCCTGTGCTTTCTCATTGAATTTGAACCACTCAAATTTGTCTTGAGATTCATCAAGAGTTTTCTCTCATATTTTGGTTTGGGTTGGTGATAAGTCGTTGGAACATTTTCAGCATTTAAAAGGTATTAATTATCTCAAGAACGTACCTCATTTGCTTTGGCTACGTCTACCATAAGAGCTCTTTGAATGTCTCTCTTTTGGATCAAGTTCTCCATATCCTCCGTTTGCAGTTTATCAAGATATTGCAACATTGCCTACAAACAGATCAACAGTAATTTAATTTGTCAATCTTGATGTTTCAAACCACATTTAAAGCAGGTCATTGTAATTTTGATAGACTGCTGTTTTTTTAACACTTGCAATAAAATGAAACATTCCAACCTGGTTGTATTGGATTATAAAATTTGTGTTCAACTGGTTTAGCACACAAACACCCGATACAGTAACGGTATAAAGGATGCTACTGTGAATACTTTTTTGGTGGGGCCAAAGATGGGTTGTTTCTTGGTGTTGTGGATGTTGCGATCACCAAATGACGTAAAACAAAAGATTCTAAAGACAATAAACAATACCCACACCAGGGCACGAAATTAACTTTTTTTCCAAGAGCCATTTGGCTCCTAAATATTCCAAAGTGGTCGCCAACTCCAAAAAGTTAGTCGCCATTTTTTCCAATAAATTCAGCACCAGAGACACAATCCATTGGCATACATGACGTATTCAATGGTTTTCACGCCTTGCAAAGCATTATAGGGCGTTTTTGTGTACTCAGCTGAGAGAAACTTTTGTTGATGTTTTTTGGCTCATATTTCTCGTTATGAAAGCAAAACAAGACCAGAGAAATATTGTTTTATAACTTTAATCTATTGTGTGACTTTTTTATGGCAAAGTTAGAACTGAAAACTTCAGGTAAGATGTCAGAATTCTAGTCTGTGTAGTCGCCAATTTGGCGACTAATTTTCAGGATTTGGTCGCCAATATGGAAAACTTAGGCGCATTGGCGACTGTATCAGGCGCAATTTCGTGCCCTGCACACCACAACACAATAGCTAACCAACAATGGTTTCCGCAACACCAAGAAACACCCCGAAGATGTCATCATGGTAGAATCCTTTGTAGCTACATGTAGTGTTGGGTGAATATTTATTTATTTATCTTTTTGTGGGGAAATTTTCAGGGCTTCTTTTAAGAGGGCATATTTCCTTGGGAGACTGAGGTTATTTTCATGGTATACATGTATCTATAAAAAAAAAAATAACAAAAAATAATGTATGATCTATAATGACCTTTGTCTCTTGATCCTTCCGTTCTTCATCCAGCAGTCTTGACTGTTCTCTGTCAGTGATCTGTGTCTGCAGAACATGGGCACCCTTGAGTCGTTCAAAGTGTGATGCTTTCTCTCGCTCCTCGTACTCTATCAGAGCTTTGCGCCTCTCCACCTCCATCATTTCGTCAAGACGCTTCTCCTCATCCAGCTGCTCCTTCTTAATATCAACCTTTTCTATGAGCTGTGCATCACGGATTGCGTGACACTTGGCATTTAAGATGAGCTGTAATGGAATGAAGTAACATAAGGTTTAGAGAGGTGCGGTGCTGCAGGTACTGTTGGAAAGTATTGAACCATTTTTGATGTGGGACCATGTCTGTCCTAGTTGTCTGGGATCGATAGCATATATGTAAGAGGACTAAATCATTAACCATGGAAAATTATTGAACCAACCTCATTCAGCTTCTTGATCTCATCCTCCTGTTCCTCCATTTGTTCATTGGCTTTATCAAGTAGAGTACCGCTCTGTTGCATTTTCTCCTAAAACATCATAAACAATGCATACTTTTTATAGGGACTGTTGACACATGTAAATCTATTTTAAACATAATTTTGAGAAGCCCATATAAACACGGTACATATTAGGGGAGTGGTGAATAGTCTATCAAAAATAAAGAATCTCGGCAAATTTAAGCCGAGTCTCGGAATCTCGGCGCTTAAAAAAGCATCTCAGAATCCCGGGCTCGCCAGAAATAGTACGGTCTCGGAGTCTCGGAATTTTGAATCTCGCAAATGCAGCTTCTATAATTTATACTCTATTTTCTCAGAGTTTTGGATTACTGCGTCTCGGGCTCGGATTTTTGGAGTGCTAAGTCTCTGGCTCGGATTTTTAAACCAGGGTCACTCGGCGTCTCAGCAGGCTCGGATTTTACCATTCGCCACCCATCATATTGCATCGGACCAGCAACTCACAAAAAGTACTCGAAAAGGGTTACCTGTTCAAGGTCGGAAGGTTTGGCATTCTCTTTGCGTTTCAGCTCCATGGTTTGCATAAAGTTCTTACGCTCCTCCGACGCATTCTGCAGTGATTCTTTTCTGCGTTTCATTTCCTCCGTGGCAGCTTCTCTTTCTGATAGTGTAGGAACATGGGATGCGGACTGTTAAAGAGAAAGAAATTAATTACTTATTAGCTTCTAAAGAAATTGTTGAGCTACCATATAAATTTATATTATTATTATTATAACCATATTATTACCATAGTACAGTAGAATTCCGATTTCTCGAACCTCTAAGGGAAACAAAAATTGGTTTAAGAAACAAAACGAAAATTGGTTTGAGAAATCAGGAGTTCAAAATATTGGGGATAAAATTACAGTGAAACAATACCAAGGGAAATGACTTTTGGTTCGAGTTATCAGGGTTTTTTGAGAAATCGAGGGTTTGAGAAATCGGGGTTCCACTGTATAACCTTGTGAGCTACATGTACACGTACAGTCGAATCAGGTGACCACTGTACATGTAGAGAGGTTCAACAGTGTTGTTTTCTATAGAAATTGTTGTCCTAGTATTAAGCCTCACGAGCTGCAGTTACATGTACATGTACAGGTATGTTATTAGACAAAATTGTTATATAAAACTCACTTTAATTCGCTGAAATTCTCCAGTTTCTAATATAATAGTCCTTCCAGAGGGATCTTCTTGTGGAACCCTATACAAAACATTATACAAAGGTGAACAAAAACATATTAGCTTCCACTGACTCATTGTTATTATTTTTTTTGTTAAGATGAAGCAGTGTGAATCTATTATAAGGGGTGGTGAATGGTCTTTGAAAAAATATGGGTCTCGCAAAATTTTAGTCAAATTTCATGGGTCTCGCAGTCTCGTTTTTTGAGCGGTTCTGTATGTCTCGCAGTCTCGATTTTTGCAAAGCTGTTTTGGAGTCTCGATCTTGGTCTTGCAATCTAAAAAACTCAAAAAGTCTCGGTCTTGCAGAGAAAAATACTAGTCTTGCCATCTCGCAAAGTCTTGAATTTACCATTCGCCTCCCCATTATAGGCCCAATATAAACCTTAAAAAAAAAACACGACTGTACTAAAAAGAACACAAACCTTAGTCTTCTGATCAAATCCTTTGTGATCACTTGAATCATTTCTGTTTCTTCAGCCTTAGCTGGAGATCTTTTGCCTAAAAATATTACACAACAGTTACATTTGTACACTGTAGTTATCACTGTCATCAATCAACATCTATGCCTATTGAACTTCACCCAAAATTTGTAAAGGAAAGTATGACACTAAACTGGAAATTTCAGGGGGTGGGGGTTCAAACCAAAAAAACCTTCTGTGGGGGTATGGATATTTTCTAGAACCACACGCATTGTATGGAAATCTGATGTCAAAAAGTGGAAGGAAACTTACCACTACTGCGCCTGCGGGATCTCTCAGACAATGCTGTGGCAAAAGCATCCTCTTCACCCGGTCTTGTCTTGGTCTTTGGTGAGGCAAATAACGATTCATCCTATAAACAACAGAAAGGTGTATTTTGTACATTGTACTATAACATGATACAAGTTTTAATTAAATTAGTCCTTCACTTTATTGATAGGGTAAAATTCGTTGTAGCTAAGGTTAATTTCAGCTGTACTGTTATAAATTTCAAGTGCATGTACATTGTATAACAAATATACAACCTCGATGAAATCTGGTAAATGCCTTTCATAAAGTTGCGTCTGATCTTTTATGCAGTTGCTAAAATAATGACGATAATATTGGCCACACACCTTAGCTTGAAAGTTTATGATAAATATAAGCTTATTTTGTCATTTTCGGCCTTAAATTTTGATAACATAAAAAAGTACTGCTTTAATTTCAGAGCGAGGAACTTCTGATAAGCTTACCACTGTGGAAGACTTGTTTACTGTATGATATTGTCTGGTCCATGATTTCCTAGATGCATTAGATCCGGCGGATTCTACCGACCCAACTGTGCTGTTTGGCTGTTGAGAAAAATCGATTAAAGTACGCCTTGTAAATATTCACTATCCAGAGATATCATGCGATGAAAAAACGATTCTTATATGCCTAGAGAATAACTTGGGACTATATCTGAATGAAGATTTATACTAACCATTTTAAATCAACCTTTTATCCGAAGATTATTCTGTCGTTGTTGGGATGTGAAATCAAAATGGCGAGTCTCTCGTTGCAGATGGTAGAAATATTGCTTTGTTTCCAAGACAACAACACTGGAAAAACAACCGCGAGGACCCTGGGGAAAACTTAAAATATTTCGGTCTCAGGCTCCTTGGACGAGCAACATTTCAAGATGGCGGCCTTCTGCGCCTTCGCTCGTGGAAAACTTACTACTCGAATTCTGCCATCTTTTCTATACACAAGAGGCTACTGCGATGCAGTTGCAAAGGAGAGTTATCTTTACCACCCTAAAATTCGTCCTTTGGAGCCAGAAATCCAGACTCTATCCTTAACTAAGACTTTACACATGGGGGACATTTCAAGTTGCTTGCAAGAAACTTTTATTGATCCCGTCAAAAGAGAAGCAATGATGTCAAAATTCAAACAAAACATAATCCAGACAAGGTTGTTTAATTTTGAGGGAGACGTAGCAACAAGGGATATGTCTGCGATGCCCCTGATGCAGAATATGTTGAGGGTTGTTTGGAGTTATGCCAACAGGTATGTGAGAAACATAAGCTTATTTAGAAAGGAAAACTTGTTTGGAGGGAAAAGAGAGAAACCATAATTTTCTTCAGAGGAGGGTTAGGGAATCAGAAGCATGCTGAGATAAGGGGACAAAATTTCCCAATAAAGTGGGTGGGGGGGCCATGAGGGGGGGGGGGGGGGGGGTGATACATGAACCTTTTTCTCACTTCCCACATTCTCAGATATCCTGCTTCCAGCCCTTTTCTCTCCTGCCCCCTTTTCTCCGGGGTTACCCCCCCCCCCACCAGGGGGGTACTCAGGTATATTAGTGATGGGGAGACGCAAGACCAAATTTCTAGATCCCAAAAATGTACCCATTAGGCTAAACTAGACCCCCCCCCCCAAACCCTAAGAATCAAGAACACTAAGGTACGCTTTTTTCAACCCTAAAAACAGTCGCTATCAAAGTCTTTCTACCCCAAAAAATCTGCCAGAAATCTCTAACCTAAACAAAGTCCCCAAATCGCTAATTTTAACCCCCCCAAAGGCCTTTCCGCACCTCCCTGTCACTAAAATACCTGAGTATCCCCGCTGGGCATCCTCCTGTCCCCCTCCACAATAAATTACATACAATACAATACAATACATACAATTACATACAATACAATACAATACATACAGTTACATATGTATGTAATGCCGAGGAAAATAAATTGCAATAATAATGACCTCATGCCACTAACTTATAATTATTGAAGGGCTCCGGAAAAAACTTCCCTTGGTTAATCAGTTCCTTTTGTTTCCAAAAAACCAAGAAGACATTTTTGCCCGGAGCCCTTCAGTTGTAACTTTTTGATACAGATGTACAAATCATTAGTGTAAGTTTTGATAAATATATTTTACATTTTAGTTTCCCAGGTCTTTTGGACACCTCACTGACTTACAAGCCTCATACGTTCGCATTTTGGGAAAGGGAACACCTGATACAGGTTTCTGGACGTCTTGGTTTTTTGTTGTCCTCGAAAAATCAGCTGAAGCAAGTTGCCGATAGTGAAGAGGTACAAAAGACTAAAGAAATTCAGGTGGACAGGCCAGAGATAATCTCTCCAGTGTTTCATCTACACTCGACAAATATCGAACCAAAATTTGAACCAGGATTCTACAGCAGTGCACCTTTTCCATATCCACACACCTTCATCATTGTCAGTGAGGATACAAGGTGGCCTACAAATCAATTAGTTGGTCAAGGTAAGGGCAAAATGAGTAGAACCACTACAGCATAATAAACAGTACCACTTGAACGTACTGCTCAATAGCTTTCATGTGAATGGTCACACACTAGGGTTTCATCCACAGACGTAAAGTTAGAACCACCTTGTATAACATAATAAACAGTACCACATGAAAGTACTGATCAGTAGCTTCCATTTGAATGGTCACACACTGGGATTCCATTGATCCACTGAAAAGGCTAGTTGCAAGATTTATATATGGATATAACTACCTTTTATTTTCATCTACAGGCATCATGTTCTCCTGTGCACGGCTTGTTGCAGAAGCTGTAGAGAACCACAAGTATCAGATGGGAGATGAGCTAGAAAAGCCGTTAACCGCCCAGTGCATCGTCACCGATGGAATCAGATTCTCGTTTATATTTTATCAGCTGAATACCTTATGCTTTCACGATGATAAAGGTGTCAAAAACATGGCTTGGATCAGTCCAGGGTGTTCATGTATAGAAAGGCAATATTTGACGACATTGAAAAGAGAGAAAAAACTCAAAGGAAAGGAAGAGGTTTCTACTTGTAAAGAAAGATCCAACACTGCATGAAATAGTGTTAGAAGAGTTCAATGATGCCTGCTTTGAAACATTTGTGAGAATGATCATCAATGGTTGCCAAGCCAGTTGAGGGGAGTGTAAAGATTAATGATGGTGATAGTTGAACATAAACAAAATCTTAACAACCAAAGTCCTTTTGATGACTATGAATTGTATTTGGTGTAGACTGCAGCTGACCAAGCTGATCACTCATCTTTGCAGTCCAGGGGTCATACCCGGGACTGCAAGATCTCAAACAGATGTTTTTAAAACAGATTTTCAAAAATCTGTTTCTCTCTTTTTTGTATGGTCTTTTAGTTCCCTGTAAAATCATAATCAATGAATAGATGCACCTGAACAAATTTTAGTTTAAGTGCAAACATTTCTATGTCACAATGTGTAAACAGCAGTACATGTTAATAAACTCCTCAGTGATCTTGGTATAAGATGTTAGAAATCTGCTCTTTAGGCTCGATTACCAGCCGCTGTTTGGGAAATGAGCTCACACTCCTCGCCAAAGACCGGCTTTAAAGGGTCCCTCTCAACCAGTGTGCTTTGCGGTCGCGTGTTATTGTTTTCATCCTGGGAAATCGATCTCTCGTGGGGCTAATGTTGCCATACTTTCGAAATTGTACTAACTTGGATAGTCTAACTGCTTTTTGTGGTCAGAACAAGGCCAGAATCCTGCAAAAAGTAGTTTTTAACTTCAAGCCGCCATTTTCGCGGCACCCGAAAATGGCCGCCGTAAGAATATTGGCGCGCAAAGCACCTTGGTTGAGAGGGACCCTTTAAGAGAGCAGCTAAAATCGAGCCTGCCTGCTTGTTCATTGTGGTTTCAGATTATTGGAAGTTAAATAAAACATTGTTGGAAATAAATACCCCATTGTCCATATGATCAGATCAAATATTAGTATACAGTCAACTCTCTCTAAGCAGATGGCACTGTAAGGCGGACACCTCCCAGTAAGGCGGACATGGATGGCTGGTCCCGGCCAAATTTCACTTGTTTTTCTGTATCTAAGGCGGACAGCGGACACTTTTTTAGCAAAAATCTGGTGAAAAATACCTCTCAAGGTGGACACTAGAAGTGCATTTTTTGCACAATCAATAGATTATAGGCCAGATATTAATTCAATTGACCTACTGGTGGACTTACCATTCACTTTTCATGAATCAAACTGTAAAATAGTTCATTCTCGACCCCAGAGCTCTTCTCTTTTGCGCATGACTGACGGCGAGAAGAGCTCTGGGGAACCCTGCGAGAGAGCCTGTTGTGAATGGCGTTCGGTTGAAACAATAAAAACAGTTCCGATTGGTCAATCTGCTACGCGCGTTAAATTGAACTTGCGGCGGGAGTTTTCCCTGCGGCTGGGGTCGAGAATGGCGCGGAAAAGAAAAGTTTCATGAGCTGCACAACCTTGAGCGAAACCCCGAAAAACCCGTGTAATACTAACGAAAATATTTGCCGTTGCTGCTATTCTGGTCTATCCAACATATATGATCGCATATAATTGTTTGGATGAACTTCGAAAACATAAATTGTTTTATTTATCGGGGATTTGGACGGTTTCAAATGCGCCCACTTGACGGCTTACAATTGAGTTTTCGTCAAAATAATTACAGTCACATCAGTCTTTACACAACGGACAGCAAAATGAAAGTGAACTTACCCCTTAGTTACACATAAAATGGCTAAATGATAAACGACGGACGTGAGTGTCCTTCATGGAAAACTACAGCATGCATTCAAAGAAACTATCGATCATTTGAATTAATTAAACTACGGTAAGCGTTCTTGCGAGCTCTCGTGCATATCCCGAGAGACACGCCACAACAACAATAGAGCCGCCATTTTGGATTTGGATTGTAGAGCATGCGCTGTCAAGTCAACATAGCCAGATTTTGGCTACGCTTGCATAGAGTTCCCCAGAGCCTTCGCGTCTTGCGCAGACAAAAAAGTAAAAAAACGCGAAGGCTCTGGGGTCGAGAATGTAAAATAGTTTTACTGATCAGCTTTTGCAGCCGGACTGTAAATACGCAATATGGTATCAAGTTATATCACTCTTTACAAGGCGGACACCTCTATAAGGCGGACAGCTAGAGCTGGTCCCGAGGGTGTCCGCTTTAGAGAGAGTTGACTGTAATAAGAAAGCTTTGGTAAAAGTGAAGAACAGCTCCCCAAAATACTGTCAGTCATCTATCGGCTGACTTGAATATGAAGTGAAACGTTTGGCTGACTGTCAGCCGATTGTTGGTCGACAGTCGACCAACTCACTGCTGGTGATCTGTCAGTGAGTTGCTTGCATTGTAGGTACATGGTTCTGAAAGCCTGTCTTTTCTAAAATCTGTGCCATATTTTAGACCTGAAGCTATTTTTGGCTATTTTTGTTTGAAGATTCATAAATTTCCCCATAATATCAGGAGTATTATAAGCATTTATGGCTGTGACTCCCTTGGGTCTGGACGCTGGATGCTACCAAATCCATCAATTTGATTGGTTAAAACTAGTCCCAATTATCAGCTGTCTCCTTGCCAGCCCTCGGGGGGGGGGGGGGGGGGGGGGGTTGATAATTGGGACTAGTTTAAAACTGGATTTACCATAGTCAATATTCTCCCATTAAAACCCTTTATAACCTTTCATTTGGGTGGCAAATGTCACATACTTATCTCGCTTGGATGACAGCTCCTTGAACTTGAACTCTAAATCTGATTTTTTCATCAGTCTGAAACAGGATGGGCTCCTGTCTGAAGAGAATCCAGTTTACTGGAATTGTTATGGAAATGAAATGGCATAAATTTTATTTATTTGTCATTCAAACTTCCGTACATACAGGCCTCACAGAGAGGATCATTCCCGTGGTACCCCCGCTAAGTCTGTGATTTGTCCCCGTGGGGGAGATAGAGAGTAAAAGCGGTGACGTAGTCGAAAATTGCCAAACAAACTATGGCGACGGAGGAGATCAGTGGAAATATCGAAATGGCTGCAGCTATAACTCCTTCCTCACACGTACAGCTCGCTAAAGAATGGCTCTACCAACGAAAATCACAGATGAAACCTTGGGCGGAATTTTTCAAGAGTTCTCGCTTTAGCAGGCCGAAGACAGTGGCCGAAGCGGGAAGAAGGGTCGTGAAGAACTTGGAAGACTATCAAAGCAACTACGTTCTCATCTCGATTCTGTTGTTCTTCTACTGTGTGTAAGTGGTGAAATGATTGCCTTTTAGTTGTGGTGTTTCAAAGAGAAAACATCTTTGTTGATATCCTGTATTTTATTTATGTATTTGCTCGCTGGAATCAGCCCTAAGCTGAACAGGACTACATGCACTACATTTCATTCTGTTAGTAGATCCCTAACTGCCTGAGCTTCTTATGTTTCTTCGATCAATTCATCGATCTGTCTTTTGTATGTGGTCATTTTTGCGAACTTTACTGCGGTAAATGATGTACAAGTATCTCGAGTATTAAGATTAACTAAATTATCAGTAAGCTTACTGGTATCAAACCGTGCCTTTTTATAAAGTTTTTATTATCATTTTTTGTGAATTATTGGCTGGAACATTAAATTATTTTCCCTGAAAGGAATTTGTTCTGATATTAGAAGATGAGATATTCAGCTTTTGCATGCATATTGCTCAATGTATGTAAATATAATATTCTTATAAAAACATAAAAGCACATTCTTTCATGGAATGTTATTATAACCATGCCTACATGCTTGTGGTTCTTGCAACATGCTATTATTTGGCTGTCGGTGAACCACAAGTATTAAAATTACATGTTCCAAACATATTGACCGATATTTTAACTGTTGGAGTTAATTCTGTTGTTATTAATAATATTGAACCGTTCAATAATCAAACTCAATGGAATAATATTATTGGATTTGATTGGGTTCGGTAATCAAACACAGTCAAGCCAAAAAAATTGTGTGAGTGTTCGATTTCCGAACCCAATCAAACACTCGAACAATCTTAAAAACACTCAAAATCAACTCAAAATATACCAGATATTTCTAGTCTGCCATATATAGATTGAAAATGGATATGGCATGAAAATATGAATGACTAACAGGAGTGAATGTTGTTTTCCTGTGCTTGTTGAACTTCATAATTCAGACCATGCAATTATCAAACCTAATCGAACATTAGATTGGGTTTGATTTGTGACACATTTTTTTGTGAGTGTTCATTGTGTTCGATCTCATTCCCAGAGCCCTCGTTACCCTTATTCAGCGGCAGAATAGGCAACAAGGTACTCTGGGTTGAAGCGTTTTGCCATGACAGGATTCTTTGACTGCCGGTTTTACTGCACAATCTCCCGACATTTACGATCTAATTTGGTCAGTCCCTTGGCACATTGTTATATCGAGGTTCCACTGTACATGAGATTATTGTTTTTTTTATTTCCTCTCATAGCGTCACATCCCCACTGCTGCTTATTGCAGTGTCAGTTGCTGGAGGCGGCTGTTTGGTTATATCGTACAAAAACCAAGGGAAAAAGATTAAAATTCTAGGTGAGAATTTCATTAGACATTTAACATCTGTGCTTTAATTAATTATTATGAACTGGTCCCAGTTGTTGAAAAGATTAATATTACTGTCAGTTTGCTATCCACCAGGACAACTCCAAAGGGTGGGTAATGATAAACCCGAAAAAGTTCCTGGCCCTTTGAGCCTTAAATTCACATAGGGACCCCCCAAATTTATGCAAATAAGTGCAGTAGATTACTACTGTTTACCCCTTTCACTCCCAAGAGTGCTAAGTTCAAAACAGAGGAAAATGGAATTTTATTTTACTAAATTGTCAAAGAGAAACAGTACCACATGAAAGTACTGCTCAATAGCTTTCATTTGAATGGCCACACACTAAGGTTTCATCCACAGACTCAAAAAGTACAACCACATTTATTGACTCAAGTTTTTACTCTGGGCGTGAAAGGGTTAACAAAACCAACTACTTGTCTGAACTCTATCTACTGGATAGAGATCTATCTGATGGAATAGCATTATCCATCTTTTGCACACCCAGGGCCAGATAAAGCAGTATTAAATTAATAATAATTAATTTTATTAATTGGCACAATGTTCTGAATGTCTGCTAATTAAGTTAGAGAACTAATAAGTGGAATTTATATGTGTGTTCAATTTGTAGGTCGTGAGTTAAGTCGAGTGGAACAGTATGGACTTGTTTTACTGATCAGCCTTCCTCTCTTCATTCTGGCATCAGCGGGATCAACAGTCTTTTGGATTATAGGTGTGCATGTTATTTTCATTTTGTGTCTGATTTTAAATGAAAACCTGAAACATATTAGTACCCCTTGGATGGGATGCTAGTCCATCACAAGTTACCCCCAGGTTTTGGCAGGTTGCCACCCATTTGTGCTCCTGGGTGGAGAGAGTTAAAGGAGCTACGTCACGGATAGCGCATCTTGAAAAAAATGGCTATTTTTTTCAAGTTCGTCGTTTGCAATCTGTCTTAATCTTCTTCATCCTCAACCATCCTTGTTCCTGTTTGGTTTATTATTGCCTCTTTGGTGTTTTTCTACCTCAGTAAATTGTTATTATGAGGCTTTCGTCAATTTGAAGGTGATTTTGCACTTTGCAAAAATCACTTAAAATATCGTGACATAGCTCCTTTAGGTATTTTGCCCAAGAACACAACACAATATAAATGACCCCAGCCAGTGCTCGAACCCGGACGACTCGATCTGTAGTGCAACATGCTAACCTTAGGCCACGGTGTCTCTCACAATATTAATACATGCATAGCGTTATTAATTATTTTGTTATTATATAAATTACAAAAACCTGTTTTATAAATGTAATTTCAGGTGCGTCATTCTTTGTGATTGGTCTTCATGCCTCTCTGTTGAGAACGTCGGACCCACCTGAAATAACGGAGCAACTGACAATGGAAGAAGTTTAATAATTACAGATGAATCAAATGCGACATGATCTGTGGAAGAGAAACAACCTAGAATGAAAACGTCATGGATTGGCTACTACCCTACTCTGTACAGTCATCACTATAAAGCCCATCCTCGTCCCCAGGGCTATCTGCATTCAAAATGGTGGCCGGCGCGTTGATAGCCCTGGCAAATAGCAGGTCACGTGTCTCCAAAAATATTGGAGATTTTGATTGTTTCAAAATGGCGGCGGGCTCGCGATTGGCTAATTTTGTGGTCACGTGATCTGCTGTTTGCCAGGGTCTTCTTTGCTCCGCCATTTTGAACGCCGAGAAGACTCTGGGGACGAGGTTGTATAAAGCCTGGGCCAGTTTTCTTCTATTCTCATTGACTATATCATCACCTAGGGCCAAATTAGAGAAAACTCTCAATGGCTCTCAAGAACAAATATTGAGTAAGTTCAAATTCGATGAGAGCTACTGAGAGTCGGATGAGAGTCATTGAGAGTACATGAGAGTTTCAGGACAAAAGAGAGCGACAGTTTGAACTCTCAGCAACTCTCATCCTTGTTTTGCCCGGGGCTTAATAGTGTGGAATAGATATTAGACTTTTTACAGTACAAAGAAACTCCATTAATCCAGGCACCAACTGCCCACAAAAGTCTGGCTGTATTAATGGTGTGACTGTATTATTAGGTTGAACTAACTGACCGAGCATTTACTCGGGCCAAAATAAAGTGCTGTAACAACAGGGTTTCCAATTAAGCAGGGTTCTACTGTATTAACTGCAATGGTTTCTGGTTTCCAATGACTATATCATCCTATAATAATTTGTATGGAAATTCTTTAAAATCTACAATGTCATGTAAGTTTTAACTTATTTTCCCTGTAAGTATTGTAATAAAGGTTCTTGGCTCTGGTGTACAACTTATAGATAGTACAAATGAAGGGCATGCTGGAATAAGGGCATAACGACAATATAATTCTATTGTTAATTATGCCCTTATTCCAGCATGCCCTTCAAATGTATAATAAAAGTGTAAACATATGTGCTCAGCCTCTGCTTCTAAGTGCCGTAGGACTACTCATTCGATGGATGTTTCACTTGGATCTGGCCCTCTCTTCTCCGCAGAGGGATAACAGGGAATAGGGAAGTTTGGGGAGAGGGAAATATAAAGCACGCATGGGTTGGAGAGAGAGAGAAAAAGCAAGCATGCGCAGGATGCCTTTTCCCTCTTCCCATCATCCCCCACGCGCACTCTTTCTCCCCTTTTTGTTCTCCCCCTCCCCAAGGGAGCCTCTGTAGAGGAGAGAGGATCTGGCCCACTTTACCCAGGGTTTCCATTTTGAAGGACCTAATTCTCCCTTGAGTTTCTGCATTCTAAAAAGAATGACATCTGTTCTGATAATATTTTGGCCCCCAGATAAGTGTTAACAAAAACCAACTACGCTATCCACTAGATAGTGATTTATCGAGTGGATAGCGTTATACACTCTTTCACAACCAGGCCCTGATGTTTTTGGTTACTGTAACTAGCCTGTCTGCACTTTTGTTTACTCTTTACATGCGAGGGAAGCCAATCATAGCCCCAAGATATACTGGGTTTTCATAAATACCCCTATCCACAAATGCCCCAGTTATATCACCTGGGGGGGGGGGGGGGAACTCCCATATGAAAGTGATGGAGATGCTTATCGGAAATTTCAAATACCCCTAAAAGGGACCAATCTGGGCATGGCTCAAGCCTTTTTTGACCCCTAAAAGATACCATTATACACAGTATCATGGTGTTTTTTTAATTATTTCTTCGCATGCAACCCTTAAAGATACCTTGATGGCTAAAAATATTGCCGTTCCATCCTGAACATCCTAAGGGGGACCAAAATCTGTAATTTACACCCCTAAAAGGGACAATGAGCATCCCCTTCACTTTTGTATGGGAGTCCCCCACCCCGGGCAGATCATGCATGTACATGTTTGGCCTGAATTTTCAGCCACCCCCTCCGGTCACTCTCTCTCCCCCCCTCTCTCTCCCTCCCTCTCTCGCTCTCTCTTTATTAAGTGGGGGGAGGGGTTAGTAAGTGGGGGAAGGGTGGGAACTCGGGAGTAAAGGGGGCAGGAGAAGAGTGGGCGGGAACCGGGAGAAATATGAAATAATTCCACAACGTTGTGTAATATTTTTCAACAGAAAAAGCACAAAGAGGTGGGAACCACAACAGAAGCAGGGGGGGGGGGGGGGGAGGTAACTGGGAGTTCAAGGTACAGAAGCGAGAATATTTCAGACCTCCCTGTCTCCCTGAAATTCAGGCGAACATAGTTTGTATGCAAAAATAAAATCCAGTGCAAATTTCATGCTTGAACATGACTTCCTGGTCCCACAACTCCAGAAAAAAATACCAGAAATTGTATTACCCCACCCCACCCCGCGCATAAATCTTTCTCACCTTAGCCGTCCTCAGTTTTACTTTTGCGCCTCGAACTCCCAGTTGCGCGTTATATCCAATATTAGAAACCTCAACCTGAGATACATTTACGACGAAAGGACGATCTATATTATTTGTTGTCCGTATAAAATCCTCCCGACCTCCCGCCGGGGACTTCAATTCCCCAACTACCTCCCGCTCAGGCGCGCTCTTGGAGCGGAACTGGGTACTAAACTTGCCTGGAGAGGAGATTCAAGATGGCGGCGAGTGTTGTTCGTCAGTTCAGTCGCCTTTTTCAAGGCAAATCGTTTGTTCGGCGAGTGCCTGTGGTTTCCTCTGTCAGGTAATGTATCCATTTTTATTTTACAGCTTATCCGAGTAGGTCAAAATGTTAAAATTCTGACGAGAAATGCGTAAAAATGAACATTATGTAACAACAGATCAGCTCATATCATGCCCTCAGTAAGCTTATATAAGCTTAAAAGTGAGGTGTTGACATACACTACATATTCTACGTTGTATCTGATCGTAAGGCCATTTACTTGATATATTTCTTTTAAGTAACAGTGGGATTTTTGTTTTTTATTGTGTAGCTTAAAATATTATGTTATAATGCATTTTGAACATGAGTCGGTACAGCTGAGTCCATGGACTACTACAATGTATGTACATGTTATAGATGTCATAGATGTGGTTATTGTTCATCGTGGTTTGATAGATAAATGAACGTTTAATTACTTCTCTCATGATGGAGTCACTTTGAGATGTTGATTGCGACCTTTCAACTGCGCTTTACTGCTAGCCTTCATCAGGCGTAAACAATAACAATCGACCTCATCGCCAGATGAAGACTGAGCAGTAAAGCAGGAAATGTTGCCATCAACACCTCAAAGTGACTCCATCGTGAGACAAACAATTAAACGTTCATCTACTATGTACATAAATATGGACTACCTGAATGGACTACACTATAATAATAATAATATTAATTATTGTAACCGAACAAGTATGTGAATGATCAAGAAGAGGGCAAAAAAATTATTATTATTAAAAGGCCAAATTGAAAATGATCTTCCATTGTAAAACCCTTTTGGTGTAATTTCCAATGTCGCTTGACTTTATTTTTATATCTAGGGTGTAAGGTGTTTTGAAAACTTTCTTGATTCTCCAAAGTGTTTGTGTAATTTGCCACTTTAGAAACAAGTAGCAACAAGTTGCTTGTAGGGCCATTACTGGAGACATAATGGCCAGTGTTCCCATTAACGCACAACTGTGCGTATCTGACGCACAAAAAATAAAAGGACGCACAGTTTTTAGCCACAGTACGTCCCAGGGACGCACATAAATCAGCGCTCAAAATTTCGAGTGTTTTCATAGTTTGGTCTACTCTTGAGATAAATAGGATTTTTCAAGATACAAAACACACATAAGAAACAATGTTAAAGTTTCACTAGTTTCCTTACCTTTTCATTACCTCTCCAAGCTGGAAACTATGAAAATTTGTCTGCAAACTCGAAAACGAAGCAAGAATCACAATGATAATCCACGCGAACGAGCGAACAACTCTCGGCTCATTGATGGTCAGCGGTCAATACTTCATGTAATATTACATGATGTGTATATCACTTAAAATGCCTTTCTCCTTAGGGACCCTTAAAAAATAGAAAGGACCCCCAATTACTGGAACTGGGGGTCCTTGGGACTCCTGTTTTCCAAAATTAGTGGGAATACTGCATAATGGCGGCTTTACGACACGTCCTCAGTAACAGTCCCACAAGCGACTGCGAGATGCGACTCGCCCCATATTGCTTCTCATTTTAAAGTGGGGAATTGATGGCATTTCTCATACCATGCTTTGTTGTTTGTCATCCCTGCATAGACACCTACGGCGACTTCCGGTCAGTGAAGTTGAAGAAGAAAGAAAGCCGCTGAAGTTACAGGGTGAATTAGCAGCTATGGCAGGAACTGTGATGTATCCTAATGAGGAATCTGCTAAGTGGGATGTTGATGGTATGCCGCTTACATACAGTTGAACCTCAACACAGTACAACCCCGAGGGGGATAGTTACTCCTTGAAATTTGTGGCGGGGGGTGTGCTGCCCGCTTCTTTAAACCCTTACCCGTTTTCAGACCAAAATATGCGATTTTCCCTACCCAATTTCAGACCTGACCCTTAAAATTTCCCCCTTTTCAAGCCAAAATGTTCAAAATCTCCACCTGTTTTCAGACCAAAACGTCTCAAAAACCTTACCCTTTAGGGTGGGACATACCTGCATGTATATACATGTAGCTTATATTGGGCAGCAACCCTGGTTTAGCAAACTTGCATACTTCCAAATATTTTGTCAAGTCATCTTTTCAGATGAGGGTTTCAATATTTAAATACTTGATCCAAAACTTTAATTTGATTAGGTTAATTATACATTGTAATAGTCCATCTCAACTTGCCTGCACTACTCACTTGTGATATGTAATAAATTATATCAAACACGAGAGACAGTGTTTCATCTGTTTTCTAAACACAGAGAAGACAGTTGAAAATATGACATGCAGTGAAGTATTTTTAATGAAATACTGTCTTGAGTGTTTGATGTATCATCTCAATCGAAACAAAAACTAAGGAGTAAATTAAAAATCTATGCTTATTATTATAATAAAGACCACGTATGCAAACCTCCGTCGTGGTTATGATTTCCTTTGTTTTGACTTGATGAATAATATTATTAATGTTGAACACTCAAAGAGCAATCTCTGCACACCCATATGTATGCTATTCGCTGTTATTTTATGTTAACCTAATATTTATTTATTTGTAGTTCCTATTCAGGAAAAACTGGTAACAAACATGACTATCAACTTTGGTCCCCAACATCCCGCAGCTCATGGTGTGTTGCGACTTGTCCTGGAACTTGATGGAGAGGTAGAGTTTTCTTAGATTTTCCTTTTTACTTTAATTCTAATGAGATTGAGAAGTATACAGTACACTTTTGATGTGCATGTAGTCTACGTTTGATGTATACGATCCACTTTTGATGCGTATAGTTCACTTTTGATGCGTACAGTCCACTTTTGATGCGTACGGTCCACTTTTGATGCATACTGTCCACTTTTCATGTGTATGGACCGTGCGCATCAAAACTGGACCATAGACATCACCATACGCATCAAAACTGGACAATACGCATCACCATACGCATCACCATACGCATCAAAATTGGACCATATGCATCCTCATACATTAAACTGGAACATGCACATCACCATACACATCACCATACACATCACCATACGCATCACCATACGCATCACCATACGCATCACCATACGCATCACCATACGCATCACCATACGCATCATAATTCAAAATTGGACCATACACATCAAACTGGAGCATACACATCACCATATGCATCAAAACTAATAATTGATTGTTTTTTCTTTTCCAGACTGTAACTCGTGCAGATCCCCATATTGGCCTGTTGCATCGTGCTACAGAGAAGTTGATAGAGTACAAAACATATCTACAGGTGTGTAACAAGTCTGAATCAATATTGGGAACACTTAATATTTTACTTCAGTATTTTTTATTACTGATATTTGGGTGTTCCATTTTTTCACTTCTGAACTTTTTCACTCATGGCAGAGAAATATGATTTACTAGTTATAAGTTGATGAAAACAGTCAAACATCCACTGATGGTCACTTCCATAGAACAGCCACCTCTCTAAAAAACAGCCAGTTAATTCTTCCCCGTAAATGAGAGTGCGTAAAAATTTGCCTGATCACAGGTTATAAGTGGCCATTGTAGAGAGGTTCAACTGTATATTGCATGTTTACTGAGTGTATTTCTTGCTTTTCAGGCCTTACCGTACTTTGATCGCCTGGATTATGTTTCCATGATGACAAATGAACAGGCTTACTCTTTGGCTGTGGAGAGACTTCTAAACATCGACATTCCAGAAAGAGCTAAATGGATCAGAGGTATTGTATAACTAAGTTTCTGTAGGTTACATGTATCCCCTATCAGAAACAATGTCCTTGTCCTACTTATTTATGTTGGCTAAATGGCAAAACAGTAAACGAGAACATTGTACAGAACTTTGAACTGCCAACTGCAAGGCATTGCCCTCATCAACCGTCAACCAGGAACTATTGTAGTTTTGGCAGCTATCAATGAGACTACTGACAGTTCCTGGCACTGCCAGTGGTAGATGTCACTGTGTGATTCCTGGTTGAGCGTCCTGGCATTGCTAGTGGGGAGACCAGGTGGCTGTAATAAAGAGATTACGATTATACAAATTAATTTTACTCTCGGGAGCCGAGATTTAGTGTCTGTTGTCCGCTTTAGGGAGGGTTCGTATTATAGAGATTTTCTTTATAGAGAATATATGGGCATTTTGGCGGGATCAAGGGAACTGTCCATAATAGAGAGGTGTCCGTAAGGAGAGGTTTGATTATAACTGCTATACTGAGGCCACTTTTGATATTCACTCCTCTGTTGTGTTTTTTTAAAGTGTTGTTTGGGGAAATAACCAGAATACTGAATCACATCATGGGTGTGGGTACCCATGCTCTTGACGTGGGAGCTATGACGCCGTTCTTTTGGTTGTTTGAGGAGAGAGAAAAGGTGACTATAATAAGTTAATTTACTGTATTATTAATAATGAAATATAGTTTGTCAGAGTTTACTTTTTCATTTTCTTTTGTATTTCTGCTCAAAGTTTTTCTGTATTCTAAATGGTATTGTTGGATGTCACAACGTGTTGTATTCTTTGGCCACAATATGTTGCAACACGGCTCAACAATATTGGAAGATTTGATCAAAACTCTTGATCAAAATGTTGGGACTATTTGACCAAGGCTTTAAATAAAACCACACTGTGCTCCTGTGAGTAGTTTAGCAAGTTTCTTCTGGTATTGGCCGTTTTCACACTAGGGACGACTCACAGGAAACTCGTCTGGATGGGTTATCCCTAGCATGAAAACGGGACGGTTATAATTTTAGACGGGTAAAATCAGATGAGTTACCCGTCTACTTTTCCGTCACTTTAGACGGATTTCCAAGACAAGTTTCCCGTCTGTGACGGATAACTCATCTTAGAAATAAGGAAAGGTAACCGCGCCTCAGCTTCAAAGTGAAATTGACAAGTAGTTAGACTCGTCTCGAATTCACACTAGGACGAGAAACCCGTCAGATGAGTTTTCCGTCATGACGAGTTTCCCGTCTCTAGTGTGAAAACGGCCATTGGCAAAATGTAGTTCTTTGTTATAATGCCATCACAGCCTTTTTTTAATTTCAAACTGTTGTCTTGCTTCTAGTTGATGGAGTTCTATGAACGTGTCTCTGGTGCACGTATGCATGCTGCCTATGTGAGACCAGGGGGAGTGGCTCTGGTAAGATCATTTTACTGACGATATTATTAACATTTATTACAGTGGAACCCTGTTAATCCGACCACCAATGGGCCACCCAAATCTGGTCATATTAACAGGGTGGTCGTATTAAAGGGGTTCTCAAATAAGGAAATGACTGACAGAACTTTAGTTCGGGACAAAGAAAGTGGTCGTATTAACGAGGTGGTCGTAGGGCGGGGTTCCACTGTATTATACATTTTGGTCTTGTGGGAGATGGGGTGGCCTAATGATTTTTTATTCAGATCAAGCGGTTCGGGTTTGAGCGCTACCCAGGGTCGCTGTGTTGTGTTCTTGGGCAAGATACTAACTCTCACAGTGAAAAAAAAAAAAAAAAAAAAAAAAAAAAATCCGAACAGGTGGTGCAACAACCAGGAGTATAAATGGGTGCTGGAAAACTGTTAGGGAAACCTTACAAAATGCTGGTGGTTAACCTGCGATGGACTTGCATCCTGTCCATGGGGAGTAGCCTACACGTAGTTGGCTTTATGCTATCTAAAACTCTGGCATTGTGGGCCAGTTTGCCTTAGTGCGACTTTACCTTTTATACATTTTACTCACTTTCTCTATTCTCATTGGATCCAGATAATTCTCACTTGCATTAAATTGTGATGTCATATCTACAGACAATAGGATTTATGCTTGCAATGAGCATCATATCTACAAACATTGAGATTTATACATGCTAATAATTGTCAATGTTGTTTCATTGGCAGGATTTACCACTTGGATTGATGGATGATATTTACGATTTTATTGCCAAGTTTGGTCAGAGGTTGGATGAACTTGAAGAGGTATATTACAGTTCTGTTAGTTCTGTTTTATGCTAAATTTTTAAAACTTGATGGAATTGGAATCAGTTTGTTGCTGTGTGTCATTCTGTTTGGGCACCTTCAGTGGCAGATCCAGACCTGTTTATGAGGTGGGGTCCTGAAAAAGTTTTCCCCACTGGCTGTGGGTCAACTGTCGGCAACAGATAAACTGGCAGCTGTCTGCGTTTGTCTGCCAACAGATGACCAACACTTTTGCCTAAAACTGTCGGCCAACAGTTGGCCGAGTAATGGCCAACAGCCAGCCAACAGTTGGCCGACAGGTTTTTTGGGAGCTGTTCTTTGCAATTTCCTGAAGTTGTTTTCATTTGTCAATAAAATAATGTTGTAATCTTCAGATGTTGACAAACAACAGAATCTGGAAACAACGTACATGTGAAGTTGGAGTCGTGACAGCAGAAGAAGCCTTGAACTGGGGATTTAGGTTTGTGATTAGACTTTAAATTTGTATTTTTCTGAGCATACAGTATTAGTGTGTCAAAAGTATTAAGAATATTAAGAATAATTTTGTGACATTTTTGCCTGATACTTGAAGTTTAAACCATTTCAGAGATACAGAGCGGTTTTCAATAATTATTATTGAGTTTCGAAAGTAAACATGTGTTTGCTTCGGTTTTGCTTTACTACGCTCTCTCATTGGTTTGAAATACTCACGCCGCTATTTCAACCAATCAGATGCCAAACTAAAACCAATCGTGACTTGGTTGCATGCGTTTTCCCGCACTTGGCACTGGTTACATGTATTTGCTCTCAGTTCTGATTGGTTCCTTGTGTTGTTTTCGTCTGTTGAGATTGGCCAGAGTGATAACTTTGGTTTTGTTTTTGCTACACTCAATAATTATTGAAAACCGCTGTTATGGAAACTAAAAAAGTAAGTTTTTCAAATAAATTGAAAACCAAAACCAAAATTAACATGTTTAACCCTTTCACTCTCAAGAGTGCTGAGTTCAAACCTGAGGAAAAAGTGTCAAAAAACAAACAGTACCACATGAAAGTACTACTCAATAGCTTTCATTTGAATGGTCACACACTAGGGTTTCATCCACAGACTTAAAAGTTAGAACCACCTTGTACAGCATAATCAACAGCACTGCATGAAAGTACTGCTCAATAGCTTTCATTTGAATGGTCACACACTAGGGTTTCATACACAGACTCAAAAGTTAGAACCACCTTGTACAGCATAATAAACAGTACCGCATGAAAGTACTGCTCAATAGCTTTCATTTGAATGGTCACACACTAGGGTTTCATACACAGACTCAAAAGTTAGAACCACCTTGTACAGTATAATAAACAGTACCACATGAAAGTACTGCTCAATAGCTTTCATTTGAATGGTCACACACTAGGGTTTCGTCCACAGACTCAAAAGTTAGAACCACATTTAGTAACTCCAGGTTTGACTCTGGGAGTGAAAGGAATGTATGATTTTTGTTTGTTCACCCAGTGGAGTCATGTTACGTGGTTCTGGAATCAAGTGGGATCTTCGTAAGTCACAGCCATATGATGCTTATGATCAAGTGGATTTCGACGTTCCCATTGGCAAGAATGGAGACTGTTACGACAGGTACAACAATACGGAATAGAGAGCCTACCTTAACTATTTTTAAATTCAATTCTTGTCTATTTCCAGCCAGAAAAAAACGTGTCTTTTCATGACCCCCTGCGAGATTCGACCCGAAAAATTCCATACTGATGACGTAGCTCTACAGAGATCTGTGTAGTGTTTGGTTATTACTCGCGTGCATGAAATATTGAAATCATAACTGTAACAGCGAATCAGAGATTCTGTATGGATTTCTGCAGAGCTACCTTAAAGTTCCGAAAGTAGCGACTCCCCGAAAGTAACATCAAAACTTTGTGGCTGCTAATAAATCCTGAAAGTAGCGAGATCCCCGAAAGTAGTGAGCCCTGAAAGTAGCGAGCTCCAAAGGCTGCTAATTCCGAAAGTAATGACCCTCGTTACTTTCTGAACTTTATGGTACATCATCAGACCTCATCAGACCTTTCTGTTCAAAATCTGCGGCATCTTCACTCAAATGAACTTGTTATGAGACGTATCTGTTTCGTTAGACTAGTAAAGATTATTTCTTATTTTACTATATTGCTTTTTGAACTTTCAGGTATGTAATCAGAGTTGAGGAAATGCGGCAGAGTTTGAGAATTATTGAGCAGGTTTGTAATTTTTTGTGAACTCTGATATGATCCCGGGGATGGGGGGGGGGGTTACTCCCTTATGTCAGCTATATAGGTATGTGCGGTCCCAAAGGGTATGGTTTTTGAGCCATTTTGGTCTGAAATAGGGTATAGATTTTGACCATTTTGGTCTGAAATAGGGTGTGTTTTGTGTACTCAGGCCTGGAATTTGGTTTGGCTTTTAGACAAAACTATTTTTTGCCATTAACATCGGGGAATTTGAAGCCCATCTCAAACATTTACGCAAACGGAACCCATTCCTGGGTAGCTGAAGTCATGTATTAGACACGTGTACTTATTTTAAAGGTCTGAAATAGGGTATTGATTTTTGCGTCAGGTCTGAAATAGGGTATGGGGAAATCGCATATTTTATTCTGAAATAGGGTGAGTGTTTCAAGAAGCAGGCCACACACCCCCACCAAAAAATTTCAGGGAGTACCCCCAACCCTGCTAACTCGAACCCCTGCTAACTCGAACTATTTTTTGTTTCCCTTCCGGCTTGGGAGTTCGAGTTCTATTATTGATGTGTTATTTGTTCCCCTGTCAGTGTATAAACAGGATGCCTGATGGTGAAGTAAAAGTGGATGATAACAAGATCTCACCACCAAAGAGATCAGAAATGAAGGTAAGTTTTTTGTGAGGATTGTGGGTCGCATGTGTGTTTATAGTTGTGGTGTAGGGAGTTAAGCCTCTGGAGGAAGTATGGCAATGGCAAATACATGAATGATACATTAATGAAATGAGAAGCGTCAAAACCGATGATGCTTCTGGCTTCTTCGATTCCATGCAATCGCACAACCAAAGCAAACATATAATCACTTTTCTAGACAGTCAAAACTCTTTGACTTAACAATACTTGTGCTGATATTGACCTCTGTAGGAGTCCATGGAAGCTCTTATTCACCACTTCAAGCTCTACACAGAAGGCTATCAAGTCCCACCAGGTGCAACTTACACAGCAATTGAAGCTCCTAAGGTACGTACTTGCAAGCATGTGGATTACCATATTGTTCATGCACCATTGTAAATAATTCCATAAAAATGGAATTCTGCAATATATAAAAAATGAAAAATAAAATGAATTTTAAAAAATGGGAATTTCAGTGGAAATCCACAGAGTGGCTCTTCTATCCACTGTTACAGATGGAATTGGAATTTAGAAATGTTGTTTTTTTGTGTTGAGAGAGGAAAACCAGAGTACCCAGCAAAAAACCCTCGGAAAAAGGATGAACCAACAACAAACTCAATCCACATATATATGACGCTGTGTCCGAGATTCGACTGCGCCATCCCTGCTCCCCAATATTATATGAATTTCAAAAGATTTTGCTGATCAAATTTCAATTCAAGTAAGTGTAGCTCTGCTAGAAAGCGTACATTTGTTTGTAAAAACATTTCTGCCGACTCCGACAGCGCTTTACCGACAAATGTATAAGAACTTAAAAACGCAACTTTAGCCTTTTCCAGTACAGCGATGATCCTCAAATTCGATCAGTTAAACGAGAGCGACAGTTTGAAGGTCTTTGAACTCTTGTCCACTCTCGTTCGGCGTATTGTATACAAACTGTTTTTTTTTTCTTGATGTTATCAGGGAGAGTTTGGTGTTTACCTGGTAGCAGATGGAACAAACAAACCTTATCGCTGTAAGATAAAAGCTCCTGGATTTGCACACTTGGTGAGTCTATTTTTTTTTCTGTCGAACCCCTATTAAGCGGCCACCCCCTGTTAAGAGGTCAGTTATCAAAGTCCCGAAACTATTGCCAATATAATACTGTAAATAAATCCCCTATTAAGCGGCCACCTCTATTAAGTGGCCGTTGTTTTTACCCCTATTAGAGGAACAGATTCCCAAAGTGATTTCGATATGAAAGTAATTGTGCGCGATTACACTACGAGCAGTCCCTCATTTTTCTCAGGGATAGTCGAGTAGTCGAGCACGCGCGAAACCTCGAGGAGACGCGACGCGCGGCGGCGAGAAATCAATCGAAAGAACCCTCAAAATATTAGTTTATGTAGATGGAAAAGCACCAAAGAGGTAATAATAAACCAAAAAGGAACAAGGATGGTTAAGATTGGGGAAGATTGAGACGGATTACGAACGACGAACTTAAAAAGTTTAGGGTAACAAGATGCGCCATCCGTGACGTAGCTTTTGCTGTCTTTTCTCTCCAGGCTGGTTTGGAAATGATGTCTGTTGGCCATATGTTGGCTGATGTTGTGGCAATTATTGGTAAGTTTTCTTATCACCCACACGTTTTTTCGGGCACTGTTTTTGGCAGCAAGTCATATTGGAGGTTTCCTTCGCTTGTCACACAATCTTTTGTCCCGAGGGCAAGGAAGATGTCACGCAATCTTTTTTCCCGAGGGCAAGGAAGATTGCATAACGAGCGAAGGAACGTTTCAATGTAACAGTACTTTTATTTTCTATTACGAGAAAGAAGACCTTACAAAAAAGAAAGAAACGAAAATCAAACCAAAACCAATCAACAATTAGATATAATCGTAATAAGGTTCTTAGGCCCAGTTCAGACGCCGTACTTCACATGAGCCGAATCGAATTCGAATTTAGGCCGACCCAAATTAATTTAGATCGACTGAATTGATTCAGACGCCAAGCTTAATTCAGCCGAACTTAAATTAATAGGGGAAAAGTGCTGTTATATTGAAAAATACATTATAATAATTCATGCATTTGTTTCGGCTCATGTGAAGTTCGTTATTCTCGGCTGAGCCAGGCGGGAAGAACGGCTGAGCCGATCCGAATTCATGCAGCCGTTCCGAATTGATTCAGACGCCGTACCTCACATGAACTTAATTCATCGAATTCGATTCGGCTCATGTGAAGTACGGCGTCTGAACTGGGCCTAAGATAATTAATATAATTTTTAAAATCCATGTCAATCTGCCATATATTCATGGGTTGGGTGGGTGGCGGGGTGAGGTCATGAATGGACCAATAGCGGCTGCCATAGGCGCCTTTACAGGCTGACATCCGATCTCACCCCTGTAAAATTGTAAAGCGCATAACATATACACATGGAACAGGGGCTATATAAATTAATTTCCATTAGCAATATCTGTACCAATTGAACGCTTGAACTCAGAAATTTATAGTATATTTGTTTAGTTCAACTAAAAACCATAAATCCCTGGGGCCGGACAGAAGTTGTTGGGACAGTTGAGATCGGGTCCCGTACACCCCCTTCACCCTCAACAAAGAGGGCGGGGGGAGGGGGGGGGGGAGGGGGGGGGGGGGAGTAGTAAATGTTCCAACAATATCGCCTGGTATTGTAGTCTCCTTCGCAATCGTTATTTGTGTCTCCCCACTAACATATCTGTTTGCATCTTTGCTTTTTCTTCAGGCACCCTCGATGTTGTGTTTGGGGAAATCGATCGCTAAGTTCTGGGCTAATCAAGAGAATTATCATGTTTCTGTATTAAATGGAAGGTTTTACTCCGAGGCATCTATCATTCAGCCAGATTATTTTTTTAAGAGTTCAGCGCACATGACTGTAAATGTATTCCGTGCCCTGCAAGAGCTGAAATGTAACTCCTGGCTGTGTCAAAGTTGTAATGGTCACCTTTCGCAGCCGTTATGTGGATTGTCACGCAACGCTTGTGTCAATGGAAACGTTGCGTGACCACTCAAATGACGCCAGCGAAGGAGACTTCACTTGTGACTGTGTCACTTTGTAAAATAGACGAAGATTTAAATAAACAATCAGTGATCTTATTGACAGCGTTGTTTTCTGGTGTTGAGGATTACATGGTCTTCTTTTCGGCCTTTATTTGGCTTTATTTGTCACGAGAAAATATAAGAAATCACGTGTACGCCCATTCCCCCCACCTCCTCCCCCGGCTTGGCACTGGTCGCCTGTTTGCTTCCCGCGCTTGGCTCTCCGGTTGTATGTTTTCCCGCGTTTGGTACCAGTTGCATGTTTTCGCGCGTTTCGCACCGGTTGCATGTTTTCCCGCGCTTGACGTCGATCGGTTGCATGTTTTCCCGCGTTTCGCACCGGTTGCATGTTTTCCCGCGCTTGGGTACCGGTTGCATGTTTTCCCGCGCTTGGCACATATGGCATATATTTGGTTCGAGTTCTGATTGGTTCATTGTATTATTTCCGTTTGTTGTGATTGGCCAGTTTTCAATGCCTGGTTTTGGTTTTACGACAACCATTTGAAAACCACTCAATGGTTAGCTGTTGACCGTTTAACAGTCGTAAAAGACACTACATTTATTATGATTCAATATACCTCTCGGGGCGCGAGCTCAAGGGAGGTGGAGACAGGGCGCACTAAAAAAAAAAAACTTGTTCTAAAACTTTTGAGCACTGCATTCTTGTATAGAAGCGCAAGTGATTTTTAGAGCTTGAGCGCGCGCGATAAAATTCGAAAAAAATGTTATCATGGCAACATGACATCACAATGCGAAAAAAGAAAAGAAAACGTTAGACTTCGTCTCAATGAGCTAACATGCAAAAATTTGCGGGGTATATAAAAAGGCTAGCGCGCATAATTCTAAAATCACAGCATCGCTATCCTCGACGGAAAGCGAGAAAGGAAAAGGGTAAGTTACGGAAAGTAAAGTATTTCCGTCTTATTTTTCTTCTTCTTTGTAAATCATTTATCTCAACCTTATCTCGACATTTGTTGAGACATGTTGTGACCATGCCGGTCAAACGGCCACAACAACCTCTCAACATTTCAAGAACAAAAGAAATGTTGTGAAGATGTTGAGACAAAGTTTAAATGGATTCAAACTCATCTCAACATGGTGTCAAATGGCCTCAACATCGGCTCTCGACAAAATGTTGAGACAAATGTTGTGACCGTTTGATCGGGGCTTAATATTCGACGGTTACAACTCGTAGAGCTGTTTTTGCTTTTCTTCGTTGAATAATATAGAATCATTCGGTGAAGAAACTTTATCCACAAAGTCATGCAATTATAAAACAACTGTGAGCTCATTGGATTTATGAAAATATCAAACACGTGATTTTCTTATTTCACGCGCTAAGTTTTTGCAATTAGGGCAAGTTTTTCGACGTTTTTTTTCTGGGACAACGCATGACTGGCAGTGGCCTGTCAACAGAGGCCCCTCGAGAAGTGTCGAAGGCAAGGCAGGGGGAAGTGAGGTGGATGGTGTTTTCCTCTTTATTTTTAGTCAAGATAGAAGCTCCACCTCGCTCGCTTCCGCCGGCTCAGCGCAAGAGCCATTATAGGCCATCCCTGTGTCACAGAAGCTATAATTCTTCAGCACATCGAGAGCCTCCGATGCGCTAATTCTCATGAAATCTTCACCTCTTCAGCATCACATTTCAGTGAAGTGTAATGTTATACTGAGAGGTGAAGATTTCACGAAAACACAGTAAGGAAAGGGTATGATACAGTACAGTACTGATATTTCAACGTCAGTCGTGTCAAACGGTCTAGTTGAGCCTAGTTATCCTAAGAATATAACCAAAATAAAATGTCTAAAATAAGCGCCTTTCAATCTGTGAATTTGTTCTGTTATCTCTGTCTGGCGAGTCTCCAATGGACGTTTTTTTTTAATTAAAAACGTATGTTGGTGTCTCCGTCTGACAGCGACAAATAAGGACATTACCAAAAAGGATAGGGAGGAATCAAGAGGGACTTGAGCGTCGACGTCACCCCTGATATCCAAGAGGATTACAAATTTTAACTTGTACTCCTGCGATCAGGCGAATTTTTCCGCGCTCTCATTTACTCTTGGTCTTTACGTGGTCGCGCGAAAAGTTTTCGCACTGACGCGTTAGAAAGACAGTGTTGAAGATAGCAACAAAACGGCGAACAATTCGCCCTCTTGCCATAGCAAATTACACTAGAGACTTAAAAGATAAAGCAAGTATCCGAGGGGGATAGGGGTAGGCGGTCAAGCGATGATGGTATTCTCGTATGCAGCAATAGTTGATCCCTTCCCTCCCCACCTCAAATTTCAAGGGAATGCTTGTGTAAGATTCTGAAAAGACCGTCGAAAGAACAAACCAAGAATCAATTCTAGCGGGATGTTCTTTCGATGGTTCTTTTCAAGAATCGTTGTTAAGGTGATGGAAAACAAGTGTTGCCAAGCAACATGCGTGTGCCTTTTTCCCTCCGAAGAAAGTAGAAGTCGGAATTGAAGTAATGAATTGTCAAAACGAAAAGAGATGATAAACTTGTAAGTATTACAAATAATTTCACTTATACATTCGTTCGTTCATTTATTCACGGTTCGCAAATCCTCACGTTGCAAAAGACACTATGGTTGAAAGAAAAAATCCTAGATTGATAATTATCCTTTATCGATGTTTGATTTTGTCTGTCGACCATATCAGTGAGTATCACCACCCTCCCTCCCCTCTCCAAATAAAGGAAGGTTTCGGGGTAGAGTGAAGATCAACATGCTGTCCGCCATCACTTGATCCCTTTCCTCCCCACCCCAATACAATAACGTTTATCACGGTCGGCGTCACCATGCAAGGGAAAGCTTGTGTAAGATTCTGAAAAGACCGTCGAAAGATCAACCAATAATCTAAGATGTTCTTGATTGATTCTTTCGTCAGTCTTTTCAAGGATCGTTGTTAAGGTGATGGCAAAGACGTGTTGCCTAGCAACATGCATGTTCCTCAGTAGCATAAAATGAATTGTCAAAACGGAAAGAGATGACTTTGTAATGATGGTGATGTAATGGCGTTTGCATGCAAGTAGGTGACCGTACTCTTGGTCTTGGTAACCAGGAGTAGTGTCACACACTTACTGGGAAACGACCTATATACAATCGCGTAAAGGATTTATAGGAATTTCTTTCTCACAGCCCTTCACTTGGTCTCCTTCACGGCCGGGGTTGGCTTGTCACGATGGGTACGTCCTCCAGTTACAGACGTCTAGAGGAAAACCATAAGAAATGGCGGGTTACGCGATTTTTTCCGCGCTTGGTACGTTTTCAAGCGCTTGGTACCTCTTAGGGATGAAAATGAATTTGAGCCAAACCCACCAAGCGAGATTCTGATACCTTTTAGGGCCTCCTTTCAATATTCCCGACAATCACCCACATCACTTTTACAGCAGTAGATGTTGTATTTTGCAATTAAGATTAAGCGATTCGTGAGTCTATTTAAGCTATCTTTCTCAAGAATTCCAAACATGATTTTAACGGCCGAGAGATCAATTGTAGAAGACACATTGGTCATATACACCTATTTCAATTAACGTTGTCGGATATAAATGTTTTTAAAAGCCCGCAAAGCTCGCAAGACAAGACCGAAAGGTAGCATGGTTAACAGTACGAAAACTGCTGCACGCACTGATTGAATACTAATGAGAAGTAACATGAAAACATTATTTCTAACGTTTCCTTTTTGTTTTAAACCTGTAGAAGTAAGGTACTTTTAGCCAAACTTAATTTTAGCAGAATCAGCTAGTGAAAACATGGAAAACAAATTATCTAATTCGGGGCAAACCAACTTCATCACGCCCGAAAATAAAAACTTGTAGATTTATTTTCCAGCGATATGCAAATTCTAATGAGTACCCAGACTACCAATCGGTCTTGTCTTGTACTCTTTACGCTTTCTATCCGACAACGTTAATTGAAATAGGTGTATACCATCTGCAAAATGTCTCCCAAAATTGAGCCACTGCCGGACAAAAGGAATAACATATGTTTTAAGTCCTGTTTATCTTTTTTACATAAGTAGCAAAATACACTATGGTTGAAAGAAGAAATCCTAGATTGATAATTATCCTTTATCTATGTTGGACTTTTTTATCAACCACATAGTGAGTATCACCACCTCCCCCACCCCCCTCCCCCCAGAAAGGCTCAAAATGTAAAGCAAGTATCCGAAGGGGATGGGGGAACTGAGGGGGTCAAGTGAAAATGGATATTCTCATGTCCAGCAATACTTTTCCCTTCCCTCCCCACCCCAACAACGTTTATCACGGTCAGCGTCACCTGCAAGGGGAAAGCTTGTGTAAGATTCTGAAAAGATCGTTGAAAGATCAACCAATAATCTAAGATATTCTTGATTGATTCTTTCGACAGTCTTTTCAAGGATCGTTGTTAAGGTGATGGCAAAGACGTGTTGCCTAGCAACATGCATGTTCCTCAGTAGCATAAAATGAATTGTCAAAACGGAAAGAGATGACTTTGTAATGATGGTGATGTTATGGCGTTTGCATGTAAGTAGGTGACCGTACTCTTGGTCTTGGTAACCAGGAGTACTGTCACACACTTACTGGGAAACGACCTATATGTAATCGCGTGGAGAATTTATAAGAAATTCTTTC
The DNA here is from genome assembly GCA_029204205.1 of Desmophyllum pertusum. Classification (NCBI taxonomy): domain Eukaryota; kingdom Metazoa; phylum Cnidaria; class Anthozoa; order Scleractinia; family Caryophylliidae; genus Desmophyllum; species Desmophyllum pertusum. The sequence continues at coordinate 1,193,364 of MU827787.1, read as the reverse complement.
TCACAGCCCTTTACTTGGTCTCCTTTATGGCCGGGGTTGGCTTGTCACGATGGGTACGTGCTTCTCACGGAAGTCTAGAAGAAAACCATAAGAAATGGCGGGTTACGCGATTTTCCCCCGCTTGGTACCAGTTACATGTTTTCAAGCGCTTGGATCTTCTTAGGGGTGAAAATGAATTTGAGCCACACCCACCAAAGCGAGATTCTGGTACCCTTTAGGGGTTCCTTTAACTATTTCCGACGATCATCCCCGTCACTTTTAAATGGAAGTCCTCCCCTCCCCCGAGCACTAACACTGCACTCATTCAACCCAAGTAAACAAAAAACAAATTAAATAATATACTCTTGTCTGGCGGCTACCAGTATTAACAAACTTGTAACCTAAGTTGACAGACGTTTCTTTTCGCGGGTTCAATTCTTCTCCGCTTCTCCGCTTCTGAATTTGACGCCTACCGATCATTCCGTAATAACCTTATACATACAAAATCATTCAGGCAAGGAAACTGTCACGGCCCTTCCTTCTGGAAATTTAATAACTTACTCCCAGAAAAGATGAAAGCTGGAACTCTATCGAACCTTTGTCGGCTTCTATTGAGTTTTGGCTTTGATCTTTTCTGTTGGGGGATGGTATCAATCCCTAGCCTCATGTAATTCATAATTTGTCTCTTTGAGAATACCTTAGCCTGTTCCAGGCTCTCGGATAGTGGGGACGAAGCGAAAAAGGCTAAGAATACCTTAGGTGGATAGTTAAGTATTACAAAATAATTTCAATTGTACATTCGTTCGTTCGTTCGTTCACTTTTTCGCAAATCCTCACGTTGCAAAATGCACTATGGTTAAAAGAAGAAATCCTAGGTTGATAATTATTCTTTGTAAACTTTCGTTTTCTTTTCTTAACCAACATAGTGAGCATCATCACCCCTCCCCCCAGAATCCGAGGGGGATAGGGGTAGGGGGTCAAGCGATGATGGATATTCTCGTATGCAGCAATAGTTGAACCCTTCCCTCCCACCCCAGATTTCGGCGTCACCTTGCAAGGGGAAAGCTTTGGTAAGTTTCTGAAAAGACCGTCGAAAGATCAACTAAGAATCGATTCTAAGATGTTCTTTCGACGGTCTTTTCAAGGATCGTTGTTAAGGTAATGGAAAACAAGTGTTGCCTAGCAACATGCACATGCCTTTTTCCTTCCAAAGAAAGTAGAAGTCGGAAGTAATGAATTGTCAAAACGAAAAGAGATGATAAACTTGTAAGTATTACAAATAATTTCACTTGTACATTCGTTCGTTCACGGTTCGCAAATCCTCACGTTGCGAAAGACACTATGGTTGAAAGATAAAAATCCTAGATTGATAATTATCCTTTATCGATGTTTGATTTTGTCTGTCGACCATATCAGTGAGTATCACCACCCTCCCTCCCCCCTCCAAATAAAGGAAGGATGCGGGGTCGAGTGAAGATGAACATGCTGTCCGCAGTGTCACGTTGTAAGGGAAAGCTTGTATAAGATTCTGAAAAGACCTGTCGAAAGAACAAACCAAGAATTGATTCTAAGATGTTCTTTCGACGGTCTTTTCAAGGATCGTTGTTAAGGTGATGGAAAGCATATTCTGTGCGCAACATGGAGGCTAGTCTCACGAAGGGTCGTTTTGAACTAATATTTTTAAGTTTTCATTTTTTAACCGAATCGTAGACTTATGGAACGGCCTGCCGGTAGAAATTAGAACAACCGTACAAGTTAACTCATTTAAAGTTAAAGTTAACAAGTTTTATTATTGTAAATTTTTATCTAATAAGGACGCGTTTGCATAGTTTTTTGTAGTTTTTAGGCTTTTTTAATGTATTCATATAGGTTTTTACTCATAGTTTTACTCGTTGGGGGTTTATTTAATAAGGAACTTAACTTTCTGTATAAACCTACCAAATTATACTATTATATATATATTTTTTCTCTCTATACGTCTGTATAATTAAATTGAGTAAATAAAAATAAATAAAAATAAAATAAAGTGTTGCCTACCAACACGGCGTGTGCCTTTTTCCTTCCAAAGAAAGTAGAAGTCAAAAGTAATGAATTGTCAAAACGGAAAGAGATGACTTTGTAATGATGGTGATGTAATGACGTTTCCATGTTAGGTAGTTGTACTGCCCTTGTTAGCAAGGGGTACCGCTACCCCCTTACTGGGAAACGCCCATACAACAGTGAACAAATGGCAAGAAACATGTTTGAATACCGCTCCTTCTAATAGTTTGCGAGCCGCGGACTGTTCGTTTGGTACAACCTCGTTCCCAGGGTCTCTCTTCTTCCCGCCAACTCTTTTCAATCGCGTTTTTTGGGCGGGAAGAAGAGAGACCCTGGGAACGAGGTTGCGTTTGGTAGACTGTGAATACAGCTGTTTTCGAGAAAGGTTGTCGGAAAAAGCGCACGCGACAATCCCGAAAAGTATTGTGGGTAGTTTTAAGTTCACGGTTCCTTGACTTCAGCATTTCAGAGAAATCTCTGAAAATGGCACGAGACGCCATGGACGTATGTTTGCGAGTGCTAAAAGAAAGCAACAAAAGTAGGTTCGACAGCTACAGTGTCAGGAACGTAGCTTGCTGATCATTTCCCAGATTACCTTTCGGGATTGTCGCGTGTCGCGTACGCTTTTTTCCGACAAACCTTTCTCGAAACAGCTGTATACCAGGAGCCATAATGATTATGGCTCCTGGTAAAAATGAGTAAAAATGAGTAAAATGAGTAAAAATGAGTAAAATGAGTAAAAATGAGTAAAAATGAGTAAAATGAGTAAAATGAGTAAAAATGAGTAAAATGAGTAAAAATGAGTAAAATGAGTAAAATGAGTAAAATGAGTAAAATGAGTAAAAATGAGTAAAATGAGTAAAAATGAGTAAAATGAGTAAAAATGAGTAAAAATGAGTAAAAATGAGTAAAATGTGTAAAAATGAGTAAAATGTGTAAAATGAGTAAAAATGAGTAAAAATGAGTAAAATGAGTAAGAATGAGTAAAATGAGTAAAAATGAGTAAAATGAGTAAAATGAGTAAAATGAGTAAAATGAGTAAAAATGAGTAAAATGAGTAAAATGAGTAAAAATGAGTAAAAATGAGTAAAAATGAGTAAAAATGAGTAAAAATGAGTAAAATGAGTAAAAATGAGTAAAATGAGTAAAAATGAGTAAAAATGAGTAAAAATGAGTAAAAATGAGTAAAATGAGTAAGAATGAGTAAAATGAGTAAAAATGAGTAAAATGAGTAAAAATGAGTAAAAATGAGTAAAAATGAGTAAAATGAGTAAAATGAGTAAAATGAGTAAGAATGAGTAAAAATGAGTAAAATGAGTAAAAATGAGTAAAATGAGTAAAAATGAGTAAAATGAGTAAAATGAGTAAAAATGAGTAAAAATGAGTTAAAATGAGTAAAAATGAGTAAAAATGAGTAAAATGAGTAAAATGAGTAAAATGAGTAAAATGAGTAAAAATGAGTAAAAATGAGTAAAAATGTGTAAAATGAGTAAAATGAGTAAAATGAGTAAGAATGAGTAAAATGAGTAAAATGAGTAAAATGAGTAAAATGAGTAAAATGAGTAAAATGAGTAAAAATGAGTAAAATGAGTAAAATGAGTAAAATGAGTAAAAATGAGTAAAATGAGTAAAATTGAGTAAAATGAGTAAAAATGAGTAAAATGAGTAAAAATGGGTAAAATGAGTAAAAATGAGTAAAAATGAGTAAAATGAGTAAAAATGAGTAAAAATGAGTAAAATGAGTAAAATGAGTAAAATGAGTAAAATGAGTAAAAATGAGTAAAATGAGTAAAAATGAGTAAAATGAGTAAAAATGAGTAAAATGAGTAAAAATGAGTAAAAATGAGTAAAAATGAGTAAAAATGTGTAAAATGAGTAAAAATGTGTAAAATGAGTAAAAATGAGTAAAAATGAGTAAAATGAGTAAGAATGAGTAAAATGAGTAAAATGAGTAAAATGAGTAAAATGAGTAAAATGAGTAAAATGAGTAAAAATGAGTAAAATGAGTAAAAATGAGTAAAATGAGTAAAAATGAGTAAAAATGAGTAAAAATGAGTAAAAATGTGTAAAATGAGTAAAAATGTGTAAAATGAGTAAAAATGAGTAAAAATGAGTAAAATGAGTAAGAATGAGTAAAATGAGTAAAAATGAGTAAAATGAGTAAAATGAGTAAAATGAGTAAAATGAGTAAAAATGAGTAAAATGAGTTAAAATGAGTAAAAATGAGTAAAAATGAGTAAAAATGAGTAAAAATGAGTAAAAATGAGTAAAAATGAGTAAAATGAGTAAAATGAGTAAAAATGAGTAAAATGAGTAAAAATGAGTAAAAATGAGTAAAAATGAGTAAAAATGAGTAAAATGAGTAAGAATGAGTAAAATGAGTAAAAATGAGTAAAATGAGTAAAAATGAGTAAAAATGAGTAAAAATGAGTAAAATGAGTAAAATGAGTAAAATGAGTAAGAATGAGTAAAAATGAGTAAAATGAGTAAAAATGAGTAAAATGAGTAAAAATGAGTAAAATGAGTAAAATGAGTAAAAATGAGTAAAAATGAGTAAAATGAGTAAAAATGAGTAAAAATGAGTAAAATGAGTAAAATGAGTAAAATGAGTAAAATGAGTAAAATGAGTAAAAATGAGTAAAATGAGTAAAAAATGAGTAAAATGAGTAAAAATGAGTAAAATGAGTAAAATGAGTAAAAATGAGTAAAAATGAGTAAAAATGTGTAAAATGAGTAAAAATGAGTAAAATGAGTAAGAATGAGTAAAATGAGTAAAAATGAGTAAAATGAGTAAAATGAGTAAAATGAGTAAAATGAGTAAAAATGAGTAAAATGAGTAAAATGAGTAAAAATGAGTAAAAATGAGTAAAATGAGTAAAATGAGTAAAAATGAGTAAAATGAGTAAAAATGAGTAAAATGAGTAAAAATGGGTAAAATGAGTAAAAATGAGTAAAAATGAGTAAAATGAGTAAAAATGAGTAAAAATGAGTAAAATGAGTAAAAATGAGTAAAAATGAGTAAAATGAGTAAAATGAGTAAAAATGAGTAAAATGAGTAAAAAATGAGTAAAATGAGTAAGAATGAGTAAAATGAGTAAAATGAGTAAAATGAGTAAAAATGAGTAAAATGAGTAAAATGAGTAAAATGAGTAAAAATGAGTAAAATGAGTAAAAAATGAGTAAAATGAGTAAAATGAGTAAAAATGAGTAAAATGAGTAAAAATGAGTAAAATGAGTAAAATGAGTAAAATGAGTAAAATGAGTAAAAATGAGTAAAATGAGTAAAAATGAGTAAAATGAGTAAAAATGAGTAAAAATGAGTAAAATGAGTAAAATGAGTAAAACGAGTAAAAATGAGTAAAATGAGTAAGAATGAGTAAAATGAGTAAAATGAGTAAAAATGAGTAAAATGAGTAAAAATGTGTAAAATGAGTAAAAATGAGTAAAAATGAGTAAAATGAGTAAAATGAGTAAAATGAGTAAAAATGAGTAAAATGAGTAAGAATGAGTAAAATGAGTAAAATGAGTAAAAATGAGTAAAATGAGTAAAATGAGTAAGAATGAGTAAAATGAGTAAAATGAGTAAAAATGAGTACAAATGAGTAAAAAAGAGTAAAAATGAGTAAAAATGAGTAAAATGAGTAAAATGAGTAAAATGAGTAAAATGAGTAAAAATGAGTAAAATGAGTAAAATGAGTAAAATGAGTAAAAATGAGTAAAATGAGTAAAATGAGTAAAAATGAGTAAAAATGAGTAAAATGAGTAAAAATGAGTAAAAATGAGTAAAATGAGTAAAATGAGTAAAATGAGTAAAATGAGTAAAATGAGTAAAAATGAGTAAAATGAGTAAAAATGAGTAAAATGAGTAAAAAATGAGTAAAATGAGTAAAATGAGTAAAAATGAGTAAAAATGAGTAAAAATGTGTAAAATGAGTAAAAATGAGTAAAATGAGTAAAATGAGTAAAAATGAGTAAAATGAGTAAGAATGAGTAAAATGAGTAAAAATGAGTAAAATGAGTAAAATGAGTAAAATGAGTAAAATGAGTAAAAATGAGTAAAATGAGTAAAAATGAGTAAAAATGAGTAAAAATGAGTAAAATGAGTAAAAATGAGTAAATGAGTAAAAATGAGTAAAATGAGTAAAAATGGGTAAAATGAGTAAAAATGAGTAAAAATGAGTAAAATGAGTAAAAATGAGTAAAAATGAGTAAAATGAGTAAAAATGAGTAAAAATGAGTAAAATGAGTAAAATGAGTAAAAATGAGTAAAATGAGTAAAATGAGTAAAAATGAGTAAGAATGAGTAAAATGAGTAAAATGAAAATGAGTAAAATGAGTAAAAATGAGTAAAATGAGTAAAATGAGTAAAAATGAGTAAAATGAGTAAAAATGAGTAAAATGAGTAAAAATGAGTAAAATGAGTAAAAATGAGTAAAATGAGTAAAATGAGTAAAAATGAGTAAAATGAGTAAAAATGAGTAAAATGAGTAAAATGAGTAAAAATGAGTAAAATGAGTAAAAATGAGTAAAATGAGTAAAATGAGTAAAATGAGTAAAATGAGTAAAATGAGTAAAAACGAGTAAAATGAGTAAAATGAGTAAGAATGAGTAAAATGAGTAAAATGAGTAAAAATGAGTAAAATGAGTAAAAATGTGTAAAATGAGTAAAATGAGTAAAAATGAGTAAAATGAGTAAAATGAGTAAAATGAGTAAAAATGAGTAAAATGAGTAAAATGAGTAAAATGAGTAAAATGAGTAAAATGAGTAAAAATGAGTAAAATGAGTAAAAATGTGTAAAATGAGTAAAAATGAGTAAAAATGAGTAAAATGAGTAAAATGAGTAAAATGAGTAAAAATGAGTAAAATGAGTAAGAATGAGTAAAATGAGTAAAATGAGTAAAAATGAGTAAAATGAGTAAAATGAGTAAGAATGAGTAAAATGAGTAAAATGAGTAAAATGAGTAAAAATGAGTACAAATGAGTAAAAAAGAGTAAAAATGAGTAAAAATGAGTAAAATGAGTAAAATGAGTAAAAATGAGTAAAAATGAGTAAAATGAGTAAAAATGAGTAAAAATGAGTAAAATGAGTAAGAATGAGTAAAATGAGTAAAATGAGTAAAAATGAGTACAAATGAGTAAAAAGAGTAAAAATGAGTAAAAATGAGTAAAATGAGTAAAATGAGTAAAATGAGTAAAATGAGTAAAAATGAGTAAAATGAGTAAAATGAGTAAATGAGTAAAAATGAGTAAAAATGAGTAAAATGAGTAAAATGAGTAAAACGAGTAAAAATGAGTAAAATGAGTAAGAATGAGTAAAATGAGTAAAATCAGTAAAAATGAGTAAAATGAGTAAAAATGTGTAAAATGAGTAAAAATGAGTAAAAATGAGTAAAATGAGTAAAATGAGTAAAATGAGTAAAATGAGTAAAATGAGTAAGAATGAGTAAAATGAGTAAAATGAGTAAAAATGAGTAAAATGAGTAAAAATGAGTAAAATGAGTAAAAATGAGTAAAATGAGTAAAAATGAGTAAAAATGAGTAAAAATGAGTAAAATGAGTAAAATGAGTAAAATGAGTAAAATGAGTAAAAATGAGTAAAATGAGTAAAATGAGTAAAATGAGTAAAAATGAGTAAAATGAGTAAAATGAGTAAAAATGAGTAAAAATGAGTAAAATGAGTAAAAATGAGTAAAATGAGTAAAAATGAGTAAAATGAGTAAAAATGAGTAAAATGAGTAAAAATGAGTAAAATGAGTAAGAATGAGTAAAATGAGTAAAATGAGTAGAATGAGTAAAAATGAGTAAAAATGAGTAAAATGAGTAAAAATGAGTAAAAATGAGTAAAATGAGTAAAAATGAGTTAAAATGAGTAAAATGAGTAAAATGAGTAAGAATGAGTAAAAATGAGTAAAATGAGTAAAAATGAGTAAAATGAGTAAAATGAGTAAAACGAGTAAAAATGAGTAAAATGAGTAAGAATGAGTAAAATGAGTAAAATGAGTAAAAATGAGTAAAATGAGTAAAAATGAGTAAAATGAGTAAAAATGAGTAAAATGAGTAAAAATGAGTAAAATGAGTAAAAATGAGTAAAATGAGTAAAATGAGTAAAAATGAGTAAAATGAGTAAAATGAGTAAAATGAGTAAAAATGAGTAAAATGAGTAAAATGAGTAAAAATGAGTAAAATGAGTAAAATGAGTAAAATGAGTAAAATGAGTAAAAATGAGTACAAATGAGTAAAATGAGTAAAAATGAGTAAAAATGAGTAAAATGAGTAAAATGAGTAAAAATGAGTAAAATGAGTAAAAATGAGTAAAATGAGTAAAATGAGTAAAATGAGTAAAAATGAGTAAAATGAGTAAAATGAGTAAAAATGAGTAAAAATGAGTAAAATGAGTAAAATGAGTAAAAATGAGTAAAATGAGTAAAATGAGTAAAAATGAGTAAAATGAGTAAAAATGAGTAAAATGAGTAAGAATGAGTAAAATGAGTAAAAATGAGTAAAAATGAGTAAAATGAGTAAAAATGAGTAAAAATGAGTAAAATGAGTAAAATGAGTAAAAATGAGTAAAAATGAGTAAAATGAGTAAAATGAGTAAAATGAGTAAGAATGAGTAAAATGAGTAAAATGAGTAAAATGAGTAAAATGAGTAAAAATGAGTAAAATGAGTAAAATGAGTAAAAATGAGTAAAATGAGTAAAAACAGAGGTCTATAACTAGAGGTCATTGCGTGCGGCCCATCAGATTCGCAGTTAGGCTATTTTTAGACATTTTTCGCGCGAAACCAGCAGCCAATCACGCACAATGACTGACAAAAATGGTCAGTGAACGCGCCAGCTCGACAATTTTTGTTCAAGACGGTTTGTTCGTCGATTGAAACGATGGCTAAAATTATTAATCGCGTTTGGCGGGAAGAAGAGAGACCCTGGGAACGAGGTTGCGTTTGGTAGACTGTGAATATACCCATGTCTCATCGCTCCCTGCTGCTTGGGGGAAAGCGGGTTGGTACGATGATAGGCGACTGTACAGTCACAGGCTATACCCTCGGGGATTTTAAAATTTTAGATATGAAATGGGAATGCGAGAGGGAGAGGTGATTGAGATGTATTAGACTGCAAAACAGTCTCTTTTTTTTCTCGAGATATTGTGCGCGACGCGCGAATTGAGAGCCGGGTGCGAAGCGTCGATAATCCACGCGCGATCCCACTCGTAATTTTCACGCTCGTTCTAGATCCTTTTCGGGACACGTTCAGCCAGACTCTTGCGCTAAAATCGAAACTAGAAGGAAAACGGGGAAAATGTGTATTTTTCTCGATTAATACAAGCTACTTATGAGTTTATAACAGAGATTCTAACCTTTGAACGCCAGTTGGTGATTCTGACAGTAATGACTCAATTTTATAGCACCCTTGTGACAAGTGCCCTCTCCTTTACTATAGAATTAGCGCTCTATTCCAATTACACTCGCATGTCACAGAAGAACTGATCATCCGTTAAAATGCCAATTAACATGACCGTGACTAAACCGTGAATACATAGAGCGGTTTTCATTTGAGTGTCGTAAAACCTACCCTGGGTGCCAAAGGGATTTTTTTCCTTTTTCCTTTGCGCGAACTGTATAAGCGGCGAAGCCGCGACAACGAACACAAGCCCACAACGTGGCGAGCGAAACCAAAACCAAAACCAAAACCAAAACCATGATTGGTTTTGGTTTAGCATCTGATTGGTTGAGTAGGTGGCGCGAGTTTTTTAAACCAATCATAGAACGTAGTAAAGCAAAACCAATTTCGGATTACTTTCGATACTCAATTGAATAGCCCTTTTCACGGTTAACCTGAAATATTTGCATAACAATACAGCTAAACATAGAAGCGAGGCAATTTCGGGCACAAGCTGTAAAACATCGTGATTTTCTTGAGCTCCTTAAACTATCTTAGCATAAAAATAGTTTCAAAACGGAGAAGAACTAAATATGCACCTATTTTAGTTAAAGTTTACTGTAAAGATCGTAATCCGATCTCCCTGTTGCTTATGCAAGTCTACTCTTTATTACTAGAGAAAAGTAGTTTTACATTTTTTTCTAAAAACAACGTAAAATAAAAGAATTGTAGTTCTTCTACATTTTAAAACTGTTTTTATACTAAAAGAGTTGAAGGAGCTCAAGAAAAACATGATGTTTTGCAGCTTGTGCCCGAAATTGCCTCGCTTCTATGTTCAAGTGTATTGTTATGCAAATATCGCAAGTTAACCGTGAAAAGGGCTATTGAAAATCGCTCTGTTAGCTCACTGGGCTAAAATCTTTCACAGGACAACAATCGAAGTCCGTTTTCAATTCCTTAGTCAATTCCTTATTTTGATACGAGTTTGTCAGAACGCCCTCCCGGTGCTAATCATCTTCGAGTCCAGTCCAAAGTCCATACTTCAGATCATGTGAACGAGGCTGGAATACCGAACTTTTGTGGGTGGTGAAAGTACAGTGTAAATAACGCGATTGTTGTGGTTTTATTCAGTGAAACAGTGAATACATCGTGTATTGGCGTCGGAGGGTGATAGGATGATCGTCCAACAATGAATTGATGATTCTGTTTTGCTTCGATTACATCGTTTTAGGCACGTTTTTCAAAATATGCCTCCCACTGCGGTCAGATTTGGCGGATATGTTTTCAGCTGTCTGATTCTTGCAAATGAGAATTATTCTCCGTCTCAGTGGCTGGAAGACGGATTTCACCTGCATGGAGGACTTTGACGACAATCGTAGGCTTAGAAAGATTATCAAGCTTCTTTTTAATTGAGTTTTGTAGATTAATAGCTTGAGCGGGGTTTTTCAAGATGGCGGACACGAACCCGGCCTCCGACAACCTCAAGTTAGGCGACTACGATTTTCTTCCTGTACTCTTTCGGCACTTGAAACGAATCCTTGCCGACAATACAGAATATTTTGAACAATACACGTACAAGGCAGTTTACAAGAAGCTTTACGATGGCTTTACATTGATGCTATCCACTATAGACTCTTTGGAAGAAGGAGCCATTTTGCTGGCTCAGGCGGCCCCGTTGTACGATTACAGCAGCGATGTGAAGGGGAATGGTTACAGAAGCTTGTTGAGGCTCGTTGAACAATGCCTTCGTTCTGTCACGGATTTGTCCGCTTATTGCCAAACGCATCGAGACAGATTTTATTTTCGTTCTCACCATTATAGTTTAGAAGTGGAGGCATTCTCCAATGTTTTTCAACGAACGAGTCAATTGTTACAGTTTGCGAAAATTGTCATCGAGGACAGCGTACCAGACAATTTATTTCCCGAGAGTTTTGACTCGAAAGTCATGTTGGAAGTCGAACAGGTGGATAGAGAATGCTTTTATGGGCGCACTTTGGGATTTCAGGTAGGCCTTATCAACATAATGTCTTATCTTGAAATCTACAAATGATATGATTTCTAATTAATTAATCACCTATTTGTAACAAAAAGTTGTTTGACAAATCTGGGGTCAACCTTTCTCAATTTACTAAATAAACAGGCATAAATTTAATATGCATGAAAATTTGGCCCCAGGCATTGGCCGTTGTTATACATCTCGTTATGCCTTTCTAGTATAAAGACTGGCCACAAGACGCATTATGCATCTGGATGGACTATCTTCCATTGTGCGGTTGTTCAAGACGTATTACGGAAGTTTGTGCATCTTGTGCCTGTCTTTATACTGGAGACGCATAACCAGAGGTACATATATAACAGATGCAATTTATCCATCTGGACGGATTATGCATCCTGTAGTGTAAAAACAGCCATTATCATTTCTTAGAAGCTAAAAGTTTTTCAAGAGCAAAAAAAACAACACATTCTATTCAGTTTAACAATAATAAAATTGTGTTGGGCAAAAACTGAAAGTTCCAACATAAAACACATAGAGAAAGATGTTATTTCAGTTTGTCACGAACGTGGGACAAAGAAAAAATTTGAGTCTACGACGGGAGTCGAACCCTAACCATTGAGTTGCAGGGAAACTCGTGGTGAGCTAAATAAAATTTATTCAAATAAATAAATAAATAATTTACCATATTTCTTTATTATCATATAAAATGCACATACGAAAACTGGTGGATATTTGGCTAGTCATGTGACATGTTCACGTCAATCATGTACAATAAAAAATTATTCGCAATCATCTTTAATTTTGTACAGATTTGTCAGTCTCTCTCAATATTCATAGTTATTAAAAACCAATAGTGAGAACAGAAATCTCTCACAACACAGATGTTTTCAAAGGTTGTCTTGAGAAATAAATCAATTTCTTGCAAGATAAGTTACTTCAAATTTATTCTAAAATTACTTAGATGAGACTGTCAACTTACTTTTTAATCAATTTGTCATTCTTTCGGATTTAGTAATTGCAGATGCAGTTCAGTCGGGGGAAAAAGTGCCAGTTGATGATGAAATCCCGCCTCAGAGACGGGGCTGAGTCCGCTATTTTCTTCCCCGAAGTTGCTATGCAACATGACGTATATGCTCGAGTGATTGCTTTCGGAGTACTTGTGAGTGCTCGCGCTAGTTTCTGATTGGATAAAATGATTCAGAAACTCTTTGAGTGATTCAACGAAGATTTTCCAAAACCGGCACTTGTTCCCGCACCAGAGTTACTAATGTATCAAAGAAACTCATGAATGTCGTAAAAAAAATAGGAAATGTTGTATGGTATTATGACAAGTTATATTTTGTATCACAAGTGTGAAATTGACATGTTATTTATATTTTCAGTTCTCTAATGGTTTGCGGCATTTCTTACAAGTTGTTTGTGTAGCTATGGCCTCATTCGCCGAGGGATATCATCGGCACAAATTTAGCAGCGTGGCATGTGCCACAGTATCTGTCCTGAACAGCGGAAAATATACGGTGAACCCTGAGATGAGGGCCAAGATGATTGTAGATGTCACTCAGAAGACTAACATGGAGTTTTGTAAAGCTTTCTGGAGTTTAACAGAAGGTTATGGAATCCAGGTACATTTAATTAACGTCTTGCAGCAGTATAATTTTGGTATGTCCATGTCACAAAAAAAGTCAATCCGCATTCTGATACATGTACCTTAAGCAGACACACAATTGGAGCATTTACCAACTGAAGACATTTTCACGACTCTTCAACCAAATCAAAATTATCATTGATTTTTATTGAAATGATGATAGCCTGTTCTTTTGCATTTCAGCATGTACCATTGCTAGTTTGCTCAGCAATGAAGGTGAACAGAGTGTTCCATATCCCTCCTGACCCCTTTGAACTCTTGACGTTGAGTGGGGAGTCTATAAGTATTGCTCCGCCCTGTTCCTGGTCAGGTCTTGCTCCAGTCCAAGTGCGACTTCTGTCGTATGAGTGGAGAAAAGGACAGGTATGAGTTAATTTATTAAATACTACTGTTAAAGACCCTCCCCTGGTACTGTGCCTTGTTGTGGCAGAGAGGTTTGAGTGCCCTTGCGACCCCCAGAGCTATACCGGTGGGAGTTTTTGACCCTGGCAGGTTCAACCAAGCTGGATTGGTCTGCGGGAGAAAGGCCATTCTCATCCCCAGAGGCCACGATCCTTTTGGTCAGCACCAAGAATCGAGACCTCTGGCTGGTTCCAATTTGTTGAGCATGCTCAGAGTACTCGTCCTGTATTCTCAGCCAATCAGATTTGCCAGATTTGACGGTTAGTCCGAGATTCGCGGACTTCCGGTTTTGGAACCGGCCAGAGGTCTCGATTCTTGGTGCTGACCAAAAGGATCGTGGCCTCTGGGGACGAGAATGGAGAAAGGCCTTACAAAAAGGATAGATAGGCCTCATGTACCACTTGGCATTTAGAGGTAGAGTGAGTGAGTGATATATGGGCAACACTCTCTTGCAACTTGTCACATAACAATGTTGCAAGTTTTGCAATTTTAAAAAGGATGTTGCACATATTACCACCCATGTTACAAATTGCAGCAACCACATGGTAATACATGCAATAACGCATTTCAACTTGCAATGCAACATTGCTGTGCCACAAGTTGCAAGAAAATGTTCACTGTCCATATTACTTGGTCTTACATGGAAGTGTTCAATTTTATGTATGATCGACAGAAATCTTTTGCAAACCACTCGGGAGTTTTGATTGAAATTAAAGGTCGCGTAACAGTGAAATTGGTGGTAAACATTATTTTCTCACATCAGCTTGTATTTGTACCTCAGAGCAAAGATGGCAAAGAGCACCATGGCCGATCAGCAAAGCCTAAAAGTGACGGTGTGTTACTTCATGTTCATGGAGGAGGGTTTGTTGCCCAGTCGTCAAAATCACACGAGGTACGACATAAATTAATACAGTTCTCATCATGGAATGTTATTACCCAGGTTCATATCAATCATTTTACATGAAGCGGCAACCAGTGCCGCCTTAAACTGTCAAAAATTAAAGGCGACATTTAATGCACTGAAACTTTGCCAAGAGGTGATGACAGCCCTTTAACCCTGATATTAACATATAATTTCTCTTTCCGGCTTTCATACATTTCCTACTACAGTTGAACCTCTGCTAACGGACACCTCCCATAGGTGGACACCTCTCGGACACTTTTTCTAGTTCCGAGGGTGTCCACTTATGGGAGGTTCTACTGTACACTGTTTGAGATAATTACGACAATATTGACAATATTTTCCTTTGATGATCAGATCCTGTATTCTCGTGACCTCTGTGCTTGAATCTGTCTTTATTGTAAGGAGAAATTTTGGTCAATGTCAGGGCTGAAAGTGTTAATTGAGCTACAGTTGTTGATTATGTAAAGGTAGGAGATGGAAAAACTTGGGAAACACTTTTGATTGAGGCCCTGACAGGGTTCAAAATAGCAGCCGGCTGCCGCGGTAGCCGGCACTTTTACCACACTTGCCGGCGACTTTTCACCGAAGAAATAGAAAATATCGACTTTGATCGGCCAACTGAAATCAAAGTCGCTGTAGATGTTATAGTAAACATTTCATATCAGACAATAAAGCAGCCAAGAAATGTTTTAAAAGCTTTTTGGAAACGTTTTAAAATGAGTATAAAGAGTAGAAAAAGGTTTGGAAATTTGAAGCGTGCTGCAAAAGTTGAAATGGAGAATTAGTGAACGACTAACTCTTTTACGCGTTTGTTCAAGCGTGAAACGTAAACATGCAAGTTTGTCTCGACAAACCGTTGCGTTACCGACTTTATGTTTCTGCACATGTAATCAATATTTATTTTGCACAAAAAACTTTTTTATTGCCGGTTGTTAAGACTTTTCACTCATTCAAATTAAAGTCAGTTTTGTATTCATATTGCTTGACAGAACGGATTTCCCATGTTTTGTGAGTGAAGAAGCGTGACGGTATTTTACGCTTGAACAAACACCTATAAAAAAAGAGAGCCGTTCACGATGCTTTGTTTGGAACGAAACACGTTAATTAAAATGAAGATTCTGATGCTGACATTATTTTAGCAGTTCAAAGCATGCGATATGTGCGAAATGTTTTTAAAATCAGTTTATAATTTTCAAGGTTTCTCAAGGAAGAGAAAGTGAAATTTCAATTCAGGAAGATTTTGGTCACGTGCTAGGCAACGGGTTCTTGGCAGATTCCTGTTAATTAGTGTAGCAGTACGCACACACGCAAATCGCGGAAAGTGAAAAAAGTTCAACTACTACGTGCTCATTCATTATTGACAGCCGGGAAAAAATGAGCCTTGACAAAAAAAGCTTACAAATTCAAGCTAAAAGCTGTGATTTTATTTTGAACCCTGCCTGATTGTCCCTTTCAGACAAATCAAAGAAATCAGAGAGGGGAGGGGAGGGCTCACTTCTCCCTCTCAATTTCGTTTTGCCCTCCCCTCCCCTCTCGATTTTTTGCTCCATGTTGCCACCCCAAGTATACCCATGCCCCTTACGCTCTCGGAAAGGAAACGACAGCTACGCATATGCCATAAACAGCTTTACAAAAACCTGTGCCAATTTAACAATTGACTCTAAGTTGCTGGTTTTAAAAGGATGAGTAGCCTTAATGGTGTTTGTGACTAAGAAGTCCATTTAAAATACAGTTCACTTGTTTTCAGATGTACCTTCGTAAATGGGCGTATGAACTTGGTGTACCTATCCTATCAATAGACTACTCACTGGCACCTGAAGCACCGTTCCCGCGAGCCTTGGAAGAGTGCTTCTTTGTGTACGCTTGGTGTTTGAATAACTTTCATCAGCTGGGTACCACTGGAAAGTGTTTCTGTTTTAGCCTGGCGACTTCTGCAGGTTAGAAGACTTGTCGATATAATCATTGGTATCATTAGTAACACTTTGTAACAATTATTATTCATTGCCAGTGTTGTAAGCATGTCCAAGACACCTGAACTGCGTCAAATCATCAGTAAGCCAGATGATCCGACTCATCTGAAGTCAGGTCACGTGAGGAAAAAAAAAGATAACAAGAACCTTCCTCGTTCTTAAAGCATGTGCGTCTCGCAAATTAACTTCCTGCAAGTTTGGGTCGACTACAAGAAAGACGGGTCATGTCGATTTGAGTCTAATCGAGTCCATTCATCCACATTTTCTACCCCCTGTCCAGCCTTCTTGTTGTATTCTTCCTGAGTGTCTTGCAAATCGACTACAAGAAAGCTATGATGGGTCGAGTCAATTCATGCTTGTCATATATATATTTTTAAGTGCCTCACGAATTGAATGTTGGTGAATAACAAAAGTAGGTAGGACTTCTTGAAGGACCTCCTTTTCTTTTAAGATCCGACAAGCATTTTATCCGTGCAAGCGTGAGGCACAAAAATGGTGTTATGTGTGATAAGGGGTTTGGGTGAGCACCCTTGTGTTGCCTCAATTCCTTCTTGTCCCTAACCTTCACTCTGTGCTCCTTTCTTGATTTCGGTGCCGTTTCCATAGCATGAAGCGACTAGAAGTATCGCTACTCTCCCTGGATGCGATGATAGTACATCGCAGGTAACCCCCCAGCATTTTTTCAGATTTCTCCAAAGATTTTCCCATAACCATTTATACTCCAGTGTGGAGAGAGGCACTGAGAGTAAAGTGTTTTGTCCAGATAGTCCTGCACCCCAAATCCCAAAACGTGTACATTTCTGTCATGATTTTCTGCCAAACTGGTGAATGACGACATTCTTCTGCATGCTCAACAAAATTTGTACCCTTAGTTTATTCCTTGCCTGCCTTTTCAAGCTGCTTCTGTAAGAGCCAAACATTAATTTTTCTTTGTAATTATTATTTTATCCTTGTGTAAAAAAGTTGTTTCTACCTGTAGTGCATAATTATAATTATTTTACACACTTATTTTTTCTTACGCATTATCTCTGTACTTATCATGTAGGTGGTAACTTGTGTGTTTCACTGAGCATGCGTGCAGCAGAGTACGGCATCCGTGTACCAGACTCCATCCTAACTGCTTATGCACCGTTCAATGTGCAGTGGGTCCCCTCCCCATCACGCCTTCTGAGCCTCATGACCCGCTGCTACCTACTGGAATACTGGGTGCGTGCTTAGCAGCGTACTCCGGCATGGGCAAGTCACCCTTCGATGGACTGCACCAAGAATTCCATTAAATCTCTAACAGGAGAAACTAGTCAACCGGTGAATGTCGTTAGCAGACGGACCAAGACAAACTCTTTGTTGCGTCTTTTGAGAGTGGGGATCTAAGGATGCCAAGTATGGAAGAAAGCAGTAGTTATTTGGATGCGCATTTACAATCAGGGCTGAGAGTTTTCACAGCTGTGTAAGCTCACCGGAGTCGATGACTGTTAACAATGCGACGACCTCGGGCACTGAGGCAGTTGTTAGTTATCATTGTGGCCAATGGATTTATGCACCATTCCTCAGAAACGCACATCGAGCATACTGATTCAGATCATGATAAAGATTGTGAGAGTAGCAGTAGTTCATCGGTCATCCGCAATCAAGAAGACATTCGCAGGACACCACATCTAGTAAGCCCACAAGCCCTCAGCGAAGTAAACATGGCGGAGGGGATGAGACGGATCATATAGCAAGTGCATTACCATAGTGATATTGGAGAGTGCCATGTGGTGAATGTGGTCGAGTCACCAGACAGCTCCAGCGGAGAGCTCCTTTTGTTCCCTCTAGATGTGCCTCAGGATGGGGCCTTTCTCGAGGTGGGCACACCGCCCAACGAGGACGAGGAAGGAGGGACACGATGAAGAGCCGCATTCAAGGACCACATCCATGTCCCAAGTGTGCCTTCCTATTGCTAAGAACCCATACATGTCCCCACTCCTGGCTACTGATGAAATGCTGAAAAGCCTGCCGCCAATCGATATAGTGGTAAGTTGGGTTGGGATGTTAGTCTAAAAATGTTTTATTGTGGAGATACATTCTGATTTTTTTTGAGGGGAAGGGGAGACCATATTTTTTGGTGATTCTTGCTTAATAGTTAAAAGTTAATAGCCTCAGTAAACAGATTTTGTTTCGCACATCCTCTTACCGGTTGCTGTAAGGTAGTCGGGGAGTGGGGAGTGTCGTCCGCTTCTTTAAACCCTTACCCATTTTCAGACCAAAATATCCTATTTTTTTTCTACCCGTTCAGACCTGAGCCTTAAAAATTTGCCCCTTTCAGGACAAAAAGGTAAAAATATATACCCTATTTCAGACAAGCAGGCAAAACATACCAATTTGAGACCAAGGTGTTGAAAATCTTTACCCGTTTTTCAGAGCAAAACGGCTCAAAAACCATACCCTTTGGGGCGGCTCATACCTATATTGTTTATATAGGGAAGCACCCTCCGTCCCCCAGGGGTAAGAGGACCACAACACGATGTCTATCTAAGGTTTTACTCAGGCTACTCCCAAGTTCATGAAAATAACAGCCATTTGACAAGGACATATTAACTGTATAACAAAGCTTGCTAATGCCTCTTCAATCTTGTTTTCCTTCAGGCCTGCACACTGGATCCCATACTGGACGACTCGGTGGAGTTTGCCCGACGGCTACGCTCCTGGGGAAGGACGTGGAACTTTACATCTTAGAGGATTTACCCACGGCTTTTTAAGCTTCCATATGGTCAGTCAAGAAGCAAGAGAAGGGAACGAACTATGTATTGTCTGCTTGAAAAGAACATTGTCAGGAAAGAGGAAGGTTGGAAACACAGAAAAGCCTCCAGTGTACTGAATCAACACTATGTCACGCAACACTCTTGCGGTAGAATTGCGTGACGTCACGTATTGTCACGTTCTTTCACAAGACGATTTGCGTGACATCAAAATAATGACGGTAAATCATTGTTGCGATAGAATTGCGTGACGTCGCGTATTGTCACGTTCTTTCACAAGACGATTTTGCGTGACATCAAAATAATGAAGCGAAAATCATTGTTGCGGTAGAATTGCGTGTTCTTTCACAAGACGATTTGCGTGACATCAAAATAATGATGGGAGAATCATTGTTGCGGTAGAATTGCGTGACGTCACGTTCTTTCACAAGACGATTTTGCGTGACATAAAATAATAAGCGAAAATCATTTTTACGGGTTTAATTTTTGTATATTGGAACCTCTCGCAGGCGAGGGTGAATTTTTGCTGTGTTTTTAATTCAAACAATACTGTTATTTATCTGCGACGTGCAGATATTCAAACAATACTGTTATTTATCTGCGACGTGCAGATAAATTAATACCTTCAATCATCAAATATCGTGGGGGAGTTAATATTTAATTTTTATGAGTGGGTATTTAATTTGGGTTTTGCAGGGAACAAAATTCTGCCATTTCAAATAGAAATGCTTATTTAATGTAAATGCTGATTAAAATGGCAAAAATTTGACTTCAATCAAAATTGTACATGTTTGTTATTGTTGTGCAATCACAGCTTTAAAATGTATGAATAATAATAATAAATGCAATGAAATGACCCAAATAAGCTGAAAAGGCTCATGTACATGAAATTAAGAGATGATACAAATAAAAGAATGGATGGCATTCCAGAGGTAGTATTCAATGTCTTTTATAAAATGGTGGATTTATAACGCGTGCTCTGATTGGATAACTGGGAGTTTTGCATGAGGCTAGCTGGAGGTTATCACGTCATGACGTCATGTCTTGAATAACATGCATTAACCAGTATACCAAGCGCGACCATCGTTCCCCAGGGTCTCTCTTCTTCCCGCCAAAAGCGATCGCTTTTGGCGGGAAGAACGAAGAGAGACCCTGGAACGAGTTGAGTCCTGATTGGTTTTAGATTGCTCTTGATTAGTTAAAAAAAAAACCGAGCATGTTTCCTCTGATTTGGCCGGAACATGCTGATTGCACAAGTTTTAAATTGGCAAACGAGAAACCAACGCAAACATCAATAGTGCTTACCATGTTATAGCCCGAACATATTCCGAAATTTTGGTTGGAAACGGTTTGGAAAATTTTCGGTAATATTTCTCGCAAATTGTGGAGTCTCTTCATTATTCAAATGTAATTCCAACCTTTTTTTCGTCAAACAATTGAAAACCGCTGTAAATAAAATGGACTGTCCTACAACGTGGTTTTATACGAACAAAAAGTTCAAATACTGGTCCTATTGTGAAAGTTTCGTCGCGAAATAAGTTTTTGCTACTGATAGAGTTGAATTTCCCATCTCGCTTATCGGGACTGGTTTCTCCAAAAAAATTTCAATTGCAAATGATTATTCATGATTTTCCTTCACCTTCGATTCGCACGTGGGAAGATCGAACGGCATTCAACGAAGCTCTTAGCTTTAGAAGTTCAAACTGTTTAATTTACTGCTTTTTGGCGTTTATGCTCGTCGTTTTGGATGCCTGGGCATGTACAATTGATACTGGATCACAAGACTTCGGAACAAACTTTGGAACAAGCTAGCAAATCACTGGCAAATGAATACGAGGAAGGGAATCAGTTGAAGACGATATCGTCCGAAGAATCACTCACTCGCAAGGTAATTTGCCATTATTTGATACTGTTCTTGGGTTATCTGTGTGTAATATTTATTTTGTTGTTTCGAAATGCTTGACGTAAAGATTGAAGCGTTCTGGTAGACTCAACTAACTAGAGAACCCAATTTATGGCATGCATTTAAATTAACTGGATTGAGTTTCGCACTTTAGCATATAATTATACTGTAAATTTTATGAGTGCGTACA